>BSUD01000003.1:64518012-64536964 GCA_033239045.1 Fagopyrum esculentum
TAAAATTTTATTTAAAAATTTAAGAGTATAAAAAGTATACTATAAATTTATGGAAAATAAATTTTTTTTTTGCTTTGAAATATAATATATAAAATTAAATCAAAATCAAATTTTTTAAAAAAATTCTGGACTCTTAACAGTTTTTTAAAAATTTTATTTTGGATTAATTTATATATTTTTTTTTAAATCAAAAAAAATTATTTTAATTGAAAAATTAAAATTATCTTTAATTTACTTTACATTTTTAGTTAGAAAAATATTTAAATAATATTTTCATTATAAATTTATTTGTTTAAAATTTAATGAGGTCATAATTAGTTTTAAATTTATTTTTTATTTTTTAATTATTTTATAATAAATTTTAATTTAATATATTAAGAATGGGTATAAAGAGGAAATAAATAGAATCATGAGGATACCAAGAGGAATTTTGAAACTTAGTAGATACCAAGAGAAAAAGTCCAAACATTGAGGGCACCAAGAGGAAAAAATCAAATTTCTAAAAGAGGTTCTTGAAAATTTTGGATTTTGAAGAAAAATTTAGATCGTGGATTAGGGAATGCATTTCTTCATTCTCCTACTCTATTCTAATTAACGACTCCCCAACAACAATTTTGTTCCCGCAAATAGGACTTTGACAAGGTGGCCTACTTTCTCCGCTTCTCTTCAATTTGGGTGCGGAAGTTTTAGCTAGAAACATACAAAAAATGAGTAATGAATTTCCAAAATTTATTGGATTTCCCATTTCTAAAGGAGGAACAGTTATTCCTTTACTAGCCTTTGTTAAATACATTATTATTTTTACTAAAGTCTCGGTTGATGCCAGCAACAAAATTCTAACAGTACTAACAAACTAATTTGCAATATCTGGACAAGTTATTAACTATCACAAATCGGCCTTCCAAACTACTCCCAATGTAGACTCTAATAGTAAAAGAAGAATAGAAACACAATTAGGCATTTCAGCCTCCAGAAACTTAGAACAATATCTCGGATGCCCTATTATTAATGATAGAGTCAACAAAGAAATATTTAACACTTTATATAAAAGTCAAAGAAACAACTCACAAAATGAAAAGCTTCATATTTATCACAAGACAGAAGTACAACCTTAATAAAAGCAAACCTTAATGCAAAACCAAGTTACATAATGTCAACCTTTATGTTGCCTTCAAACATTCATAAAGAACTTGATCAGATTATAGAAATTTCTTATGGAATAAAGGCCCTAAGTTCCATCCACTTATAAGTTGGGACAAAATCTACAAGCATAGATCACTTGGAGGAACTGGCGCAAGAAAAGCTAAGATATGAATAAAGCTCTTCAAATAAAACTCTTTTGAAAAATAATGGCGAAAATGGATAATAGTTGGGTCAAACTATTTGAAGAGAAATACTTGAAAGAATGTTGCTTTTGGGACTAAAAATGTGAAAAAACTTCTTCTCGGCAATAGAAAAAAACTAATACAATTGAAAGACGAATTTGAGATAGGTATCAGATGGTGTGTTGGTGATAGTAAAACAATCAAATTTTGGAGCGATCGATGGATCACTGAAAAACATCTACATGACTTAATGAATAATAAATCTTCGATCAATATGTCAATAAAGGTTGATGGCTTTATTACTCATAAAATATGGGACCACCTACTTTTAAACAACTTTATACATGGTTGCCGGATAGCATTACTGAATAAATAAATAATTATAACCTACCCAGGAATGGTATACGAGACAAAATTTATTGCGCTACTGATGAGAAAGGCTAACTGTATCAAATATGATCCAAAAACGTAAGGTTGGTATCACTCTTGACAAAACATGGATTTGGAATATCAACTTAATGTCCAAAATGAAAAAAAAATCTTATTAAAACATTCCCTTGAATCCAAAAAAAAACTTAACAAACAAAAATTCCAATAGTAATGCAATGCAAATTTTGCAATTACCATACTGAAAGTGCAAAATACCTTTTCTTTAAGTACCTCTTCACGTGTTAATTCGTATCTAATGATAAGTCTAGATTGTTCCTTCAAAATAGTGAAATAACACATCGGAAAAACGTAGATATTATAATGGATATTAAAGAATCAATTACACCAAATGAACTAAGACATTTGGTGGCCACTTGGTGGAAAGTTTAGTTTGCTCGTAACCAACTTATCTTCAGCAAACAAAAGATACCTCGTGACTTAAAGCAACTTGTACACAACCAAATAGAAGAATGGGATAGAATCAATTCTAGATTATCAAATGGTAGAGACTTGGTGGTGACTCAATCAAACTCAATTTTGACGGCTCTAAAAATTTGTCTAAACAATTTACCTTTGGATTTATCATCAGTAATAGTCTTGCTAGGACCCTTGTTGTTGGTATTAGTCGATGCGATGCCACCTCTATTTTAGAAGTTGAAGTCTTTGCTCTCCGGGAGAGCCTCCAAAAGGTCACATTTGGGGTTTTCAGCCATTGAAATTCAGGGTGACAACTGGATGCTCATTAACTAGTTCAACCACATTTGGAAACCTCCGGAAAGTTGATATGATCATCTAGGATATTTTTTTTCTCTCTCTTTAGTTTCACCCTTTGTAGCATTCATCACATCTTTCGGGAAATCAACATTGTTGTTGATTTTTTGACGTCGTTTGGCCAACCTCCGGACACCTACTTGAATCCTTTGTCACAGTATGTTGAAGACGTCATCCGCAATAATACTTCATGACAATTAACCACTAGATGTTGATCTTCCCTTGTTACTCATCTATTAGAAAAAAGATATTAGTGATTAAGTTTTATTAGTTGGAATCCCAAGTTGAGTAGCGTCAATTTCTTGTTGGGTACTTATCTATTAAAAAAAAGATATTAGTGATTAACCACTAGATGTTGATCTTCCCTTGTTACTCATCTATTAAAAAAAAGATATTAGTGATTAAGTTTCATTAGTTGGAATCCCAAGTTCAGTTGTGTCAATTCTTGGTTGAGAGGACTGTTAACGATGGCACGCCAACTCATCGATCAAGGGAAGCCCTCTCAGGCCCTTCAAGCGGTAATTTCTTCATTAAACTGATTTTTGACAGTCGCTTCGGTTGAATAGAGAATATGGGTTGAGGATTATGGAGCTATGGTATTGAACAATGTGAGTGTTAATGGTGGTTGATCTACGTCCGCCAAGTGTTCGATGAAATGTTTTTGAGGTTTTTTTTATCTAGTTTGGCATGGAGATAGATTTATTACCTTATGGATTGTGGTCTGTCATGTGTTTGATGAAATGTCTCTAGGAATTGTCGGTTCTGATATGACAACGGATGATAGAGGTTTCCTTTATTGTCCTCTTAGGGCATTTCAAGGTTTTCGGGATGGAGTAGAGGGAAACAAAGGTTTCTCTTGTTTGGTTTCTCATCTATTCGCTCCAAACGGTGTGTGCAAGCTTTAAAATTTGTAACCCGAGAAGTATGCTTGAACAAATATGCGAACCCGCAGTGTACGGATCAATTGTAATAAAAGCAAGAATTTCAGGGGTCGATCACAGGGACTTAGGTGAAACAAAGCACAGAATCAGGTTGTCAAATACTGCAATTAACTAAAGGCAATTAAAGCAATCAAAGATGATGTAAAAGTCAAGTAAGGGGAAATGCGGATTCTAGGGATTAAAGCATCTAGTTGTGGTTCCGACTCAAGATCTCAAAGGATAGTGCGGACAAAGCTGAGGTTTACAAAGGGAAGGTGTTTCTAAGGTGGGAATAGATTACCGGGTAAGTCTCACTACTCACTATCCCAAACCAAAGCTCCTATCACCGGGTAAGTCTCAAGGTACTAAGGAAAGGAACTATAATCTCAAACTAATACGCCACTCAAGGGGATAGAATCAACCTTTACCGGGTAAGTCTCAGGCTAACTCACAAAGATGGAATGAAGGCACACTCAAACCCCAATAAATGATAAACCTTTATTACCTACACTCATGATCTTGGGTAAACAAACAAATGAAGCACCGGGTAAGTCTGATCCTAGGCTTGCATTGAAGTAGGAAAGGTGTAATAAGGATAGGATTTGGCAAACTTAAACACTTAACTCAGATTAGGTTCAGGAAAGGATCACCTCGTTCAGTAAAATTCCATCCCGTCCGAGATGTTCAATGATTGACCGAGGTGTTCTACGATTAAGGTAAAGACTCGAGCTTTCAAGGTCCTGCTGGGGTTAAGATCATTCTATCATCGTTTTTACTACAACTTTCAGCCAATCACCCTAGAATTGCATAAGAAACTTAGCCAACAATCATCATGATAACAATAATCAAATTTATTAGAAAGGAATCAATATTCAAACAAGAAAACCTTAACACCAAGGTCTCAATAATGAATGAATCAAACAACAAATTAGCGTTCCTCAATTCACAATCAAAAAAGACAACAAAACCAAAAACAATCTAAGAAGATCTTACAAACTCCTTCAAAGCCAACTTCAACTATGATTCCTTCCTTCCTTAAACTTCAACCTTCAAAACTCCAGAAAATCCAGGATGCTCCAAGCATGGTTGAATTGTGGAAAATCCAACCCTTTATATAGGAGAATTATCTTCCAAAGATAATATATTTTAAAAAGATAATTTCCTATAAAATATATATCTCTCTTCCAAAATAAATCAATCAGAAATCATATCTTCCTTCCAGAAATCCAGCCAAAAATATAAGATATCTTCTTTCAAAAAATAAAAGATCTCAGCCAAAAATATAGATCTTGCCGGCGGCAGGGTATTCGCCTCGGTCGGGACGCTCCTCAAGATCACCTCGGTCGAGGTGGCACTGTAGCTGATTGAGGTGAATCTCAACTGAATGTTAAATCTCTCGAATCTTGTCCAAAGTAAATCTTCTTAATCATTTCCATGCTTCATGAGGTCTTCCTTAAGATCCAGAATGTAGCTACAATGACTCCTTAGCTCCTTAGCTCCATTTTAATGCAAAACGTGCCATTTTACCTACAATTACAACGAAACTTGGTGTAGAGCTCGATTCTCGCAAAGGTCGACAAAACAACAATATAACCACATAATATACATTCATACATGCAGATTTATGAAGATAAAACGTCTAAACTAGCCCTAAAATAAAGACTATAATACATGCTATCAAAATACCTCATACTTGTCCCTTCCTTGTCCCCAATAAGCTTTGCTTATTTTACTTTACTTTTTGGGATGCATGGACAGAGGTGCAGAATAACCGAAGCCTAGGAAATCAGCAATCATCAATTTCTCGAGATGTCTCAAACCCTTGATCCACATACCATGATCCGTTAGGAATATCGCTCAATCCGACTTTGGCAAGACACAAACACCCGGCTATGTGAATGGTGCCGAGTTACTCATCATCATGATTGACTTCCCCAAACCTATGTGTTTCTTTCTAATACTTTCAGCCAACATCCCAACTTCACTTTCACTTGCTTTTCTTTGCTTGCTTCCAAATTCCCGGATAGGTAATGGAAGGAAAATATGTATATGAGGGGCTAAGCATGATCAAGAAGAAGAAGAGAAGAGAATGAATTGTCTTAATCATCCCAGGAAGAATGTGATAGAACTCATCATGTGGTGTCAACCTTCAAATTCAACATAATTTTGATAAAAACAAAGTTTTTAAACATGCTAAAACTTCAAACAAAGCATTTTGCAACTTAAACATATCATAAAACCTTTCGAGCATATAAAGATTTCAAAACCAATCTGCAAACAATATCATCATTGAGGTCATATCCAGAGAAGAAGCACAAAATCATTTCGAAAAACTCTCAGTGAAGAACCCACCTCGGTCGAGGTATTCTGACGTCATCCGAGGTGTCTACCTCGTCCAGTCAAGAACATCCCGGTCGAGGTCAATAAATTTTTTTTTTTTCAAATCAGTTTTCGACGTTTTTCTCAAACAAAAACCTGTATTCATGCATGTAATGGCAGATAAACAAATAGAGCCAAGTGACAGAATAAGATCATAAATATCCGAGAGTCATACAAGCATACACACATAGTCAAATATACATCCAAATACCCCATACTTGGGACACATTGTCCAAATGAGTCAAATAAAAGTCATAGGAAATAAAGTACTCACCGGACCTAGCTGAACTGCTTAATAAATAAATAAAGAAGATCCCAGCAGCTCTAATCCTCGTCAGCCGGTGGCGGTGGTGGTGGATGTGGAACATATGGGATGTAGGGGTGTTGGGATGGATCAAAGGGGTACCCCATCATATGCTGAAACTGAATCTCCATCATGCGCTACTAGTAATGCTGGCTCTCTCTAATCTGATGCATCCAACCGTTAGTGTGTCGGCACTTATCAGCAAGGCGCTGGGACATATCCACTATCATAGCAGCATAGGAGTCGATCATCTGATCGGTCAGGTCGTCGATCCGTTGGTGAGCCTTGGGATCTCTGTGCCTGCGAACTCTGCGCCGAGTTGGTCGTGGTGGTGCTGCTGCCTCCTCATCTGTCGCCTTGTCATCAAGGTCGACAACTGGCACACTAGGACCGGCGGTATCAGTACCAGTCTCCATAGCAGCTCCGCAATCATCATACTCATCCTCATCATCTGCAGCAGCATCTCTGGCATCCTACATGTAAGGAAACCAAGCAGAAGACTAGTACTATCGGTCAAAGACTGAGAACTTAGCTGACTAGAGAATGCCTTGTGGAGCTGTCGTCCCCCATGGCATAGCAACATACGGTGTACTAAGACCACGAGGAACGAGAATACGCCTCATGATCATCTCCTGAAGTCCAAGCAGCTTCGCAACCGCAACCACTGTGCATGCACTTAGATCCAGACCCATGGCAGTAGCAATATGGGTCACCAAACCTCCACGGCAGATATCTCCCTTGGACTTGCCCTTGATCCTATGCAAGTCCTCAGCCAGCATCCCTCCAAAGTCAGGGACTCCACTTGTAACCATACAGAACATGCTCAACAACTCTCCTTGTTGGACTTTTTGGGGCATCTCAGTACGCACCAGAAGAGTCTCGTTGAATATACGGTGAGCAGGGCGGAAGGCTAAGTGAAAGATGATGCGCTCTCTGTAGTCTCCAAGTCTCCATCTGTCACTATTCTCTACTACATGGGCTATCTTGCCCCAAAAATCTCGAGCCACGGCTCAGGAAGGAAAATTAGTAACGGTGGGAGTCGGGAAGCCAAAAACTTCTCTGAACTGGTCCATCGGTACTATGTTGTTCCGGTTCAGCAACCGGTACTTGATGATGTTCCTCTCAGGCATGTGAGTGACAGAACTCACAAACTCTATGGTCGGCTCTAAGAAGGCCGGCGCTCGGATCTCCATGAATTCCTCTAGTCCCACCATGGAGATCATCTTCTTCAAGTCCTCCGTCACGTGGAGGCACTCGAAGGCAACAACATCTAAAAATCTCGGGGCAACAATGGGACACCCACAAATACGGTCAAAGTCGGCCTGATGACACTCATGGATCACCGGTATAGTAGGATGAGAAGCAGAAGAAGGTGAAGAACTGCTGGGTCTATCCCTCAAAACAAGCTGGCGATCGGATCTGCTACTCATGAATGTTGACAGATGAACACCTCGGTTACTTTGACAACCACCTCGGCCGAGACACAGCCGACTAGACCAAGGCGAAGGGCTGCTCGATTCCACTCTTTGATTTTCCAGGTATTTTCCCCCAAATCACTACCAATTGCTTCCTATGGGGTACTTATATCTTTTTCAGCAATAATAAGTGGAAACTAGAGCCAAATTTGTCCTAAATCAGTGAAAGAAAGAGAGTAAGGGTTTTCGAACAAAATACCCAAATTCCGCAGATTCAGAGCGTTTTTCTCGCAATTTGGTGCTTGAAATCCGATCCTCTTGCTTCCTTCGGTGCAATTAATCCAAAAATTGCAAGAAACGAGCAATAATTGAAGAGTGGAGAGATAGGGCACGCCACGGTCGAGGTTCGGTTGAGAGGGAAAAGTGAGGAGAGAGAAATCCGCTTCGCCTTTTATACCCCTCGCTGAATTTGATTTCACCTCGGTCGAGGTGGTCCCGACCGGACCAAGGTGTCTGACTGGATATCAGACCTAGTCACCTCAGTTGCCCCAAGAACATCTCGGTCAAGGTGTTGTGACAACAATCGAGATGTGTCTCAGTCAATTTCGTCTTCTCAATTTCTCGAACTTCTGTCCTTCTAGTGTAGCTCCTGAGTTGTAATCCTTCCTTAGAAAGTACCTGGTTTCTGTCTAGAGGACGCCAAAAACAAAGCAAAGCAAACTATCTAAACTAAGCTAGAAAAGCGAAAAGAAAGCAATACCTTGGGTTGCGTCCCAAGAAGCGCTTGATTTAAGGTCGCTAGCTGGACCGTACATCATCCTTAAACAAGGTGTAGCGGTGCAATCTTCTCAACCTGGACTTCCGATCGATACTTCTTCAACCTATGACCGTTGACCTTAAAGTTTCCGCTTGTTTCTCCCCAAATCTCAACTGCACCATAGGGGAAAACATTTTTCACAATGTAAGGTCATGTCAATCTAGATTTTAACTTACCTAGAAAGAGGCGGAGGCGGGAGTTGAAGAGTAGAACTAGATCTCCTTCTTTGAATTCCTTAGGAATGATATGCTTGTCATGCCATCTTTTCATTCTTTCCTTGTAGATCTTGACATTCTCATAAGCGTTTAAGCGCAACTCTTCCAACTCATTGATGTCCAGTAGTTGCTTTTCTCTGGCTTCCTTGATATCAAAATTCAACCACTTGATTGCCCAATATGCCTTGTGCTCTAGCTCAACGGGTAGATGAAAAGACTTTCCATATACCAAATTGTAAGGGGTGGTACCAATGGGAGTCTTGAATGCGGTCCTATAAGCCGAAAGAGCATCGTCCAACTTCATGGATCAATCCTTCCTCGTCCTAGAGACGGTCTTCTCTAAAATTGCGTTGATTTCTCTATTTGAGATCTTGACCTGTCCACTAGTTTGAGGGTCATAAGGGGTTGCTACCTTGTGGGTTACCCCATATTTTGATAGAAGTGCCTTAAACTTCCGGTTGATGAAATGTGTCCCTCCATCGCTGATGATGATGCGTGGTGTCCCAAAACATGGGAAGATAGTCCGATTGAAGAACTTCACAACCACCATGGCGTTATTAGTGGGTGAGGAAATGGCTTTCACCCATCTAGAGACGTAATCAACAACTAAGAGAATGTAGAGGTTCCCTGCAGATGATGAGAAAGGTCCCATAAAATCAACTCCCCATACATCAAAGATCTCAACTTCCTGAATATTGTTGAGTGGCATCTCATTCCTTCTAGACAAGTTCCCTGTTCTTTGGCATGCATCACAAGAAACAACAAATGTTTTTACATCATTAAATAATGTAGGCCAAAAGAAACCAGAACGTAATACCTTAGCGCATGTTTTGTGTGCGCTAGCATTTCCTCCACAAGGAAGCGAGTGGCAATGCCGTATAACACTAGCACCTTCATCCTCCGGAATGTATCGTCTAAGCATCCCATCCGGACCTCTCTTGAACAATAGAGGTTCATTCCAGTAGTAGTGACGTACATCCTTGAAGAACTTCTTCCTTTGAGCATACGTCAATCCGGGCGCTATTTCCTGGCAAACAAGATAATTAACAATATCAGCATACCAAGGCTCTTTATCATCAGAAGCTTGGTGGAGCCAGTGCTACACCAACTACAAATGATTTTCAGAAAAAGGATTTGGAAGTTTGTTGTCCTCAGTTAACAACATCTCGCTTGCTGTCTCGGGCAGTGTCCGAGGTGGGTGACCGAGATGTTCTTCAGATAAGAACACCTCGCTTGGTCCAGAAGGTGCCTCGGTCGATGTACTAGAACTGGGACCGAAACCTAAATTGCTCTTCTTCCCTTGAATTAGTCTTTCAATCTTAGTTCCAGGATCTGCTTCTAATGCTTTTAAGCTCCGTATATATGCATCACAACAAACATCTATACCTTTCTCCATTAAACTAAAACTAACAACTCTTTTAACAGGATCACTAATAAGGATAGAGCTCACCAATTCTCTTGATTCTTCTTCATCATAGATGATGAAGATGTCATCCTCCAGCGGCCCTCCTTTCATTGCAGCAAGCAATGCAAACTCCACTTGATCTCCACCAATGTTGAATTTCAACTTGGCGTTCTTACAATCCACATTGTAACCCGAAGTTGCTAGAAATGGTCTCCCAAGAATGATATGAACGGGATAATCTACGGGTATGTCAAGTACAACAAAATCTATAGGTAAATAGAAATTACCTAACTTGACGGGAACGTCTTCCAAGATGCCCACAGGATGAGTAATGGAGCGATCCGTCATGTATAGCCTTATCTTCACCGGCTTGGGCTCTCCAAGTCCGATCTTCCCACATAGCTCCAGCGGGATGATGCTCACGCTGGCTCCTAGATCACACAACGCCTCATTAGTTACATCCCGACTTGAATGGGAATGCAAAATGAACCGGGATCTCTCAATTTGGGTGGCATCTTCTCCTTCATAATTTGAATGAGCTCCAATGACTTAGATGTCATCCTTACTTCTCAAAAGTCTTCCAGCTTCCTCTTTCTTAAAAGAATCTCTTTCAAGAACTTTCTATAGGCGGCCATCCCTAGAATAGCATCAAGGAAATGGATGTTAATGTGTAGTTTATCATTAGTTCTAGAAACTTACCAAAATACTTGTCCAGATGTGCTCTGGCCCTTGACTGGGGGAATGGAAGTGGTGGTTTATAAGCAAGAGGTGGAACATAAACTTCAAAATTATCCTTCGCTTTTTGGGGATCCTTATTCGGTTGGCACGTCGACCGAAGTGTTCCTCGTCTGATCCTAGACCGAGGTGTTTTTCGTTTGGGCTAGCACCGACTGAGGTAATAGATCTGCAGTTTTCAGTCCACTTCTCGTTGTTATTGCCATAATCTATCCCTTAAGGTTGCTCTCTGTCCTTGCTGGGAGCTTCCCTAGATCTCTTGGCACTTCATTCGCCTTGTTAAAGAATTTTTGCTCTAAGGCCTTTTGTGCCTTCGAAAATAAAGTCATTGATGTCTCCATAGCGTTGAGCTTGATCAAAATTGTCTCCAGCACAACATCTTTCTTCTCTGGCTGGGACGAACTTGATCCAGGCTCCTGGCTTCTCAATGGAGAAGAAAAAGATGGGGGGTTAAGAGCATTTTGGGCATGAGAATAAGGGTTACCCGGATTTTGTTGATTAGATCTCCAATTGTTGCTGTTGGAGTTTCTATTGTTGATGTAATTGTTGTTCGGTGACCCTTGGTAGTTGTTTCTTCCTTGATATCCTCCATCTTGCTCCTTCATCGTTTGAGCTACTAAAAGCTCCTTCAATTCTTTTACCTCTTTGCTAAGCGAGGTGAGTTGAACTCCATTTGATGATCTTTCCTGGAAGCTAACTTTCCTTGCTCCATTCTCGGTTCCTTGATGGGATTACTTCTCCATATGCAAAGCTTGCTTTTCAATGAACTCCCAAGCTTCGTCTATCGGCATATCCATGAATGTGCCGGCTGAAAGTAGTTGGAGATTGAATTGAATATCTCCATCCAATCCCTTGAAGTATATCTCCAGCAACTCGATCTTTGGAATCCCATGATGTGGGCAATCCAATAGAACATCCTTGAATCTCTCCCATGACTTGGACAAGCTCTCCTTGTCCTTCATGATAAAAGAATTGATATTTCCCCTTATTTCAGCGGTCTTAGAGGGAGGAAAGAACTTAGTTAGAAACTCCGTCGTCATTACTTCCCAAGTGTTGATCTTTCCGGGCGGAAGAGATTGATACCAAGCAAGCGCCTTGTCTTTCAGGGAGAAATAGAAAGGCCTTAACTTGTAGTTATTGTTTTCCAGTCTTGAAGGTCTCAAGGTCTCCATCAGAATCTCATAGTTTTGCAAATGCTGATACTCCCTCTCTAAACCTCCGAATTGACATCGTCGGATCATGGATAGAATTTGCGGTCGAAGTTCATAATCATGCTCAGCTGGATCACCTAGGTTGACTCCTTGACGCCTCACCTACTAATTAGTGTTCATCCTCTGTCCTAGGGTTTTTGCAATTCCTGCAAAAAGAACATCTCGGACAGGCATCCGAGGTGGATGTATCTTGGTCGGGGCAACATGAACTGGGTCTTGCCTCGGTCGAGGATCTTGGATCGGTCGAGGCAGAAACTGGGCCCTTAGAGCGGCCATTTTTGCTTTAATTCCTCCAGTTCTGGCGCGAGTCTCTTCTCTCTCATGCTGCAGTTCTTCTCTATTGAGACGTAGCTATTCCAGCGCCTCCTTCAATTCGGCCTCAAGATCGCGATTGTCTTGATTGGCAATCTTAGCTTCTCTTAATCGTCGCGTGTAAGTCTTTTCTGGTTCGGAATCGTAAGGAACGATTTCCTTTCCAGCATGGGTTCTTCGCATAAACCTAAGAAAAGATCATGCCAAAATACTCAAGTAGAGTGGTTAATAGCAACAAGGGCAATTGCCCCGAAAGACAACCAAAACCATCTTGGTCTAGACCAAGTCCCCGGCAACAACGCCAAAAACTTGTTCGCTCCAAACGGTGTGTGGAAGCTTTAAAATTTGTAACCCAAGAAGTATGCTTGAACAAATATGCGAACCCGCAGTGTACGGATCAATTGTAATAAAAGCGAGAATTCTAGGGGTCGATCACAGGGACTTAGGTGAAACAAAGCACAGAATCAGGTTGTCAAATATTGTAATTAACTAAAGACAATTAAAGCAATCAAAGATGATGTAAAAGTCAAGTAAGGGGAAATGCGGATTCTAGGGATTAAAGCATCTAGTTGTGGTTGCGACTCAAGATCTCAAAGGATAACGCGGACAAAGCTGAGGTTTGCAAAGGGAAGGTGTTTCTAAGGTGGAAATAGATTACCAGGTAAGTCTCACTACTCACTATACCAAACCAAAGCTCCTATCACCGGGTAAGTCTCAAGGTACTAAGGAAAGGAACTATAATCTCAAACCAACATACCTCCCAAGGGGATAGAATCAACCTTTACCGGGTAAGTCTCAGGCTAACTTACAAAGATGGAATGAAGGCACACTCAAATTCCAAAAAAGGATAAACCTTTATTACCTACACTCATGATCTTGGGTAAACAAACAAAGGAAGCGCCGAGTATGTCTCATCCTAGGCTTGCATTGAAGCAGGAAAGGTGTAATAAGGATAGGATTTGGCAAACTTAAACACTTAACTCAGATTAGGTTCAGGAAAGGATCACCTCGTTCAGTCAAATTCCATCCCGGCCGAGATGTTCAATGACTGACCGAGGTGTTCTACGGTTAAGTTAAAGACTCGAGCTTTCAGGATCCGGCTGGGGACTTGGTCTAGACCAACAATCACCCTAGAATCGCATAAGAAACTTAGCCAACAATCATCATGATAACAATAATCAAATTTATTAGAAAGGAATCAATATTCAAACAAGAAAACCTTAACACAAAGGTCTCAATAACTGAATGAATCAAACAACAAATCAGCGTTCCTCAATTCACAATCAGAAAAGACAACAAAACCAAAAGCAATCTAAGAAGATCTTACAAACTCCTTCAAAGCCAACTTCAACTATGATTCCTTCCTTCGTTGAACTTTAACCTTCAAACTTCCTTCAAACTTCCTTCAAAACTCCAGAAAATCTAGGATGCTCCAAGCATGGTTGAATTGTGGAAAATCCAACCCTTTATGTAGGAGAATTATCTTCCAAAGATAATATATCCTAAAAATATAATTTCCTATAAAATTTATATCTCTCTCCTAAAATAAATCAATTAGAAATCATATATTCCTTCCAGAAATCCAGCCAAAAATATAAGATATCTTCTTTCCAAAAATAAAAGATCTCAGCCAATAATATAGATGTCGCCGGCGGCAGGATATTCGCCTTGGTCGGGACGCTCCTCAAGATCACCTCGGTCAAGGTGGCACTATAGCTGACCAAGGTGAATCTCAACTGAATGTGAAATCTCTCGAATCTGGTCCAAAGTAAATCTTCTTGATAATTTTCATGCTTCTTGAGGTCTTCCTTAAGCTTCAGAATGTAGCTCCAATGACTCCTTAACTCCTTCGCTCCATTTTAATGCAAAACGTGCCATTATACCTACAATTACAACGAAACTAGGTGTAGACCTCGATTCCAGCAAAGGTAGACAAAACAACAATATAATCACATAATATACATTCATACATGCAGATTTATGAAGATAAAACATCTAAACTAGCCCCAAATTATAGACTATAATACATGCTATCATCATCTTAAAAGGCAACATTTTCCGAAGATAACAAAAATGTGTTACGCGACACAATTGAGAATAACCTTGATGTATTTGTGGCTTTTGAGGAGTCCTTGGCATATCTTGGGTTGTGGTTATGCAGGCATTGTATGAGTATGCATGCTCTGAGTCGTGCATGTCATCACTCTGATGGTTCCGTTCGTGTTGCTTATGAGGACGGAATGGTAGGAAGCTACATTTTGGGTATCTCAAAGCCGGTGGTGGGAGATTCGTCTGTTGCGGTTATTGAGGATGGGTTGGTTTTTGATGCGGGTTTGCTCGATAAAGTTTTTCGCATTCCTATCACTACTGTGAAGAGTATCCCGCATAACCGTCGTCTTGCTTTCTCTTAAGCTCTAAAGGGTGCTCTTCAAAGAGTGGTCGCTGAGCCATATTCTGCGGATGCCTGGGTTGCGTTGCTTCTTCTTCCTCGGTGCACTTTGCAAGTGTTCAAGCCTTCGAATAGGAGAGATAGTAGATCAGGGAGTAGAAAGTCTATTCAACAGCAGCGGATCATGCAGTCTCTGGCTTTGTGGGGTGAGGACGGCGGTATCGACAAGCTAGTGCGGGGTTTGTTAGATCATTCCGAGCATGGGTTTTCGGCAACTACTAGGGGCGCCTCAGCGGATGGTGAGAGACAAAGAGTGGGACCTAATATCAAGCAGTGTCTTCGCAAGGTCTCTGATAGACATTTCACGGTGGCTGTTAAGGTTTTGTCCTCTTCTGGTGTGGCTTCGTTTGGTGATAGAATTATATCAAGCAGTGTATCCAGAATTTTTATTCCGTTTAATTCCGAATCAATTCGGACTTCGAGCCGTTGACGGTTTCCCATTCTATCTAGTATTTCTTTCTTCACAAATTTTATCATTTTAGGTAGAATTTAATTCACATAAAATGATAGAATTATATCAAACCTTAATTCTTATAATTATTTATCATTTTATGTAGAATTTAATTCACATAAAATGATAGAATTATATCAAACCCTAATTCTTATAATTAATTCTTAACGACGACTTTAGGCGAGATCGTGACAAGGCTGAGACGAGACTGTGACAAAGCTGTGACGAGACCATGACAGAGCTGAGACGAGGTCATGACGAAGCCTGACAACTCTGTCACGAGGTCATGCATGGGCCTGACAAAGCCATGACGAGTTTTTCACAAGTTTTGACAAACTTTAAGCCCACCTAATTCTTGCCTTGTTTCAGCCCATTGTTTCTTTATTGAATTTATTTTTTCCAGCCCTTTGCATTTCCCTTGCTGGCGGATTAGAGCAGCCCTGGAAACCCATCCAACGGTAGTGTGGTTCCGTCCAGCCCAGCCTTGCATTTCCTTCCGTAACCCTAGAAGACAACAGCCCATGGATCTCCTATCTCGCATCTAGATCTCAGCCAGCCCATGAGGACAACTGGCCCAGGACGTAGCAGCTGCTCTCTCGCCCTTAGTTATCCGCCTGTAACGCTTTTCCTTCTGCAGAAGATATGCTGTCCATCACGCCACATAACCCTAGCCGGCACCTTCCTTTGTCGTCTCCTTCGCCTCCCATGTTGCAAGCCAGAAGACAACCACTCCAGCAGCCTACCGACGTGAGGACAGTAGGGTGATCCCTGTTCCCCTTACCCAATCTTCCCTCCTTCTCTGCGTACCAGGAGCTCTCCAGACACGAGCGTGCACGAAGCCATTCAGAAGGGGCTGAAATTGTGACGCCTCCCACGTCGTTTCCTTCTCGAGCCTTATCTCACATCACGTCCGGCTCTCGTAGTAGATCAGTGACGCCTCCAAGTTGATCCCCAGTCCGTCTCCTCCCCAATCTCAGCAACGCCTCTCCTCCTTTGCACGTGCACGCAACAGCAGCACATGGGGCCGCCTTCTGTCTTCTTCCTCGTACTAGTTTGCTTGCTAAGTCACTCTTTTCTGGTAAATAACGCACCTCCCTTCCCAGCATTACCCTACATCTATATGTGCTGATTAGAACCCCTGTTTGTGTCGGGAAACCTGCTAGAACTGCCTCGGAAGATAGCTAGAAGACCTGAGGTTTTTCTGAGAGTTCGGAAGTGAGGAACATCCAACATCGAGTTCAGATTTGAGTAATTTATACTCATGCTTTGCTGCTAAATTTTGGATATATTATAGATAATATTTTATAGTAGAACATATCAAAATTTGGGATAAATCCATCGAGTGGTTTAGGATTTATGAATTTTTAAAGATTGGGTCGTAAGCAGTTTTTTTTCTGTTGTGCTGAAATTTCTGAAGTGTTGGAAAAACTGCGAGTTTTGTGATCCAGATTTGGGTAAGTTAGACGCCTCCTTTATTGCTGATTTTCGGATATGTTATAGTTGGTATTTCATAGTAGAACATACTGAAATTTGAGATGAATCCGAGTTGTAGTTTAAGAGTTATGGCGTCCCAAAGTAGAGACCTTGAGCAGTTTATAGGTTATGCTGAATGTTGTCTAAAACTGCTTGTGACCCAGTTTTGTGATATAGATTTGATTGGGTTATATTTCTCGGTTAGACTTAAATCTTGGATATGTCATAGTTAAGACTTCATATTAGATTATATAAATATTTGAGAGGATTCCATCGAGAGGTTTAGGAGTTATGATTTTTCAAAGTCGAGGCTGTAAGCAGTTTTCTGGATGGTTGCTGAAATGTTCTAAGTGTTAGAAAAACTGCTGGTGATGCAGTTTTGTGAGGTAGATTTGGAGGGGTTATTGACCTCTGTTGGACTTGATTTTTGGATATGTTGTTGATGGATATGTATAGGAGCATGTAGTAAAAGTTGAGAGCGGTCTGTTGGGTTAATCCAAATTTAGGATATTCCGAAGTTGGGTATAAGTATAGTTTAGTTTAGAAGAGTTGTGCTAGGTTTTAAGTGTCGATCAATCTTATGCGTTTATGTTCTTGTGAGGATGTTGAGCCTAGAAGTCTAAGGAGTTCTAGTTGACTAGAGTGTTGTTTGATTCGTGTGCCTTGTCTTGAACAAGCGTTGTGCGTTTTCCCGAGGGGAACTTGAGAGTGCACAAATCGGTTGCACTTGGAGACTGGTAAGTCCACGGACTTACTTACCTGGCTTCTTGTATGAGTGTAATGTGTATGAGTGGTGTTTGTTAGTTATGATAAACAACGAAACCGGATTAGGCCGACTTTATTATTTACGTAATTGACCCAAGTGTATGATAACATGTCATGACATCATCTGCCTAGCTCTTGCGAGAGTCTAGGAGGTTCCCTGTGACCAGCCCAGTCAGGTAGATGGTCAAATGCATTAGTACCATTCAATGTTGGTAAACGGGGACAGGGGCGAGGTTTGGGAATCCCTCGTGTCACAAAATAAGTATCATTAGTAATGACATATCACCTAATTAAAGATAATAAAAGAATTGACTGTTACATGTTGATTGTGTATGATGTGTGATTGTGCTTTTACCGTTATACTTTTGCATAGAATGTTAGCTAACAGTTTTATACCGCTTGTAGATGTCTTGCAGGTTAAGACAGTTGTAGAGAGATCCGGAGGGAATGGTCAGTCGGGTCCACGTACTCATTTAGTTGCGGACGAGGTTGTTGTAAGAGCCTTAGTCCTAGGAGGCTAGATGAGCTAGTGTGTGCCTAGTCTTGACCTGTCAGCCGCCCCAGCGGACCCTGCCAGCCGCACCTGCCCCAGGTGAGCAGCCCCTGTGCATGGTTGATCCGCCCTTGCGGTTTTGTGCGGCTGCAACCACTTTTGTTGACCTCTTGGCTTGCTTTTGGGTTGGCTTCTCTTATAATCTTTCCTTACCTTCAGATGAAGGGTTTCTTCATCTCTCCAGCCTCTCTCTTCTTCCTCACGTTCTTCTTCTTCTTCTTCTTCTTCTTCTTCTTCTTCTTCTTCTTCTTTGATTCTCTTTGATCTTCTTTTGCTTGTTTGAGTGAGTTTTTGAGAGTTGGAGTGTGTTCTTGGCTTTGGATGCTCTTGGAGTTGTTGCTGCTGTGTTGAGGCTGAGAGTGGTGATGTTGCTCCTTAGATGCAGCCTAGGGTGGAGTGGTAAGTTCTTTCTCTTCTTCTCTCTTCTTTCCTTCTCCTTGCTTCTTTCGTCTTCTTTCTAGCCTAGGGTCACAAGTTGGACTTGTGATTGGATCCTTTCTGGATGTTGTGATGATCATATGTGTGTATATATGCATATGTGTTGTTGTGATGTGTTGATAACGTGAGGAGAATCGAGAAAGGAGTCGAAGAGAAGTCGGGACCAACTCTCTACATAGTTGGCCGCCCCTGCGCCTGACCTGAGCCGCACCTATGCCTGGTGTGGAGCCGCCCTTGCGCCTCTAATGAGCCTCCCCTGCGCCTCACTGGGTTGGCTGGTGTGTTCTTGCTTCTGTTGGTGCATACTTTGTTGGTATGTCTTCCTTCCTTCCTTTCCTTTGGCCTTGGCTTAGTTGATCACTAGGTTAGGATGGTTAGGATGAGTTGTATGTTAGAGATGTGCCTTAGGCACTTGTGTTGATGTTGAGACTATGCCATAGGCATATGCGAGCTTGTGTGGATCTTTAGGTTGTAGGTTGGTTCTGGTTTAGGAGATGAGTCTTCTAACCCTTATCAGATTGTGATGTTGTGTGCCTTGCTCTTGCAGGCGTTGGTTTCTTCCTCGGGGGGGGGGGGGGGGGGGGG
>BSUD01000003.1:64536988-64587316 GCA_033239045.1 Fagopyrum esculentum
GGGGGGGGGGGGGGGGGGGGGGGAGTGATAGCATGAATTATAGTCTATATTTTGGGGTTTGTTTGGACGTTTTATCTTTCATAATCTGCATGTTTGCATGTTCATTATGTGATTTTACTACCATTTCATCTACCTTTGCAAGAATCGAGGTCTACACCTAGTTTCGTTGTAATTGCAGGTAATATGGTACGTTTTGCATCAAAAAGGAGCAAAAGGAGTCATGAGTCATTTGGAGCTACATCCAGGGAGCATAGCCATGGATTAAAGATTTACTTTGGAGCAGATTCGAGAGATTTCACATTCTGTCGTGAGTCACCTCGGTTGACCATTGATTCATCTCGACCGAGGTGATCCAGAGACGCCGACTCGACCGAGGCGAACACCTAGGACGCGGCGAGAATATTTTATTCTTGGAAGAGATCTTTTAAATTTGGAAAGTGATCTTATATTTTTGGGCTTGGCTTCTGGAAGGAAGGAGATATGCAGAATCATATATTTTACCTATTTTTATGGGAAAAGATCTTTCTAAGATTTATTATCTTTGGAGAGTTATTTTCCTATAAAAAGGGTTAGATTTCCACAAATCCATGACCCCCGCTTACCCTGAAGAGGCCGTATACATCCGCTTATACGCAGCAGCAGCTTACTCCAAGTTGGGAGAGAGTTGAAGAACCTTTTTGAAGGTTGAAGGAAGATTGAAGTCCATAGCTTTTATAGCTTTATTGAAGGGTTTTGTAAGATTGTCTTCAATTCCCTCCATTGTTGTCTTGTCTTTTTGGATTATAATCCAAGGAACGCTTTGTTGTGATATTTGATTCATTTATTGAAGTCTTTTCATTAAATTCTTCTTTGTTCAAATATTCACCTTCTTCCCATATATTTTAATACTTTCATTATGATGATGAGTGGCTAATTTCCTTGTGTGATTCTAGGGTGATTGGCTGAAGGTTGTGGGAAAAACAATGATAGAATAATCTTAGATTCCAGTAGGATCCTGAAAGTTCGAGTCTTTAACCTTAACCCTAAGCATCTCGTTCGGTTGATGAACATCTCGGCCGGGGTGGAATTCTTCTGACCGAGGTGACTTATCCGAACCTAAACAGAAAGTTAAGTGTTAGAGTTTGCTAAATCCTATTCTTATTACACCTCCCTGGTTCAATGCAAGCTTAGGATGAGACTTACCCGGTAATTCCTTAGTTTGTTTACCAACGATCATAAGTGTAGGTAATAAAGGGTTATCCTTTATTGGGATTTGAGTGTGCTTCCATCCCATCTTTGTGAGTTAGCCTGAGACTTACCCGGTAAAGGTTGATTCTATTCCCTTAGATGGCACGTTAGTTTGAGGTTATAGTTCTTTATCTTGATTCCTTGAGACTTACCCGGTAATAGGAGTTACGGTTTAGGATTAGTGTGTAGTGAGACTTACCCGGTGATCTACTCCACTTAGTAACACCTTCCCCATGCAAAAAATCTCAGCTTTGTCCGCTTATCTATAGATCTTGAGTTGGAACCACAACTTGATGCTTTAATCCCTAGAATTGCATGTTTGCTTTATTGACTTCTTATTCATCTTTGATTGTGTTAATTACTCTTGTGGTTAGTATTGACATTAGCATACCGTATTGACTCTGTTTCACCGAGTCCCTGTGATCGACCCCTGGAATTTTCTTGCTTTTACTACGATTGACCCGTACACTGCGGGTTCGCATCCTTGTTTTAAGCTTAAGTCTAGGGTTATAAATTTAAAGCTTGCACACACCGTTTGGAGCGAACAAGTTTTTGGCGCCGTTGCCGGGGACTTGGTCTAGACCGAGCCGGTACGGTTTGCTCTTGGGGCGCTTGCCCCGTTTCATCTAACCACTCTACTTGAGTGACGATCTTTGCAGGTTCTTTCTTAGGTACATGCGAAGAACCCGCGCTGGGAAGGAAATCGTTCCTTACGATCCCGAACCAGAAAAGACATACAAGCGACGCTTAAGAGAAGCGAAGATGGCCCAACAAGACGATCACGATCTTGCGGCCCAATTGAGAGAGACGCAGGTGCTGCTACGTCTCAGTAAAGAAGAGCTAAGGCAAGAGAAAGAAGAGAATCGTGCCAAGACTGCAGCAATCGAAGCTAAGATTGCAGTCATACGAGATCAGATTCTACTTCGACCGAGGGAAGATCCTCCTGTTGATCCTCGACCGATGCAGAATCCAGTAGTAGATCCTCGACCGAGGCAGATTCCAGTACCTGACGCCCCGGTCGATATACTTCCACCTCGGATGCCAGTCCGAGATGTTCTTCTTGCAGGAATCCCACAAACCCTAGGTCAAAGGATGGACCCGAATCAACAGCTGAGGCGTCCAGGGGTGAACCTAGGAGATCCAGCGGATCATGACTACGAACTTCGACCGCAAGTTCTATCCATGATTCGCCAATGTCAATTCGGAGGGCTAGAGAAGGAGTCGCCGCATCAACATCTTCAAAACTACGAGATCTTGATGGAAACCTTGCGACCTTCCAGAATCAAAAACAACAATTACAAGCTAAGACCTTTTTACTTTTCTTTAAAAGATAGAGCTCTTACTTGGTAGCAATCTCTTCCTCCAGGAAAAATTAGCACATGGGAGGAGATGACTACGGAATTCCTAACCAAATTCTTTCCCCCCCTCAAAGACCGCTGAAATGAGAGGGAAGATCAATGCTTTCATCATGAAGGACAAGGAAAGCTTGTCCAAATTTTGGGAGCGGTTCAAGGATATCCTTTTGGATTGCCCACATCATGGGATTCCAAAGATCGAGTTGTTGGAGATCTACTTCAAAGGGCTGGACGGAAGCACCCAGTTCAATCTCCAACTACTCTCCGCCGGTACCTTCATGGACATGGCAATTGATGATGCTTGGGACTTCATTGAGAAGCAAGCCTTGCACATGGAGAAGTATACCCACCAAGGAGCTGAAGGTGGAGTAAAAAGAGTCAACTTTCAAGAGACTCAACCCAACAACAATCAACTCACGTCATTGAAGAATGACGTGAAGCAATTGAAGGAGCTCTTGATGGCTCAAACTAAGAAGGAAGAGAAAGGGCAAAGGAACAACAACAATAACGGGTACCGTAACAACAACAACGGACCCCGAAACAACAACTACAACAACAACAATAGAGGATCCAATAGCAACAACTAGAGGGCGAATAATCAAAACCACGGTAACAATTATTCAAACTCCAACTCTAATGATTCCTCTAATCCTTTCCTCTCTTCTCCTTCTTCTTCTTCTACTCCATTGAAAAGCCAAGGGCAAGGATCAAGTTCGTCTCAGCCAGAAAAGAAAGACGCAGTTCTGGAGGCAATCTTGATCAAGCTTAGCGCTATGGAGAATTCTATGACTTCATTTTCGAGGGCCCAAAAGTCCCTTGAACAACAACTTGCTAATAGGGCGAATGAAGCGCCAAGAGATCCAGGGAAGCTTCCAGCAAAGACGGAAACTAACCCTAAGGGCCAGTGCATGGCCATAACGACGAGGAGTGGACTCAAAACTCTAGATCCAGTACCTCGCTCGACGCAGACCACCTCGGTCCAGATCCAGTCGAAGAACACCTCGACCGAGATACCAACCGAGGCGGAGCAACAGAAAATAGGAGGAACGACAGAAACTTATGTTCCACCTCCTGCATATAAGCCACCACTTCCATTCCCTCAATCCAGAGCCAGAGCACATCTAGACAAGCACTTCGGTAAGTTTCTTGACTTGATGAATAAGCTACATATTAATATTCCTTTCCTTGATGCTATTTTAGGTATGCCCGCCTATGGGAAGTTCTTAAAAGAAATCTTATCAAGGAAGAGGAAGCTGGAGGATGTTGGTGAAGTTAGGATGACGTCTAAGTCTTCGGAGTTAATCAAAATCATGAAGGAAAAGATGCCACCTAAATTGAGAGATCCCGGCTCATTTTGCATTCCCATTCAAGTTGGGGATGTCACTTGTGAAGCCCTTTGTGATCTAGGAGCCAGCGTGAGCATCATCCCGCTGGAGCTATGCACTAAGATCGGTCTTGGAGAGCCCAAGCTGGTCAAGATTCGACTTTACATGGCGGATCGCTCCATTACCCATCCCGTGGGCATTTTGGAAGACGTTCCGGTCAAGTTAGGTAACTTCTATCTACCTATAGATTTTGTCGTACTTGACATTCCCGCAGATTATCCTGTTCCTATCATTCTCGGGAGGCCATTTCTAGCAACTTCGGGTTGCAACGTGGATTGCAAGAACGCCAAGTTGAAATTCAACGTTGGTGGTGATGAGGTGGAGTTCGCACTACTTGCGGCCATGAAAGGGGAGCAACTTACTGATGATATCTTCAACATCTACGATGAAGAAGAATCAAGGGAATTGGTGAGCTCTATCCTTATTAACGACCCACTCGAAAGAGTTATTAGCTTCAGTTTAATGGAGGAAGGTATAGATGCTTCTTGTGATGCAGATATACGGAGCTTGAAGGCACTGGAAGAGGATCCAGGAGCTAAAACTGAGAAGCTAGTCCAGGAGACGAAGATCTCCAGTCTCGGTTCCAGTAGCAGTACCTCGACCGAGGCACTTTCTAGACAGAGCGAGGCGTCTGAAGAACACCTCGGTCAACGCCAATGCGCCTCGACCGAGGTCGACAGCGAGACGATTCAAACTGAGATTGCATCGAGTCCAGTTTCTGACACCACTCCACTGGAAAGAGGAAGCAGAGATCCCTCTCAGAAAGCACCCCCACTCGTGGAGCTTAAACAGCTCCCTAGTCACTTGAGGTATATCTTTCTTGGGCCGGATTCTACTTATCCCGTTATTGCTAGAGCTTCCCTCTCCGATTCTGAATTATCTAAGCTAATGCATGTCCTGAGAAAGCATCGAAAAGCCATAGGTTACACCACGGATGATCTTATTGGCATTAAACCTTCTTTCTGCATGCATAGAATTCTAATGGAAGATAATCATAAGACTTCACGGGAACCTCAAAGACGGTTAAATCCGATCATGAAAGAGGTTGTGAAAAAGGAAGTTCTTAAGTTGTTGGATGCAGGTATTATTTATCCTATCTCGGACAGCAAATGGGTTAGCCCGGTGCATGTCGTTCCGAAGAAAGGAGAAATGACCGTTGTGACGAATAAGAACAACGAGTTGATCCCAACAAGGACCGTTACGGGCTGGAGAGTTTGCATCGATTATAGGAAGCTGAACACGGAGACTCGGAAGGATCATTTTCCGCTTCCCTTCATTGATCAAATGCTCGAACGGTTGGCCCAGCATTCACACTTTTGCTATTTGGACGGCTATAGTGGATTCTTCCAGATTCCTATCCATCCAGATGATCAGGAAAAGACCACTTTCACTTGTCCTTGGGGGACGTTTGCCTATCGGAGGATGCCATTTGGATTGTGCAATGCACCCGCTACCTTCCAGCGATGCATGATGGCTATCTTTTCCGAGTACATAGAGGAGATCATGGAGGTATTCATGGATGATTTTTCTGTATATGGTTCCTCTTTTGATGATTGCCTATCTAACCTTTCTCTAGTGCTTAAAAGATGTGAAGACACTAACCTTATTTTGAATTGCGAGAAGTGTCATTTTATGGTTAATGAAGGCATTGTGCTAGGACACCTCGTTTCTAATCGAGGTATTGAGGTCGATCGAGCTAAGATCGAGACTATTGAGAAACTCCCTCCTCCTTGTTCTGTTAAAGGTGTGAGGAGTTTTCTCGGGCATGCAGGTTTCTACAGGAGATTCATCAAGGACTTCTCCAAGATTTCTAAACCTCTAACTAACCTCTTGAATAAAGATGTTGTTTTTGAGTTTTCGCAGGAGTGTCTTGATGTTTTTTACAGGATTAAGGAAGCGTTGATCTCCGCTTCCATTATCCAGCCTCCTGATTGGACCTTGCCCTTTGAGGTCATGTGTGACGCTAGTGATGTAGCCGTAGGAGCGGTGCTTGGACAGAAGAAGGATGGACGGACCACCGCCATCTACTATGCTAGCAAGACGCTAGATGAAGCACAACGCAACTACGCGACCACCGAGAAGGAGTTATTGGCGGTTGTATATGCTTTCGAGAAGTTTCGTTCCTATCTAGTAGGGGCGAAAGTCATTGTCTACACCGACCATGCGGCCATTCATTACTTGTTGGCTAAGAAGGATGCCAAGCCGCGCCTTATTCAATGGATTCTCTTGCTTCAAGAGTTTGATCTAGAGATCCGCGATAAGAAGGGATCCGAGAACTCCGTTGCGGATCACCTCAGCCGGCTACCGGAATCTTCCCGCGAGACGAATAACCCACCTATAGACGATTCATTCCCCGATGAGCACTTACACGTATTGGAGCGTTTGATGGAGCTACTTACTTCACCCCATGATGGAGGTGAAGTATGGGGTGAGGGAACCTCCCACCTCCTTTGAGACGCATCATGGTCCAGCTAGCGACCTTAAATCAAGCGCTTCTTGGGAGGCAACCCAAGGTATTGCTTTCTTTTCCCGTTTTCTAGTCTAGTTTAGATAGCTTTTGTTTTTTTGCTTTGCTTTGCTTTGTTTTCGGCGTTCTGGACAGACAACAGGGAATATCTAGGAAGGAGCACAACTGGAAGGACAAAAGTTCGAGATTCTAAGAAGACAGAAGCACCTCGGTTATTGTCAGAGCACCTCGACCGAGTTGATTCTCGAGCAACCGAGGCGACTAGGATTTCTGCAGAGCCACCTCGGTCCATACTACCTCGGTCCAGTCGAGACCATCTCGACCGAGGTGACAGCAGATCCAGTAACAGTATAAAAGGGAAAGAAAAATTACTTTTCACATTTTTTACCCACCTCGACCGCGGCGACAGATCCACTTCGCTCTCTCTCAAATCTTACTCGTTTTCGACATTTTCTGCTTCCAAACCGAGATTGAAGGGTAGGGGAGTCGATTGCAACTACAGATCTGCGAGAAATTTGAGCAACTCGGCTGGAACGAGGTAAAAACGATCGAAAACCCTAACTCGTTCGTTTACTGCAATTTGGGCTTTGGTTGCCCTTGATTATGTTGAGGAAAACCTTAAGTACCCCTTAGGAAGCATCGGTAGTGATTTTTGGGGGAAAAGAACTGGATTTTTGAGAGTTGAAATCGCGACTGTCTTCGCCTCGGTCCAGTCGATCTGCACCTCGGTCAGGTGATTCTTGGAGTTTGTCAGTCGACCGAGGTAGTCTGACAGTGCTGTTTGAAGATGAGTTCAGATCGTCGTTTAGCCCTTAGAGATAGATCCTCCCCTTCCCCTTCTCCTTCCTCATCCCGTCCTTACCACCCGGTTATCCACGAGAGATGTCGGGTAGACTACGAGCGGATAGCGAGCCGTCCAGTTATCGCACCACGATTTCTGGACGTGTCAGCTTTTGATTGCCTAGGGTTAGATGCTGACTTTAGGAGGATGATTGCTACTGTCGGGCTGGATCAGTTTACTGAGATCCGAGCCCCAGCCTACTTAGAGCCGACACTCGAGTTTGTTAGCTCCTTCTCCTACCTCCCCACAGACCGTTCTGTGAAGTACCGGTTGATGAACCGGAACTTCATAGTTCCTTTAGAGATATGGAGAGAGATTTTTGGCTTTCCTGACCCCACTGCCATAGACTTCCCCTCCCGATCCGTAGCTAGGGAGTTATGGGGGCAGATTGCCCATATTACTGAGCACGCAGACAGGTGGCGCCCTGGAGATTCCAGGGAGAAGGTCATCTTTCATCCGGCCTTCAGACTAGCCCACAGGATTTTCAGCGAGACGCTTCTGGCGCGTACTGAGACGCCCCAGAAGGTCCGACAGGGGGAGCTCTTTAGCCTTTACTGCATGGTTACAGGAGGTTTCTCGGACTTTGGCTTGCTCTTGGCAGAGGATCTGCACAAGATCAAGGCCAAGGCGAAGGGAGACATTTGCTGCGGAGGTCTGATCACCCACATCGCTACCTACCACGGGATGGACCTCAGCGTCTGCACGATGGCGGCGGCTCCAAAGCCGCTGGGATTACAGGAGATGATCACACGGAGGATTCTAGTTCCCCGTGGTTTGACCACTCCATACGTCGCCATGCCTTGGGAGCGGACTGCACCTCAAGGGATCCGCTGGTCTGCGCAGTTCACAGTCTTTGATCCGCATTACTGGCAGACAGCTTGGGATACGCTGATAGAGGATCACAGAGAGACAGCAGCTGCCCCTGCTGAGGCTGAGGAGGACGACGACGACGATGAGGAGACAGTAGATGAGAGAGGAGGTGGCGTCCCGATGGACACAGGGACAGATACAGCTGGGATGAGCGCGCCACCTATTATTGATTTGGATGATGATGAGGAGGACACTGAGCCGGTACCAGCTGAGACTTCTCCGGTCAAACCTGCTAGACGCAGGAGGCGGGGAGTGAGGGATAGAGCTGCACACCGACGGATCGACGACCTGACGGATCAGGTTATCGACTCATATGCTGCACTTTCGCTGGATATCCGCGAGATGCAGGAGCGGCAGCATCATCAGCACATGATGGCTCAGCTACAGTTTGAGCGTATCATGGGCCATCCCTATGATCCGACTCAGTACCCCTACATACCACCACCACCACCGGATCGAGACTACTGAGGAGCTGCAGGATTTTATTATTATATCTTTTTATGCAGTTCGGCTTTTATCCGGTGAGTTCTCTTGTTTAGACTTTTATTATACCCACTGGGACAGTGTGTCTCAAGTATGGGGTGTTTGTTATTTGACTATGTGGCTACCTTTGATGTATTTGATACCTTTGATGTATTTTATTTATCGGATATTTTCGTATTTATGCTTCAGTTGCCTTTATATGATTATCTGATATTACATGCATACCTACAGGTTATTTGATTGAGAAAAACGTCGAAACCGAACCGAAAAAAATAAAAAAAATGGTTTAAAAAAAAATTTTTTAGACCTCGACCGGGGAGATTCTGGCGAAACGAGGCATTTCACCTCGGTTGAACCAAGAACATCTCGACCGAGGTGGCGTAACAGAAAGTTTTCGAAAACGATTTTGTGTTACTTATCTGGATATGATCTCAGTGAAGATTTTGTTTACTTACTGATTTTAAATTCTTTGTGTGTTTGAAAGGTTTTATAATATGTTTAAGTTGCTAAATGCTTTGTTTGAAATTATTGGCATGTTTAATACTTTGTTTTTATCCAAATTATGTTGAATTTGAAGGTTGACACCGCAGGTTAAGTTCTCTCACTTTCTTCTTGGGAAGACCAAGGCAATTCATTTTCTTCTTCTTCTTCTTCTTGATCATGCTTAGCCCCTCATATACATTTTGCCTCCCTTTACCTATCCGGGAATTTGGAAGCAAGCGAAGTGGTGAAAGCAAGTTAAAGTTGAAGAGTGGGCTGGAAGTGAAGTGTTAGAAAGCAATAATAGGTTTGGGGAAGTCAATCTTGATGATGAGTAACTCGGCACCATTCACATAGCCGGGTGTTTGTGTCTTGCCAAAGTCGGATTGAGCGATATTCCTAACGGATCATGGTATGTGCATCAAGGGTTTGATGCATCTCGAGAAATTGACGATTGCAGATTTCCTAGGCTTCGGTTATTGTGCACCTCTGTCCATGCATCCCAAAAAGTAAAGTAAAAAAAGGAAAAAGTGTGAAATAAGCAAAGCTTATTGGTGGAAGGTGTTGCAAGTCAAAGTGAAAGTGAAGTTCATCCTTTTCCCGGATTCTAGCACCACATTACCTTACATACATCCCTACCCTACACGTTTCTTGACCTTTTCTTTTGGGAAGCCCTTGAGACCTTGAACTTGTTGATTGACTTAGCGGTTTAAACTGGATTATACATGATTAATTTTGATAATTATGATTTATTATGCATTCTATGATTTTATGCAAAGATGAACAACTTTCTTATATTTATAAAATGTTTTGATCATATTGAGTTTTTAATTCCAGGAAGTATTCTCTTAGAGTGATCTATGATAGTTGCACACCATAAAATGTTTTTGAAAGACTTTTTCATTGATTTTCTTGACTTATAATCCATTCTATCTTGTCTTCTATATTAGGAACTTGCTTGGGGACAAGCAAGGGCTAAGTATGGGGTATTTTGATAGCATGAATTATAGTCTATATTTTGGGGTTTGTTTGGACGTTTTATCTTTCATAATCTGCATGTTTGCATGTTCATTATGTGATTTTACTACCATTTCATCTACCTTTGCGAGAATCGAGGTCTACACCTAGTTTCGTTGTAATTGCAGGTAATATGGTACGTTTTGCATCAAAAAGGAGCAAAAAGAGTCATGAGTCATTTGGAGCTACATCCAGGGAGCATAGTCATGGATTAAAGATTTACTTTGGAGTAGATTCGAGAGATTTCACATTCTGTCGTGAGTCACCTCGGTTGACCATTGATTCATCTCGACCGAGGTGATCCAGAGACGCCGACTCGACCGAGGCGAACACCTAGGACGCGGCGAGAATATTTTATTCTTGGAAGAGATCTTTTAAATTTGGAAAGTGATCTTATATTTTTGGGCTTGGCTTCTGGAAGGAAGGAGATATGCAGAATCATATATTTTACCTATTTTTATGGGAAAAGATCTTTCTAAGATTTATTATCTTTGGAGAGTTATTTTCCTATAAAAAGGGTTAGATTTCCACAAATCCATGACCCCCGCTTACCTTGAAGAGGCCGTATACATCCGCTTATACGCAGCAGCAGCTTACTCCAAGTTGGGAGAGAGTTGAAGAACCTTTTTGAAGGTTGAAGGAAGATTGAAGTCCATAGCTTTTATAGCTTTATTGAAGGGTTTTGTAAGATTGTCTTCAATTCCCTCCATTGTTGTCTTGTCTTTTTGGATTATAATCCAAGGAACGCTTTGTTGTGATATTTGATTCATTTATTGAAGTCTTTTCATTAAATTCTTCTTTGTTCAAATATTCACCTTCTTCCCATATATTTTAATACTTTCATTATGATGATGAGTGGCTAATTTCCTTGTGTGATTCTAGGGTGATTGGCTGAAGGTTGTGGGAACAACAATGATAGAATAATCTTAGATTCCAGTAGGATCCTGAAAGTTCGAGTCTTTAACCTTAACCCTAAGCATCTCGTTCGGTTGATGAACATCTCGGCCGGGGTGGAATTCTTCTGACCGAGGTGACTTATCCGAACCTAAACAGAAAGTTAAGTGTTAGAGTTTGCTAAATCCTATTCTTATTACACCTCCCTGGTTCAATGCAAGCTTAGGATGAGACTTACCCGGTAATTCCTTAGTTTGTTTACCAACGATCATAAGTGTAGGTAATAAAGGGTTATCCTTTATTGGGATTTGAGTGTGCTTCCATCCCATCTTTGTGAGTTAGCCTGAGACTTACCCGGTAAAGGTTGATTCTATTCCCTTAGATGGCACGTTAGTTTGAGGTTATAGTTCTTTATCTTGATTCCTTGAGACTTACCCGGTAATAGGAGTTACGGTTTAGGATTAGTGTGTAGTGAGACTTACCCGGTGATCTACTCCACTTAGTAACACCTTCCCCATGCAAAAAATCTCAGCTTTGTCCGCTTATCTATAGATCTTGAGTTGGAACCACAACTTGATGCTTTAATCCCTAGAATTGCATGTTTGCTTTATTGACTTCTTATTCATCTTTGATTGTGTTAATTACTCTTGTGGTTAGTATTGACATTAGCATACCGTATTGACTCTGTTTCACCGAGTCCCTGTGATCGACCCCTGGAATTTTCTTGCTTTTACTACGATTGAACCGTACACTGCGGGTTCGCATCCTTGTTTTAAGCTTAAGTCTAGGGTTATAAATTTAAAGCTTGCACACACCGTTTGGAGCGAACAGGGAGCTGTGACGTGGTAGAGGATACAAGTGTACCAGGTAATTCCATTGGACTTACTTAGCGTACAGTTGTGGATTGTATGATTGTAATAGTTGTGTGTGTTCATATGGTTGTGCATTTATAACTTAAACCGGACTAGGACGACCTTTCATTATATTTATTTGGCCCAAGTGTATTATAACGGGCGGTAACCACCGGTCTCCACCTGCTGGGTTAGGAGGAGGTGCCTTGAAGATGATCTCACAGGAGGGAACGAGTGACGGTCACCCCCATGCAAAACTCCTGTGTTATGTTGGATGGGGCGAGGTTCTTGAGGCTCCTCATGTTACAAAAGAAGTTGAATTAGTAATGGTATAACGTAATTACAGATAATAAATGAATGTGTGTGGCATTGCATGTATGAGATGTTGTGGTGTGTTTGTGCTATTACTATCATGCTTATCTATTGTTGTAGCTAACGGTGTATACCGTGTTGTAGATGATGTGCAAGTTAGGAAGACTGCAGAGTGAGCCAGATGGTGTGACCAGCTGAGGACTTATGTACATTAGGATGCGTGGGTTGGGGATCTTTTGTATCAGTTGATGTGGTTGTTATGGTTTTGTACTCGGCTTTGTCTTTGTAAACTCTTTTGATGTATTATACAGCTTTTATGTATTTGTTTTAGTCTACTTGTGCATTGTTGTAAGATCCAATGAACTTGTTGTCAGGCTAGGGTCAGGATCCATTGTGAGATCCTAGCCCAATGTAGCATTCCGAGTCCCGCGGATTTGGGGTGTTACAGAGTTGGTATCAGAGCCTTAGGTTGACAACAATGGCACTTGCTATCTGCAATAAAGGTAGAGTGGATAAATAAACAGAACCTACATGGGGTCTGACGTTTTAAAGAGTTTGGGTTTTAAAGTGAGTACATATGTTTTGGGATAGTGTGTACAGAAGTCATCACCCATCTGAGGATCTCGACACTATAGATATGTATGTATAGATACCTTTTGTATGATGATATGTGTGCTTTTAATATTAAGTATTATATATATATCTATACATATGGCCTATATAGAGCCTTATACGTTAGGTGTGCATACCCCGCAGATGGCTCGGACTAGAGCTACTGCTGCAGGCAGAGGTAGAGGTAGACCACCTCTTCCTCCAGGAGAGAGGAGACACGGACCAACTGCCGATGCAGATCCACCAGTGGTAGAGGAGGCTCATGAGGAGGTTGTTGAGAGCTTTGTTCCAGCAACGAGGAGTGATGGATCCAGGAGACATCAGTCACATCGAACCCAGTCAGATGGTTCAGATTGTGTTTCTATGGGAGGACCTGAGTTTAGAGAGTATCTCAGGCATTTTGAGGAGGCCATTAGAGCGGGTCGACGAGCCCCAGACTTACCAGGGCAGGAGGGATTATCTAAGGAGTCCCATGGAGCTACTCAGGTGCCAGCTGCACCAATTCGTGTAGCTGAGCCAGTTCGAGTTATGGAGGAGATTAGAGGGCCTCGACCAGATACTTGGTTGAAGGCATTCCACCAGCAAGGAGTACCACACTTCTCTTGGGAGATTGGCCTAGAGACTGAAGTGTGGATTGGGCATGTAGACTCAGCTTTAGAGTCTATTCGTTGCCTAGAGGACAGACGAATAGAGCTAGTACAGTATCTATACCGTGACCTGGCACATTAGTGGTGGAGGACAGTTAGAGCACGAGTCACCACTTATGAACAGATGAGGACATTGCTGAGGGAGCAGTTCTGCCCTGCCTCATTGAGGAGGGAGAAGCTGCAGGATTTTGTGGAAGCAGGCTTTGAGGATGTGCCCATTACAGATGTCATTTGCCGCTTCCGGACTGAGTTAGCTTTGTTGGGTCCAGCTGCACCTTCTGAGGACCAGCACGTATACCTATTCTCCCGACGTCTGAGGGAGAGTACGCATTCATATATAGCAGGATTTCATTGTGACTCATTGACAAACTACCAGGATCGGGCTTCTGCTTATGAGAGAGAGAGAGGGCTAGCCAGAGGAGGACTTCTCAGACCGGACGGTCTGAGAAGAGATAGCGTACAACACCGACGGCTGCAAGAGCATCTAGATTCGGGCAAGGCCAGACTCAGGGTCGCTCGAGTATTCTAGTGTCTACACAGACTACTGATAGAGGCCGACAATGTTACAACTGCGGGGCTTATGGACACATGAGGACTGATTGCCCTAGAGCACCATTGACTTGCTTCTCGTGTGGGAAGCCAAGACATATAGCTACGTTTTGCCGTCAGGGCAAGACGCCATCACAACAGGGTTCTTCCCCTGTAGGTGCAGCAGGAGGTGGGCAGAGACCGCCTCAACATCAGGGACAGCAGAGGGTCCTAGGGACACCTGCTACTCAGGGTTCAGCTCCTGGACCGAGTAGGGGTAGAGGTAGAGAGGCTAGCACTAGTGATGCTCGAGGAGTTCAAGGCCGTGCTTTTGAGTTGAGGAGTGCTGAGGAGCCGCCAACACCAGCTGCGACAGGTACCATTCTGTTGCATGGTTTACCTGTTAGAGTTTTATTTGATACGGGTGCTACGCATTCATTTATTTTTGCTTCTTGTGTTGAGCGTTTGAGTTTGTCTACCATAGAGGTGGCACCCTTTACTATAGGGTTACCTGATGGTAGTAGGGTTAGAGGTACCCAGGAGATACGTAGTTGTCCCCTGCGCAAAGGGACTCGTGTGCTACTTGTTGACTTCTTAGTCATACCTTTGATGCATGAAGAAGTCATATTAGGTATGGATTGGATGCGTAGACACCGTGCGGTGTTAGATGTGGGTAAGAGAACTGTTACAGTCTCTACCGACTTAGGTCCGATAGTGGTCTTCCGGGGTTGGGACCTTGGGAAGACAAGATCTGTTATCAGTGCTGTATGAGCAGCTAGACTGATTGCCTAGTGATGTGATGCCTTCTGGTGCTAGGCCATGAAGGATAGAGAGAGTCCAGCTTTGGAGGACATACCGGTGGTCTGTGAGTTTACAAACGTTTTTACAGAGCCGTCTAGCTTGCCACCTCAGAGGAGGGTAGATTTCGGCATTGATTTAGAGCCTAGCATGAGACCCATCTCGAAGGCCCCATACCGTATGGCACCTGTCGAGATGTTGGAGCTGGAGAAGCAACTCGAGGAGTTGGCTGATAAGGGCTTCATACTCCCTAGTGTTTCATCATAGGGTGCACCGGTCCTCTTCGTACGGAAGAAGGATGGATCGTTGAGACTGTGCATAGACTACAGACAGCTGAACAAGGTGACCATCAAGAATAGGTATCCATTACCTCGTATTGATGATCTACTTGATCAGTTGCAGGGAGTGATAGTTTTTTCTAGGATTGACTTGCGTTTTGGGTATCACCAGCTGAGGGTGAGAGAGGAGGATGTGCACAGGACAACTTTTCGTACCCGTTATGGACACTACGAGTTTGTACTGATGCCATTTGGGCTGACGAATGCCCCAGCAGTTTTCATGGAGTTGATGAACAGCATCTTCATCGACTTCCTGAATCAGTTTGTAGTGGTTTTCATTGATGACATTATGGTATACTCTCGTAGCAGAGAGGAGCATGCGGGACACCTAAGGACGGTATTACAGATTTTGAGGGATAGAGAGTTGTACGTCAAGCTCTCTAAGTGCGAGTTTTGGATGTCTAAGGTTGCTTTCCTTGGACATATTTTCTCCGCCGATGGGATCATGGTTGACCCGACGAAGATCGAGTCTGTTGCTGCATGGACGAAACCGACGAACATCAAGGAAGTGCGTAGCTTTCTTGGCTTAGCCGGTTATTACAGACGCTTTGTGGAGGGATTTTCTGTGATTTCCCGCCCATTGACTAGTCTTTTGAGAAAGACTACTAGATTTGTATGGACCGACCAGTGTGCTCAGAGTTTTGAGGAGTTGAAGAGGCGTTTGACTTCCGCTCCTGTTTTAGCACAGCTAGAGGGTTTTGAGGATTTTGTTGTCTACATTGATGCATCCAAGCTAGGCTTGGGATGTGTGTTGATACAGAGGGGCACAGTGATTGCATATGAGTCTAGACAGCTAAAGACATATAAGGAGAACTACCCGACTCATGATTTAGAGTTAGCAGCGGTAGTTCATGCTTTAAAGATCTGGAGACATTACCTGTATGGTGCTACATGCCAGATCTTCACAGACCATAAGAGTCTAAAGTATATTTTCACGCAACGGAAATTGAAAAACCGCCAGCGTCGATTGCTTGAGTTGATCAAGGACTTTGACCTTGAGATTTTGTATCATTTTGGCAAGGCGAATGTGGTAGCTGACGCCTTGAGCAGGAAGACGCCTCGAGAGAAGGCGATTGCCATACTTACTGTATAGCCCCAGCTTCAGAGGGATCTAGCTTGGCTGGATATGGACATCCAATTCCTTGACGAGGATGCCCAGTTGTTTACCTTAGAGGTTCTACCTGGTTTGTTGGATAAAGTAGGGGACCTGCCCGACCATGGCGAGGATCAGAGATAGGATGTCTCGTGGAGAGGCACCCCAGTTTACTATTGGGGCAGATGGAGTTATGAGGCGACATGATCGTATCTGCGTTCCTACAAACATAGAGCTGAGATAGGGGATATTACAAGAGGCTCACTGTACACCTTACTCAGTACACCCTGGTACGAGTAAGATATACCATGATGTGAGACGTTCATTTTGGTAGGGAGGGCTGAAGCCCGATGTAGCAAGATTTGTGGCTTAGTGCGCGACCTGTCAGCAGGTCAAGATAGAGCATCTCAGGCTTGTAGGTGAGCTCCATCCACTGCTAGTCCCGTAGTGGAAGTGGGAGGACGTCTCCATGGATTTTGTGACTGGGATGAGGACTAGTAGGAGCTTTGATGTCATCTCAGTGATCGTTGATAGATTGACGAAGACGACACGTTTCATTTCCATCAGAGAGATGTGGCCCGTGAGCAGACTAGCTGAGGAGTACACTAGAGAGATAGTGAGACTCCACGGAGTACCGAGGACGGTCGTTTCTGATCGTGATGGACGATTCACATCGAGATTCTGACAGCAGATTCAGACTGGTTTGGGGACGAGTCTACACTTCACGACTGTGTTTCACCCCCAGACAGATGGTCAATCAGAGAGGACCATCCAGACCTTGGAGGACATGTTGCGAGCTTGTGTGTTGGATTGGGGACAGGGATGGTCTGATTACCTCCCACTCATTGAGTTCTCATACAACAACAGTTAGCATGCATCTATAGGGATGGCTCCCTTTGAGGCACTGTATGGACGTAGATGCCGTACACCTTTATGTTGGGATGAGCCTAGCAGTATTAGTGGGATCCCGCTAGAGCAGATTCAGGATGATATGGCTCGAGTAGCACTGATTAGAGAGAGGATGATGGTTGCATAGAGTCGCCAGAAGTCGTATGTAGACAAGCGGCATCGACCTCTAGAGTTCAAGGTAGGAGCTCATGTCTGGTTGAGAGTATCTCCGACGCGAGGCGTCATACGTTTTGGCATAAAGAGGAAGTTGAGTCCCCGATATGTCGGTCCTTTTGAGATACTTGATAGAGTGGGGTGAGCAACTTACAAATTAGCTTTGCCTCCGAGGTTAGAGGGTGTTCACCCCGTGTTTCATGTGTCTCAGGTGAGAGAGTACATACCAGATCCGAGGCACATCGTGAGTTATGATGATATGATGGTTGAGCCGGACTACACGTTTGCGGAGCACCCTATCGCAGTCCTAGAGCGAGGTGTGAGACGCCTGCGTTCGAAGGACATTCCCATGTTGAGGATACAGTGGTCTAGACGAGGACCAGATAAGGCTACTTGGGAGACAGAGGATAGTATCAAGAGGAACTAGCCATAGTTCTATGCGGAGTTAGAGACACCAGTAGGGTCTTTGAGTAGATCTTAGCGCCTTCTTGGTGAGTGCTTGTATGTTATGTGCTTATGTGATATGTTATGTTTCCGTGCTAGTTGTGTGTGCATATGATCTGTTAGATCCTGTTTGCTAGCACGAGATAGGTATAGCTGGAGATGGTTCTTTCCTCTAAGCTATGGTGTATGTGTTAGGAATTAGCAGGAGACGGTTCTTTCCTCCATACTATCTTTGATGGACATAGTGTGGGTGGAGACGGTTTTCCTCCACATAGTAGTATTATGTGTACGTGGTGGCTGGAGACGGTTTTCCTCCATGCTAGTGTGTTGTGGTTATTGTTTGGCTAGAGATGATCTTCCTCTAAGCCTTGTGTAGAGTTGTGATGCTAGAGTTGTGATACCTCCATGTTGTGTTGAGGATATAGAATGTTATAGGTTTGACCTGATGTTTTTGAGGAGTGTGTGTTGCCTCGACTTACAAGTCCGAGAGGTTTTGGGATCTTGCAAGTTTCGGGACAAAACTTGTTTTTAGGGGGGTGAGATGTAAGAGCCTTAGTCCAAGGAGCCTAGATGAGCTAGTGTGTGCCTAGTCTTGACCTGTCAGTCGCCTCAGCGGACCCTGCCAGCCGCACCTGCGCCCAGGTGAGCTGCCCCTGCGCATGGTTGATCCGCCCCTGCGGTTTTGTGCGGCTGCAACCACTTTTGTTAACCTCTTGACTTGCTTTAGGGTTGGCTTCTCTTATAAGCTTTCCCTTACCTTTAGATGAAGGGTTTCTTCATCTCTCCAGCCTCTCTCTTCCTCGTCACGTCCTTCTTCTTCTTCTTCTTCTTCTTCTTCTTCTTCTTCTTCTTCTTCTTCTTCTTCTTCTTCTTCTTCTTCTTCTTCTTCTTCTTCTTCGTCTCCTTTGATCCTCTTTGATATTCTTTTGCTTGTTTGAGTGAGTTTTTGAGAGTTGGAGTGTGTTCTTGGCTTTGGATGCTCTTGGAGTTGTTGCTGAGAGTTGTTGCTGCTGTGTTGAGGCTGAGAGTGGTGTTGTTGCTCCTTAGATGCATCATAGGGTGGAGTGGTAAGTTCTTTCTCTTCTTTCCTTCTCCTTGCTTCTTTCTTCTTCTTTCTAGCCTAGGGTCACAAGTTGGACTTGTGATTGGATCATTTTCTAGATGTTGTGATGATCATATGTGTGTATATATGCATATGTGTTGCTGTGATGTGTTGAAGATGTGAGGAGAATCGAGAAAGGAGTCGAAGAGAAGTCGGGACCAACTCTCTGCACAATTGGCCGCCCTTGTGCCTGAGTTGAGCCGCACCTGCGCCTGGTGTGGAGCCGCCCTTGCGCCTCTGGTGAGCCGCCCCTGCGCCTCACTGGGCTGGCTGGTGTGTTCTTGCTTCTGTTGGTGCATACCTTGTTGGTATGTCTTCCTTCCTTCCTTTCCTTTGGCCTTGGCTTAGTTGATAGCTATGTTAGGATGAGTTGTATGTTAGAGATGTGCCTTAGGCACTTGTGTTGATGTTGAGAGTATGCTATAGGCATATGCGAGCTTGTGTGGATCTTTAGGTTGTAGGTTGGTTCTGGTTTAGGAGACGAGTCTCCTAACCCTTTTCAGGTTGTGATGTTGTGTGCCTTGCTCTTGCAGGCGTTGGTTTCTTCCTCGGGGGGAGCTGTGACATGGTAGAGGATACGAGTGTATCAGGTAAGTCCATAAGACTTACTTAGCGTACGGTTGTGGATTGTATGATTGTAATGGTTGTGTGTGTTCATATGGTTGTGCATTTATAACTTAAACCGGACTAGGACGACCTTTCATTATATTTATTTGGCCCAAGTGTATTATAACGGGCGGTAACCACCGGTCTCCGCCTGCTGGGTTAGAAGGAGGTGCCCTGAAGATGATCTCACAAGAGGGGACGAGTGACGGTCACCCCCATGCAAAACTCCTGTGTTACGTTGGATGGGGCGAGATTCTTGAGGCTCCTCGTGTTACAAAAGAAGTTGAATTAGTAATGGTATAATGTAATTAAAGATAATAAATGAATGTGTGTGGCATTGCATGTATGAGATGTTATGGTGTGTTTTTGCTATTACTATCATGCTTATCTATTGCTGTAGCTAACGGTGTATACCGTGTTGTAGATGATCTGCAGGTTAGGAAGACTGCAGAGTGAGCCAGATGGTGTGACGAGCCGAGGACTTTTGTACATTAGGATGCGTGGGTTGGGGATCTTTTGTAATAGTTGATGTGGTTGTTATGGTTTTGTACTCGGCTTTGTCTTTGTAAACTGTTTTGATGTATTACACAGCTTTTATGTATTTGTTTTACTCTACTTGTGTCTTGTTGTAAGATCCAGTGAACTTGTTGTCAGGCTAGGGTCAGGATCCATTGTGAGATCCTAGCCCAATGTAGAATTCCGAGTCCTGCGGATTCGGGGTGTTACAGTTGTCTTATGTACTTCATATGCGTCGTTTTAGTACTTTTGCTTTGTAAGGCTGATACATATTTTTCATGTATATATTGTTTAAAGTTTTCAAATGTTTTTAATATTTTTGTGCCTTGTTGTAAGATCCTAGTAAAATTGTTGTCAAACTAAGGTCGGGACCTATTGTGAGGTCCTAACCAGTAGCTCCCCGAGTTCTTAGAATTTGGGTGTTACAATATGGTATCAGAGCTCTAGGTTGGCAACAATGGCACTTGAAATCTTCTGAAAGACCGAATGTATAAAATAACTAGAACCCGGAAGGGGTCTAAAATTTTCAAAATGGATTTCTGTTTTACATACGCATAGTCGGGTTGTTGGGTTAGTAGTACGTCGGACCACCATCGCTCTCCGTGGATCTCTGCAACTTGGATCGATAGGAGTTATTATATAGACTTTTTATGATGTTTCTTGTTATATGTTATATACATGTGTATGCTTAGTTTGTTAGTATCCTAAAGGATATTTTATATCCTTTAGTCGTGATATCACGAAGCGATTATCGCCTCATGATAAATCTACCGCGGACTTGAAGAATCTCCAACACGAGGCAATGGAATCGGACCTTGAATTGAGTATTATACTCGGGTAGGCTGCTTGGTGATCCTTACAAATTATCAAAAGAACAAGTGAGCAAGAAAGTAAAGTTGTGAAGATAATTTTTACCACACGCGCAATCAGATGAGGAAGAAATCCCTGAGTCAGTTCAGTTAGAAGGTATAGAAGGTCGTACAAGGAACTCGGGCATACGAGGCCGAGAGATAGAACTAGAAGAACCATGCAAGAGACTACAAGAGTACGGAGTAGAGATAACAATATTGGAACAGGACAAGTAGAATTGAGTACAACCAAGATTGCGGAATCAAGGACATTATAATCGAGGCGGATGCCCCATAGACCATTAGGGGCATGAGAAACGAAAAGAGACAAAGTGTCAATCTGGGTGTGAGAATCTAAGGTGCACGGAATTAAGACCTACAATTGAGTGTAAAAGCGAAAAGGCAAACCCCACAAGCGTGGGGAGGTTTTGACCTCCTTAGAGATATAAGAAGTTTGAAAGAAACCGCGACGCCAATATCCAAGGAATGGAAGCCTGTAGGAGGGTCAACGGAGGTGTAGGAAGGCGATATTACAACCAACACCAGTGAAGAAATTTGTATGGGAGAACGACCTTGCTGGACTCGAGAGTCCAGGTTAACCCTAATTATCACGGGACATAAGCCATCAACACAGACGGTCCATGCAAAAGGAACTGCAAGTGGATGATCATTACGACAATAAGAATTTCAAAGACGCTTGCAAGCTATCGTGGAAACTTGAAACGACTATTTATGCCAAATGAATGACACAATCGGACTAGAGAAATGGAGTTAGTCCATAAGAAGCGGAAGGGTGGAAGGTCGAACGAACTAAAGAAGTATAAAAGGATTGTTGTGAGCAACTGTTTACCTACTAGCTAAGGAAATTTTGACATATCACAATTCACACGGAATGGAGACTTACAACTTAATGTAAGAGGGAAAGGTGGACTTCACAAGCCTGGAGACATTTTGTCTTCTTTAAAGATAAGAATTTTAAAAGGAATCACAACGCCAGTATCGAAAGGATCGAAGCCATGTAACATAATTAGTAGAGATTTAGAAGGAAATATTACAAACAACACCGATTAAGGAACCTGTGCTTGTGAGAATTGTGTGGTGGACTTAAGAGTCCAAGGTAACCCCCATTTATAACAGAACATAGGTCATCAACATAGTCGGCCCCTGTAAAGGGACTACAATTGGAAGGTAATTAAAAGTCATCGGAACTACAAGACGCTTACCATCTATCGTGGAGTGTTAGGAACGACTTTTAACGTCAGGCGAATGGCACAGTGAGACTTGAGAAGGAGATTTGTCCCAAAGGAAGCAGAAGAGTGAAAGATTAGACGAACTAAAGAAGGATAAAAGGATTAATCTAGTAGATGATGTGCACCAAAAGTTTAATGCCAGTAGAGGTATGAAATTGAGATAAGTCAATTATAGACTGACCGATGTCAACCAAGGACGTGCAAGTATTGTTGGGTATTGACGAGTTATGTGCCGTTAAGAAGAGATATTTGTGACTATGGATCTATGGAGTAGCTTTACCGACGCCTTCAAGGATTCCCTCAAGTAGGCAACTACAACCTTCTTGGATGAATTAAAGGCATAAAGAGAAACGTTGTAAGGGTTACTTCTTGGCTAGTTAGGATCAAACTCCGGTCAAGTCAGGGAGTTTGGATCCATGATAAAAGAATTAAGAAAATAAGCGGAAGAAGTTGTTTTTCAATCGTTGTTTTATTTTCTTAAGGCAAGTAAAGAAGGTACTTGGTACTTCATCCGTATAAGACTCATGGTGTAATTGGAAGAAAGAGTTTTGGGGTCAATCATTTTATACTTACAGAAAAGGTCCTTAGGATTAATGAGTGACAACAAGATAAGCAGAGTAGTGCAGCGGAAGCGTGGTGGGTCCTAACCCACAAAGCAAGAAGCTCAAGGGTACCTGATAACACGATTTATAGCATAGTTTTAGGTGTACATTTAGATAGAATTCCCGCTCAATCATGCATGATCTAGCACTAGTCCAAGACGTTTTGCACTCAAAACATGTATTTTGTCGAGATAGACGTCTACACGGACTTGTGTACGTTTTGTAGGTATTTTGGGAAGTTTAGAGCTAAAACGACGCGTTTAAGGATCGTTCATTTAGATGACACGTCCTCGGACTCATTACAACACAAGCTAAGGGCTAAGGAGGACTCATGGAACCTTGCCAACACTAGCCATACACCAAACCACAGCTCAATGATCCAAGGCGAAGTTTCTGCATAGAATCACGGTTCTCTGAAGAACCACGGCCGTGGAAATGACCGTGGATTTTGCCAGATTCTCGTGACAGTTGTGCCACGACTCTCATGGCCAGCTCATGAAGAAATTGTTATAAAAGTGGTCCTTGATGGGTTGTTTGAGGCAGCTGGGGTAGTTTGGGAGCAGCTCATCCATTATCCATTTCTCTAACAAATATATTCTCCAAAGAAGAAGATTTTTTCTAGGAAGGAAAGTGCCCAAGAGAAGAAGAAAGGTTCCATTGAAGAAGAGAGGAGAACACACACTTAGCTTCTTGTATTTCGGATTTATTTCTAGAGATTTGTGAATCCTTGAACCTTCTTTTGGAAGGGTTGTAAGTTGTTCTAATTCCATCTTCAGATTGGTTTGTTTTTGAAGTTCACTTGTTCATCTTCTTTCTTTCATTATCTTGCAATGAATGCTATGATTTTATGTTTGTTCGCTTTGATTTCCATTATGAATGTTGTAGGCTAATTTAATGTGATTCTAGGGTAAGGAAAGGATGGTTATGGCTAGATCTATGATAGGACGGATTTAGATTTACCTTTGGATGATTTTTGTTTATGAACGTAGCTGCTGTTAGAAATCACGGATAGTTCTTGTAGAACCACGGTCGTGGTTTCTGTAGAACAAACCGTGATTCTTCCTGGTTCGAAGGATCTTACCTTAGATTCATAAAATTGTTGAAACCCTAAGTTTTTGCTGAGTTCAACCTACCATAGGGTGTCCTAGTGTAGTGACTAAGTGTTAAGGAGAGACTTACCCGGTAATCCTTTCCCTTAGAATCTAAAATAGCAAAACCTTAGGTAGTGGTGAACCTAACAAGTCGCCATTGGATTAGATGTGCTAGGAATGTTGATTAGGACTTCCCATTCCAAGACTTACCCGGTAAGGATAGGTTAGATCCCTAATTAACAATTCCGGTTTGTGTAGAATTCCTAACCTTAAGTTCTTAGAGACCTAACCGGTAATGAGACCTTAGGTGTGGACTAGTTGGATCATGAGACTTACCCGGTAATTGATCCCAATTTAGAAACACTTAATCCCAACATATCATAATCAATCCAAAGAATGAATAGATAACTTGAGTTCTATGCCATAACCGGAACTTCCGACCCCTAGAATCCGTCTTTCCTTTCCCTTGATCAATATCTTGTTTGATTTGTTATTTGTGATTTTTGGTTTGATTGTTTGCTTTGCATGACTTGTGATCTTTGATCACCTAAAACCGACAAAAACATTTGAGATTTTCGTTCTTTGTTTTCCTTCCTCTTTTCTAACTTTAGACCTTCACTAAATTTAAGCACAAAACCGAGTCAATTTCACCTTAGTCTTTGTGTTCGACCTCGGAGTACTATCCATACTACAAACGTCCCGTACACTGCGGGTGCGCTAGAAGTTAGGATAATTATAACGAGTATAAATTTAAGGCTTATTGCGTGCACACTTTTTAGCGTAACAAGTTTTTGGCGCCGTTGCCGGGGACTAGGTCTAGATTGAGTCTATTTTGTGATTGTTTCTAGCGTAGATCTTTCTTGTTGCTTTTGATCTCTCTTTGTTTGTGTCTTTGCTTTTCAGGACATCTATTTCTCTTTAGGTGTATGCGAAGATCTCGTGGCAAGGATTTAGCTCCATCGATCCCGAACCGGAGAAAACCCTTCGATCTAGATCCAAGAACATCCGAAAGGAGAAAGAGATGGCCGGAAGAAACCTCCAAGCTGAATTGGATGAAGCCTTAGAGCAAATAAGGCTAAGAGATGAGCTCTTGGAGGAAGAAAGGAGACTTGCCAATGAGAGGCAAGAGGAAACAAGGAGGGAGATTGAGGAGATTAGGCAAGCCCATGTTCAAGGAGAGCTTAATCGCCGACAACCTCCACCTCCTCCACCACAACCGCAGCCGGCGGCCAATGTTAGGGTCGTTCCTATTGCTATTGAGGAGCCACAAACCCTAGGGAGACGTATGGATCCGGCACAAAGAGCACACCGACCGGGTGTGAATCTAGGAGATCCCGCAACCCACAACTATGAAATCCGCCCTCAAGTTCTTCAAATGATCCGGCATAATCAATTTGGAGGGATGGAAGGAGAGTCTCCTCACCAACATTTGATGAACTATGAGATTTTGATGGAGACTCTTAGACCACCAAGATTAGAGAGCAACAACCACAAGCTAAGGGCCTTTTCCTTCTCTCTTAAGGACAAAGCCTTGGCTTGGTATCAATCTATTCCACAAGGGCGAGTTGGTACTTGGGAGGAGATGACAACCGAGTTCTTGACCAAGTTCTTCCCACCTTCCAAGACCACCGAATTAAGAGGGAAGATCAATGCCTTTGTGATGAGGGATAGAGAAAGTTTGTTCAAGTCTTGGGAGAGATTCAAAGACCTTCTCCTAGATTGTCCGCACCATGGCATACCAAAGATTGAGCTATTAGAGATCTATTTCAAAGGGCTTGATGAAGATAGCCAATTCAAGCTTCAATCTCTTTTCGGTGGGACATTTATGGAGAAACATGTAGATGATGCTTGGGAGTTTGTGGAGAAGCAAGCTCTAGTGATTGAAAAGTACTCTCATAGGAAGAGCGAAGGAAGAAAGGCGGGAGCATATGAGGTGAGTGAAGTCACCATGAACAATTTCAAGCTTGACGCCATCAACAACGAGTTGAAGTCCTTGAGAGAGTTGTGCACTACCACCTTGAAGAGCCAAACAACTCCTCAAGCACCTCCACAAGCACCTCCACAAGCTAACTTGTCTTCCAAGGAGGAAGATGTGAATTATATGGGAAGGGGCAATTTCAACAATTACCAAGGCCCAAGAAATTTCAACAACAACCGGCAATTCAACAATTACCGGCCAAACCACAACCATCCCGGATTTTCTTACTCTAACCCGGATGGAGCCTTGAACCCTCCCCCCTCCACAAGTACAACTCCACCACAAAGAGCTTCACAAGAACCTCCACCCGGTTTTACTCAACCTTCAAAGGATAGGACCGAAGTCATGTTTGAACAATTGCTAGGAAGATTGAGTGGACTTGAGAGCACCGTCACTTCAATTTCTAAGGCTCAAAAGGTCATGGAAGCACAAGTCTTTCAAAAGGCGGGTGAAGCACATAGGGATCCGGGGAAGCTTCCCGGAAGAACCGAAGACAACCCAAGAGGCCAAGTGTTGGCTATCACAACAAGGAGTGGGTTGAGTATGAAGGATCCTTTGCCCAAGGACCAAGCTAAGGGAAAGCAAGTAGTGGTAGAAGAGGGAAGAAAGCAAGAAGATGGAGGGAAAAGCAAGGATGTAGAGCCGACCTATGTGGCGCCGCCTCCATACAAGCCACCACTACCGTTCCCACAATCAAGAGCAAGAGCTCGTTTGGACAATCACTTTGGTAAGTTCCTTGAACTAATGTCCAAGTTACATATTAACATTCCGTTCATGGATGCCATCTTAGGAATGCCGGCGTATGGCAAGTTTTTGAAAGAAATACTCTCCAACAAAAGGAAGTTGGAGGAGTATGGGGAGATAAGGATGACCAAGAGATCCTCGGAGTTAATCCAAACGATGAAGGAAGAAATGCCTCCCAAGCTAAGAGATCCGGGCTCTTTTTGTGTTCCAATTGGAGTAGGAGACGTGAAGTACGAAGCCCTTTGTGATCTTAGGGCAAGTGTAAGCATCATACCACTTGCACTTAGCAACAAGGTCGGGCTAGGAGAACCAAAACCGGTCAAGATGACCCTCTATATGGCGGACCGCTCTATTACTCATCCGGTTGGGATTCTAGAGGACATTCCGGTGCAATTGGGAGGATTCTATGTACCCATCGACTTTGTAGTGTTGGACATTCCGGCGGATTATCCGGTTCCTATCATTCTAGGAAGGCCTTTCCTAGCCACTTCCGGATGCTTAGCGGATTGCAAGAACGGGACTCTCTCTTTCAACATCGGGGAAGAGAACGTCAAGTTCAAGCTGTCCACAATGATGAAAGGGCCAACCCTTGATGAAGATATCTTCAACATAGTCGAGCAAGAAGAATCTAGAGAAGTTGTAAGCTCGATCTTGATCAAGGACCCCTTGGAGAAGGTTCTTACCTTGAGTATGATGGAGGAAGACATTGAGGAGGAATGCAATGAAGAGATCAAGGCCTTGGAGGCCTTGGAAGAGGAGCCAAGAGTTGGATTTGAGAGCCACAAAGAGGTTGTGAACAGCTGCAAGTTCCACGGTCGAGATTCAGGTTCCACGGCCGTCAAACTTTCTGGACAACTCCGAGAAGCAAGCTTGGCAAGAACCACGGCCGTGGAAGATGAGCAACCCGTGTTTCCAACCGTGGTTTTCCCTGAATCAGCTCTTGATGATGATCAAGCTTTTAGGAGCCAAGGAGAGTCTTCTTTTGCCTTGGATTCATCTCATCCAATCTTATTTGGATCATCTTCAACCGATAAAGGTCCTCCCTCACTTGAACTTAAACCCCTCCCCTCTCATTTAAAGTATGCATTCCTTGGTGATAATTCTACATATCCTGTGATCGTTAATGCATGCTTGAGTGATGATGAACTTGCTAAATTGCTGCATGAACTAAGATTGCATAGGAAAGCCATTGGTTACACTATTGATGATTTGGTTGGCATTAAGCCATCTTTGTGCATGCATAAGATAATGATGGAAGATAACCACAAACCCTCTATAGAACATCAAAGGAGATTGAACCCTATAATGAAGGAGGTGGTCAAAAAGGAAATCATTAAGTTGCTAGATGCGGGAATTATCTACCCTATCTCGGATAGTAAGTGGGTTAGCCCCGTTCATGTAGTGCCTAAGAAGGGTGGAATGACGGTAGTAACTAATGAGAACAATGAACTAATACCAACTAGGACGGTCACGGGATGGAGGATGTGTATAGATTATAGGAAGTTAAACATGGCCTCTAGGAAAGATCACTTCCCTCTCCCCTTCATTGACCAAATGCTAGAAAGGTTAGCTCAACACTCTCATTTTTGCTATTTCGATGGGTATAGTGGATTCTTCCAAATCCCTATCCACCCCGATGACCAAGAGAAAACGACTTTCACATGTCCATGGGGTACCTTTGCATATAGGAGAATGCCATTTGGGTTGTGTAATGCACCCGCCACCTTCCAAAGGTGTATGATGGCTATCTTTTCGGAATACATAGAAAATATCATGGAAGTGTTCATGGATGATTTCTCTGTTTATGGTTCTTCTTTCGATGATTGCTTGGCTAATTTGTCATTGGTGTTGCAAAGATGTGAGGAGACAAATCTTGTCTTAAATTGGGAGAAATGCCACTTCATGGTAAGTGAAAGGATTGTGTTAGGACACTTGGTGTCTAACCGTGGCATTGAGGTTGACAGGGCCAAGATCGAAACGATAGAGAAGTTGCCACCACCTACCTCGGTGAAGGGGGTAAGGAGTTTCTTAGGGCATGCCGGTTTTTACCGGAGGTTTATTCAAGACTTCTCTAAAATTTCTAAGCCTCTCACTAACCTACTAATGAAAGATGTTGATTTTGTCTTTTCCAAGGATTGTCTTGAAGCTTTTTGCAGGTTGAAGAACGCCTTGATCTCCGCACCTATCATGCAACCTCCGGATTGGAGTCTACCATTTGAGATCATGTGCGATGCAAGCGATGTGGCCGTTGGGACCGTCTTAGGGCAAAGGAAAGAAGGGCGCACTCATGCTATTTACTATGCTAGCAAGACGCTAGATGATGCCCAACTCAACTATGCTACTACCGAGAAGGAGTTGTTAGCGGTGGTATATGCATTTGAGAAGTTCCGCTCGTACCTTGTTGGAGCGAAGGTCATAGTTTATACGGATCATGCGGCGATCCGTTATCTACTTACAAAGAAGGATGCCAAACCAAGGTTGATTCGGTGGATCCTTCTTCTTCAAGAGTTTGATTTGGAGATACGAGATAAGAAGGGATCTGAGAACTCCGTGGCGGATCACCTTAGTAGACTCCCACCATTGGAGCTTGGGAAAGACAACATCCCGATAGATGATTCATTCCGGGATGAACAATTGCAAATGGTGGAAGAATGCTTGTTCCACGTGGCTAGAGGAAGTGAGCCATGGTATGCCGACATCGTGAACTACTTGGTATGTGAGGAAGTGCCTCCCGGACTTACATATGCACAAAGGAAGAAGTTCTTCAACGATGTAAGGCATTACTATTGGAGTGAGCCACTTCTATTCAAGAGAGGCCCGGATGGGGTGCTTAGGAGATGCATACCGGAAGATGAAATGGAAAGTGTGATCCGGAATTATCACTCCTTACCATGTGGAGGCCATGCTAGCTCACACAAAACGTGTGCAAAGGTATTGCAATCCGGTTTTTATTGGCCTAACTTGTTTAGAGATGTGCAAGGTTTTGTAGAGGCATGTGATGCTTGCCAAAGGACGGGCAATATTTCAAGGAGGAATGAAATGCCCTTGAATAACATCCAAGAAGTTGAGATTTTTGATGTGTGGGGTGTAGACTTCATGGGACCATTCCCTTCTTCATGTGGAAATCTCTACATCCTATTGGCGGTGGATTATGTGTCAAGATGGGTAGAGGTCATCGCCTCTCCTACAAATGATGCCAAGGTGGTGGTGCGGTTCTTCAACCGAGTGATCTTCCCTAGGTTTGGAACACCAAGGGTGATCATTAGTGATGGAGGGAAGCACTTCACAAATAGGAACTTTGGGGCACTTTTGGCCAAGTATGGGGTGACTCATAAGGTGGCAACACCCTACCATCCCCAAACTAGTGGTCAAGTGGAGATCTCCAACCGAGAGATCAAGGCCATCCTCGAGAAGACGGTTTCTAGGACAAGGAAGGATTGGGCTATGAAGCTCAATGACGCACTATGGGCATATAGAACCGCCTTCAAGACACCAATTGGCACCACCCCCTACAAGTTGGTCTATGGCAAGTCTTGCCATCTTCCGGTGGAAATGGAGCATAGAGCTTATTGGGCCATTAAGTGGCTAAATTTTGACCTCAAGGAAGCGGGAGAAAAGAGATTGCTTGATATCAATGCCCTTGAGCAGCTCCGGTTGGAAGCCTATGAGAATGCCCGGATCTACAAGGAGAGAACCAAAAGATGGCATGACAAGAGGATTATTCCAAAGGAGTTGAGTGAAGGAGATCTTGTCCTTCTCTTCAACTCAAGGCTAAGGCTCTTTCCCGGAAAGCTCAAATCAAGATGGACCGGGCCATATGTGGTGAAGAAGATCTTTCCCCATGGAGCTATTGAGATAGGAGGGGAGCATTGTGGAAATTTCAAGGTGAATGGGCATCGCTTGAAGAAGTATATTCCGGGAGCCCCGATAGACATGATTGCCCCGCTCCACCTTGAATAGACGCTCCCGAAGTTTGGTCAAGCTAGTGACCTTAAAGAAGCGCTTGGTGGGAGGCAACCCATTGGTAACATTTTTTCCTTCATTTTTGCTTAGATTTTTCTGTTTTTGTGTGCTTTGTGTGTGTTTCGTGTTTCGTGTGTGTGCTAGAAGCATTAGTGGCATTGGAAGTCTTTCTTGACATGTGAATGATGATGATGAACCCCTCACCAATTATGGGTGGAGCGGACGCGGAACTTGGACGGCTAGCGGTGCCTAGCGCGGGTTTCAAAGCTTGAAGGATGCTTAGAGCTCTCTACCATGGTTGAAAGGATCATCAAACATCAATTCACTTGAGAATTCCCAAATACCATAGCAAACACTTTTACATTGTGAGAACCTTCTTTCACTCTCTTTACTTGTATATCACATTGGGGACAATGTGTTTCTAAGTATGGGGTGGGGTTTGCATGATCCTTTGCATGATGAGCATCTAGGATAGGTTAATACTTGCACATGTCTTGCATTGTACATACTTAAACCGAAAATCCCATAAAAATCAGAAAATTTAAAAAATTTTGTGCTTTCTAGGCTTGGATATGATCCTAATGATGAAACTTGTCTTGTGATTGGCTATGAATGGCCTTATGTGTTGAATTGATAAAAGCATATGTGGACTTGAACTACTTCTCTTGAATTCCATGAATGACTTGAGATCATGATGATTGCCTAGAATGGATTGAGTATTGAAAGTCGAAATTACATGATAGTTCTTGCATACCATCTAGGAATGAATGAGGCATTTCATTTTTCTCTACTTCTCATCTTGATCATGATTGCTTGAGCACCTCAATTGATATAAATTCGACCTCCTTTAAACCCATCCGGGAATAGGAGCATGCTAGTGTGTTTGAATGTGTAAAAGCAAGTGCGGGGTGAAGATGTAATGAAAAGAATGTCGTGAATGGAATGCTGAAATTATTGTGGAAGTGTAGCCAAAATAGGTTTGGGGGCGTTGGTTTAAATGATAAGTAACTCGGTACACTTCACATAATCGGGTGTTGGTGCCTTGCCAAAGTCAAATGAACCAATAGCCCTAACGAGCTTTGGTATGTGTGCCCGGTGTGGATGCACCTCGAAAAAGAGAAAAAGCCCGAGGATGGCTAATCACCGAGGTTTCGGCTATTGTACACCAATGCCATTGTCTCAAAAATGAGTTAAAGAAAAAGAAAAGAAAGCAAGATAGGGAAAAATATACACTTGGGAAAGTTGATCGAGGACAAGGAAGTGAAGTTAGTTCCATTCCTGGATTAGCATCACATACCTAGAAAATTCCCCTCCCAAATTACAACGTTTCTTAGCCTTTTATGTCACAAGCCCTTATGACCTACTTGCATGTTTGTGAGACTTAGTAATCTAGATTGGATAGACTCTTGATCTTCTTGACATCTTCGTCCTCCCATCTCATGCATGCTTTCGAGTTAAGTACAATTGTCTTTCCATGCCCTTATTGTTTGATACATAATTGCTTATCCAATTGCCATTGATCATGACTATGAAGGTGATCCAATAGTAGAAGCACAAAACCCAAAAAGATTTTGCCATTTTTCTGCACACATAAATCATGTCATCTTTTAGTCTATAGTTGGGAATTTGCTCGGGGACGAGCAAACCTTAAGTATGGGGTATTTTGATAACACGATTTATAGCATAGTTTTAGGTGTACATTTAGATAGAATTCCCGCTCAATCATGCATGATCTAGCACTAGTCCAAGACGTTTTGCACTCAAAACATGTATTTTGTCGAGATAGACGTCTACACGGACTTGTGTGCGTTTTGTAGGTATTTCGGAAAGTTTAGAGCTAAAACGACGCGTTTAAGGATCGTTCATTTAGATGACACGTCCTCGGACTCATTACAACACAAGCTAAGGGCTAAGGAGGACTCATGGAACCTTGCCAACACTAGCCATACACCAAACCACAGCTCAATGATCCAAGGCGAAGTTTCTGCATAGAATCACGGTTCTCTGAAGAACCACAGCCGTGGAAATGACCGTGGATTTTGCCAGATTCTCGTGACAATTGTGCCACGACTCTCATGGCCAGCTCATGAAGAAATTGTTATAAAAGTGGTCCTTGATGGGTTGTTTGAGGCAGCTGGGGTAGTTTGGGAGCAGCTCATCCATTATCCATTTCTCTAACAAATATATTCTCCAAAGAAGAAGATTTTTTCTAGGAAGGAAAGTGCCCAAGAGAAGAAGAAAGGTTCCATTGAAGAAGAGAGGAGAACACACACTTAGCTTCTTGTATTTCGGATTTATTTCTAGAGATTTGTGAATCCTTGAACCTTCTTTTGGAAGGGTTGTAAGTTGTTCTAATTCCATCTTCAGATTGGTTTGTTTTTGAAGTTCACTTGTTCATCTTCTTTCTTTCATTATCTTGCAATGAATGCTATGATTTTATGTTTGTTTGCTTTGATTTCCATTATGAATGTTGTAGGCTAATTTGATGTGATTCTAGGGTAAGGAAAGGATGGTTATGGCTAGATCTATGATAGGACGGATTTAGATTTACCTTTGGATGATTTTTGTTTATGAACGTAGCTGCTGTTAGAAATCACGGGTAGTTCTTGTAGAACCACGGTCGTGGTTTCTGTAGAACAAACCGTGATTCTTCCTGGTTCGAAGGATCTTACCTTAGATTCATAAAATTGTTGAAACCCTAAGTTTTTGCTGAGTTCAACCTACCCTAGGGTGTCCTAGTGTAGTGACTAAGTGTTAAGGAGAGACTTACCCGGTAATCCTTTCCCTTAGAATCTAAAATAGCAAAACCTTAGGTAGTGGTGAACCTAACAAGTCGCCATTGGATTAGATGTGCTAGGAATGTTGATTAGGACTTCCCATTCCAAGACTTACCCGGTAAGGATAGGTTAGATCCCTAATTAACAATTCCGGTTTGTGTAGAATTCCTAACCTTAAGTTCTTAGAGACCTAACCGGTAATGAGACCTTAGGTGTGGACTAGTTGGATCATGAGACTTACCCGGTTATTGATCCCAATTTAGAAACACTTAATCCCAGCATATCATAATCAATCCAAAGAATGAATAGATAACTTGAGTTCTATGCCATAACCGGAACTTCCGACCCCTAGAATCCGTCTTTCCTTTCCCTTGATCAATATCTTGTTTGATTTGTTATTTGTGATTTTTGGTTTGATTGTTTGCTTTGCATGACTTGTGATCTTTGATCACCTAAAACCGACAAAAACATTTGAGATTTTCGTTCTTTGTTTTCCTTCCTCTTTTCTAACTTTAGACCTTCACTAAATTTAATCACAAAACCGAGTCAATTTCACCTTAGTCTTTGTGTTCGACCTCGGAGTACTATCCATACTACAAACGTCCCGTACACTGCGGGTGCGCTAGAAGTTAGGATAATTATAACGAGTATAAATTTAAGGCTTATTGCGTGCACACTTTTTAGCGTAACAGTACCGATGGATGTTGTGTCGAGTTTAAGATGGTGATAGTTAGTGAAATGCATTCTAGTTGGAAGAAGCGTGAGTTAGGCTATGTGAGTGACTGGAAATGTTGTACGGGAACTTATGTGCATGTAGAGGTAATAGAAGTAGACTAGTACCCTATTATGGATCCGAGTGAAGAGTGGTGGCTTTGTTACATGTTTCCACACAAGTAGTTTTGGAATTATATACTAATGGAATACTCTAGAGTGAGTTTTCCGGATGGATTAGGAAAGAATTAATGATGCAATAAAAGTATTGCGCATGTCCTGCACTAGAAAGCTCAAAGTGAGTAACTACCGTCTTGAGTAGAAGATACATAAGAAAGAGAAGTGACAAGAGCATACTTGCAACCTAGTAACCGTGCTTAAAGAAAGCATAATCTCGGAGTAGATTTTATGTGTAATGTTATGTCAGAACAGAGCCTAGTTGCGTTTTGAGTTAGAGGGATATTACTAGTCCGATAAAAGTGGAGTATACAAGAGTTCAATGTTGACGGTGTGTTAGCATTTATCGAGTATTTATGATCAAATAACTGTGATATAAGATCACTTTGTGCCTAATACCGTCATTCCGGACATATTCTATGTCACTTAAGATCTTGGGAAAAGTGTGGGAAGCCTAGGTTAGAGCTAACTATACATTAGAAATCTATAAATAATATTATAATGCCAAGTGAACAAAGAGGATGACCACTAGATTTGATTTTAGTTATCTCGAGTGTTAGACCTGAAAAGGGTAAAGGTGACGATTCCTTACCCGATGAATAAGATGACTGAGTAATATTAAAAGACAAGACCAAGTGAGTCGTGATACGAAGAGCATTGAGCACTTGGTAGTGTTGGTGGATGTCCAAGACCTTAGACCTGATGGTGTAGTCAGAACCTTTTCAGAAGGCCGGAAGCACGTGGTCATAATGAAGGGAAGAAAGTTGAATAGATCATTTTCCGTAGGGTCATCAAAGGATCTAGAAGTGAGTTGTGTAAGGCAACCATTAGAAGTTTTAAAGCGGTTTAAAAGTGACTAATGGACTAATATTCCTCACCCTATTGGAGAGTACAACTTCAGTTTTCCACGGAGACTAAGTTTGGGAACTGAGTTTGAGATTTTCAGTTGGAGAAATACATACCAGACACGAGCTAGGTCATCAGATTAGAGGATTAGACAGTCGAGTCGGATGATATCTGTGAGATACCCGATAATCACTCTAGAACGTGGTAGCAGGCGCTTCTGATCTAAGTACTTGAAAAGATTTAAGATTAAGTGGTTTTATGAAAAAGCCGATAAGGCTACCTAAGATTGGGGATAGTAAGAGACATAACATTTCAAAGACCTATGTAGCTATAGTTGTAACCTCAGGAGTGACGAGTTAGAGCTTGACCTTGTATGTGTGATATTGTTTGACTGCTTGTCTATTTCATGATTTAGTGTTTAGTCAGTGATGTGTGCTTTTGGTAATCTTGATGTGCGAGAAACTTAGATGTGGAAACGACGAGACTTTTGTGTAGTGATCAAACACACCCATTTGGTGCCTTAAAGGCTGATCACGATTGTCTTACCCTAAGTTTCGGGACGAAACTTATTTTGAGGGGGATCTGATGTAACGACCAGTTTTTTTCCGTTACGCTTTGATAGGGTTAGAGAAGTTCAGGAAACAAATAAAAATTTAGGGAGACTAGGACATACCAGTTTATTTATGGAAGTCGTTTAATTAAGTACCTTGTTCTAAGTTTCGGGTCGAAACTTATATTAAGGGGGTACTGATGTAATATCCGGAATTTTTATTCCGTTTAATTCCGAATCAATTCGGACTTCGAGCCGTTGATGGTTTCCCATTCTATCTAGTATTTCTTTCTTCACAAACTTTATCATTTTAGGTAGAATTTAATTCACATAAAATGATAGAATTATATCAAACCCTAATTCTTATAATTATATATCATTTTATGTAGAATTTAATTCACATAAAATGATAGAATTATATCAATCCCTAATTCTTATAATTATTTATCATTTTATGTAGAATTTAATTCACATAAAATGATAGAATTATATCAAACCCTAATTCTTATAATTAATTCTTAACGACGACATTAGGCGAGATCATGACAAGGCTGAGATGAGACTGTGACAAAGCTGTGACGAGACCATTACAGAGCTGAGACGAGGTCATGATGAAGCCCGACAACTCTGTGACGAGGTCATACATGGGCCTGACAAAGCCATGACGAGTTTTTGACAAGTTTTGACAAACTTTAAGCCCACCTAATTCTTGCCTTGTTTCAGCCCATTGTTTCTTTATTGAATTTATTTTTTCCAGCCCTTCGCATTTTCCTTACTGGCGGATTAGAGCAGCCCTGTAAGCCCATCCAACAGTAGTGTGGTTCCGTCCAGCCCAGCCTTGCATTTCCTTCCGTAACCCTAGAAGACAACAGCCCATGGATCTCCTATCTCGCATCTGGAACTCAGCCAGCCCATAAGGACAACCGGCCCAGGACGTAGCAGCTGCTCTCTCGCCCTTAGTGATCCGCCTATAACGCCTTTCCTTCTGTAGAAGATACGCTGTATATCACGCCGCATAACCCTAGCCGGCACCTTCCTTTGTCGTGTCCTTCGCCTCCCATGTTGCAAGCCAGAAGACAACCGCTCCAGCAGCCTACCGACATGAGGACAGTAGGGTGAGCCCTGTTCCCCTTACCCGATCTTCCCTCCTTCTCTGCGTACCAAGAGCTCTCCAGACGCGAACCTCCATGAAGCCATTCAGAAGGGACTGGAACTGTGACGCTTCCCACGTCGTTTCCTTCTCGAGCCTTAACTCACATCATGTCCGGCTCTCGCAGTAGATCAGCGACGCCTCCAAGTTGATCCCCAGTCCGTCTCCTCCCCAATCTCAGCAACGCCTCTCCTCCTTTGGACGTGCACGCAACAGCAGCACATGGGGCCGCCTTCTGTCTTCTTCCTCGTACTAGTTTGCTTGCCAAGTCACTCTTTTCTGGTAAATAACGCACCTCCCTTCCTTGCATTACCCTGTATCTATATGTGCTGATTAGAACCCCTGTTTGTGTCGGGAAACCTGCTAGAACTGACTCGGAAGATAGCCAGAAGAGCTGAGGTTTTTTTGAGAGTTCGGAAGTGAGGAACATCCAACATCGAGTTCAGATTTGAGTAAGTTCTACTCATTCTTTGCTGCTGAATTTTGGATATATTATAGATAAGAATTTATAGTAGAACATATCAAAATTTAGGATCAATCCAGCGAGTGGTTTAGGATTGGGTCGTAAGCAGTTTTTTTTCTGTTGTGTTGAAATTTCTGAAGTGTTGGAAAAACTGCGAGTTTTGTGATCCACATTTGGGTAAGTTAGACGCCTCCTTTATTGCTGATTTTCGGATATGTTATAGTTGGTATTTCATAGTAGAACATACTGAAATTTGAGATGAATCCGAGTTGCAGTTTAAGAGTTATGGTGTCCCAAAGTAGAGACCTTGAGCAGCTAATAGGTTATGCTAAATGTTGTCTAAAAAACTGCTTGTGACCCAGTTTTGTGATATAGATTTGAGTGGTTTATATTTCTCGGTTAGGCTTGAATTTCTGATATGTCACAATTGAGACTTCATAGTAGAATATATAAAAATTTGAGAGGATTCCATCAGGAAGTTTAGGAGTTATGATTTTTCAAAGTCGAGGTTGTAAGCAGTTTTCTGGATGATTGCTGAAATGTTCTAAGTGTTAGAAAAACTACTTGTGATGCAGTTTGGTGAGGTAGATTTGGAGGAGTTATTGACCTCTGTTGGACTTGATTTTTGGATATGTTTTTTATGGATATGTATAGGAGCATGTAGTAAAAGTGGAGAGCGGTCCGTTAGGTTAATCCAGATTTAGGATATTTTGAAGTTGGGTATAAGTATAGTTTAGTTTAGAAGAGTTGTGTTAGGTTTTAAGTGTCGATCAATCTTATGCGTTTATTTTCTTGTGAGGATGTTGAGCCTAGAAGTCTAAGGACTTCTAGTTGACTAGAGTGTTGTTTGATTCGTGTTCCTTGTCTTGAACAGGCGTTGTGCGTTTTCCCGAGGGGAACTTGAGAGTGCGCTAATCGGTTGCGCTTGGAGACTGGTAACTCCACGGACTTACTTACCTGGCTTCTTGTATGAGTGTAATGTGTATGAGTGGTGTTTGTTAGTTATGATAAACAACGAAACCGGATTAGGCCGACTTTATTATTTACGTAATTGACCCAAGTGTATGATAACGCGTCGTGACATCATTTGCCTAGCTCTTGCGAGAGTCTAGGAGGTTCCCTGCGACCAGCCCAGTCAGGTAGACGGTCAAATGGATTAGTACCATTCCGCGTTGATAAACGGGGACAGGGGCGAGGTTTGAGAATCCCTCGTGTCACAAAATAAGTATCATTAGTAATGACATATCTCTTAATTAAAGATAATAAAAGAATTGATTGTTACATGTTGATTGTGTATGATGTGTGATTGTGCTTTTACCTTTATACTTATGCATAGAATGTTAGCTAACGGTTTTATACCGCTTGTAGATGCCTTGCAGGTTAAGACAGTTGTAGAGAGATCCGGAGGGAATGGTTAGCCGGGTCCACGTACTCATTTAGTTGGGGACGAGGTTGTCTTATGTACTTCATATGCGTCGTTTTAGTACCTTTTCTTTTTAAGGCTAATACATATTTTTCATGTATATATTGTTTAAAGTTTTCAAATGTTTTTAATACTTTTGTGCCTTGTTGTAAGATCCTAGTAAATTTGTTGTCAAGCTAAGGTCGGGATCCTTTGTGAGGTCCTAACCAGTAGCTCCCCGAGTTCTTAGAATTTGGGGTGTTACAAATCAGGGAGTAGAAAGTCTATTCAACAGGAGCGGATCATGTAGTCTCTGGCTTTGTGGGGTGAGGACGGCGGTATTGACAAGCTAGTGCGGGGTTTATTAGACCATTCCGAGCATGGGTTTTCGACAACTACTAGGGGCGCCTCAGCAAATGGTGATAGACAGAGAGTGGGACCTAATATCAAGTAGTGTCTTCGCAAGGTCTTTGATGGACATTTCACGGCGGCTGTTAAGGTTTTGTCCTCTTCTGGTGTGGCTTCGTTTTGTGATGAGACTGTGAAGGCTTTGGAGGCTAAGCACCCCTTCAAGTCTCCACCTTCTCGGGTATGTGAGGTTCTGGAATCTCCCTTTGTTGCTGATGTTGATTTGATTCTTATGTGTATTAAGTCCTTTCCCAAAGGTACTTCTTGTGGCAGGGATGGTTTGAGGGCACAACACGTGTTAGATGCTATGTGTGGGGATGGTTCCGCTATTGCTATCGATCTTCTACGAGTGATCTCATATGTTGTTAAATTGTGGTTGGGAGGCAGATGCCCGGGGAGTTTGGCGGAGTTTGTGGCTTATGCTCCTCTTACGCCATTATTGAAGCCTGACAATGGGATTCGACCCATTGCAGTTGGCACTATTTAGAGGCGGTTGGTTTCTAAGGTTGCCATGAAAGGGGTGAGTAAAGATATGACAACCTATCTAGCGGATTTTCAGTTTGGAGTAGGCGTCTCTAGTGGCGCAGAGGCTATTTTGCATAGTGTCAACAAGGTTTTGAGCGCGCGGCATGATGATGGTTCGCTTGCTATGCTTGTAGTGGATTTCTCGAATGCTTTTAATCTTGTTAATAGGACAGTATTGCTTCGTGAGGTGAGGAGAAGATGTCCATCTATTTCTTTATGGGTTGAGTTTTTGTATGGTCAGCATGCTCGATTGTATCTGGGAGATAGATTTATCTGGTCATCTATAGGAGTTCAGCAAGGTGACCCCTTAGGGCCACTTCTTTTTGCGCTTGTCTTGCATCCACTTGTGCACACTATCCGTGACAACTGTTAGCCTCTTCTTCATGCTTGGTATTTAGATGATGGAGACAATCATTGGTCGATCGGAGGATTTGGCTAAGGCACTTGGTATTATTTTGGAGGTTGGTCCGAATTTTGGACTTGAGTTGAAAGTTTAAAAAACTGAGTTATTTTGGCCTACATGTGATGGTTCGAAGCTTCGAGACAGGTTATTCCCTAGAGACATTGCGAGACTATCTTTGGGGTTGAAGTTGTTGGGAGGGGTTGTGAGTAGAGATAGTGGTTTTATTATGAATTGGTTATGAAGAGAGCTGATAAGGCATTGGAGTTGATGTGTCTTCTCCCTCTTCTTGGGAACCCGCAGAGTGAGCTTCTCTTACTTTGTTCGTGTTTGGGTGTAGCGAAGATGTTTTTTGGCCTGAGGACTTGTCAGCCAGATCATGTGAAGGATGCGGCATCTTGTTTTGACGCGGGACTTCGTGGGTCGATTGAGGATATTGTGGTTTGTGGGGGTCCTTTTTTCGGGGATCTTCAATGGCAGTTGGCTTCCTTGTCTATTCGTCGTGGAGGGCTCGGTTTGTACTCTGCTATGGAGGCATCTTCTTACGCTTTTGTTGCCTCCAGATCTCGGTCTTGGGTGCTCCAAGACCATATCTTGTGTGACAGTGGGCTATCCGGTATGGATGCAGATTTTTAAAAAGCTTTAGATGACCTGTATGTGGTTATCCCGGAGTTCGACCTTTCCAACTTTACTAGTAAGAACATCATCCCCCCTAAGCCCCAACATATTTTTACGGATGCTCTTTTTGGTAAAATTGTTCAGGAGATGGCTAAGAGGTTTGATATGACTAATAGGCAAAAAGCAGTTTTCGGATGTCTACAAGCGCCGCATAGCCAAGATTTTCTTCTTGTCATTCTCATTGATGGACTTGGTCAATGCATGTCCCCAGTGGAGTACCGCTCCATTCTCAAGTACCGACTTATGATTCCGCTTACTAGTGAGGTTTGCCCCATTCCACATTGTCGGAGGGTGTTGGATGCTTTGGGGGAGCATGTTGTACATTGTAAGGAACTTCCTGGCTTTAAGTATAGGCATGATCTGGTTCGTGATGTTCTTTTTGATACCTTTAGACGGGCCGGAATTTCTGTAAAGAAAGAAGCAATTGTGAACTTCTTGACTGATCCGCAAGATGGAAGGTCGACATTACGGCCGGCGGATGTTTTGGTGTTTGGTTGGAGAGGAGAGAAGCATGCATATATTGATTTGACGGGGTCTCACCGCTTGTGGGATTAGCGAACGGACCTTTGTTGTGGGTCAGGCAGCTTGTAGAGCGGCATCAGCTAAGGTGGCCAAGCATGTATTGAAAACCAATACGTATTTCTTCCATTTACTTTTGACACGTTTGGATTTTTTGCACCTGATGTTGTTGATATTCTCAAGAGGGTGCAAAGAGTTATGCATAGTAATATTTTGTCTTCTAGATTTATAGATGTTGTTTTTAAAAGGTTAGATTTTACCATCCAAAAAGGGGTAGTGGCGCAACTTGTTGCTCGCTTGTGTAAATAGTAATTCCGTATAAATTCCGTTAGAGTTTGCAGTAAACTTAATTTTGAAAATTCCGTTAGAGTTGACGCTAGAGGGTTTGAGGGTGGAGTTTGGCTTCTTTGGAGAAGCAACTCCATCCAAGTTACCATCCAAAATTCTTGTGAATATTTTATACATGCTCTCATTCGTATGTCCAGTAAAATCCTTCATCTCTTGGTGGTGTATGGACCCCCGAGCATCAGTAGAAGGGTGATGTTCTGGCAGACACTCGAACGAGAGTTGGAGGGCATCAATGAGCCTTACATGGTACGAGGCGACTTCAATTGTATCATTTCCGAGTCCGAGAGAAGGGGAGGTTCAGGAGGTTTACATGGAGATTCTGGGAAGTTTAACGACTTGATCAATAAACTGGGACTTGTGGCTTAGGCTTCTCTGGAGCAAACTTTACTTGGGATGACAGTAGGTCTAGAAATAAGGGTGTTCAGAAACGTCTCGATAGAGTTTTAACAAATCAAGATGGTTGTCTTGAATGGCCAAACGCGACAGTGCGCCACCTGGCAAGGTATGCATCTGATCACTCTCTTCTTCTGCTTAAATTAAAACATGTAGGTAGAAGTGGGAGAAATAAGAGACCCTTTCGGTTTGAGGCAGCATGGATGACACACGAAGACTTCTTCCCAATGGTTAGACGATGCTGGGAACTACATGCGGATTCAGGTTTTCCTCTCAACATTCTTAAAAAATGGTTAGTTTCTTGGAATAGATGTACATTTGGAAATGTGTTTTGCATGAAAAAAATATTACTGAGGAGATGATAGACATTCAAGGCAAAACGCCTACCAACGAGGCCATGATTCAGGACCTAAAGGAGCATAAAGCGGTACTTAAATCAGAACTAGATAGAATCCTGGAGCAGGAAGAGATCATCTGGTTCCAGAAATTGAGAGAGCAATGGCTATCTTTCAGAGATAGAAATACGGCTTTCTTTCATACATCCCCTATAATCAAAAGAAGGAGAAATAGAGTTGTTGGGCTTAGAGCGGATAATGGCGAGTGGGTGGAAGATGAGAGCAAGATGGAGGAATTAGTTACGGAGTACTTCAGGAACCTTTATAGCACCAGGGACTTGGAAGACTACGTGATGTCAGACAATTTGGATATTGGGTTCCCGGACATGGAAGAAGGAGATAAGGTGGACTTGTTAAAGGCCATTTCTGGAGAGGAGGTGTGGAAGGCTGTTAAAAGTATGGGAGCCTTTAAAGCTCTGGGAGCCGATGGTTTTCAACCTATATTCTACCAGAAGTGTTGGGGAATTGTGGGTGAGTCAGTGAGGACGGAAGTGACTAACTTTGTTAACAACCAGAAATTGCCCAAGGGTCTGAATGACACACTAATATGCCTTATAGCTAAGGTAGGATCACCAGAGGAGGTTAGACAGTTCCGCCCTATTGCACTATGCAACGTTCTATACAAAGTGATCACCAAGGTTTTGGTGCAAAGAATGCAAGGGGTTATTAGCCGGTTGGTTGGACCCACCCAGGGCAGCTTTATCCCGGGAAGATATATTCAGGATAATATTGTTTTGATGCAAGAGATTGTTCATTCAACGAGAAGAAAGAAATCGGGAAGGAAGTGGATGATTCTCAAGTTAGACCTACAAAAACCATATGATAGGATCCGGTGGGACTTTGTGTTGGAATCGCTAGAGCAATAAGACTTTCCTGTAGAATGGGGTAGTATGGTTAAGGAATGTATCACAACTACCAAAATGCAGGTCTTATGGAATGGTGAGACTACAAAGCAATTTGTGCCGGAGAGAGGGTTGAGGCAAGGAGACCCGATTTCACCATATCTATTTGTTTTATGTGTAGAAAGGCTAAGCCATTTGATCCAGGTTGCGGTGGAAGATGGGAGTTGGAAACCAATCAGATTGTCGAGGGATGGCCCTAAACTATCACATCTATTCTTTGCAGATGACATTACTTTATTTGCGGAGGCTTTTACCGATCTAATGAAAAATGTCATAAGATGCCTAGAAAGGTTCTGCAAAGCATCAGATTGAAGGTAAATATGGAGAAGTCCAAGATTTTTGTGTCGCCCAATGTGAATCAAGACTTACAAGATAGACTCCACAATTTAAGTGGTATAGAAGTTACCAAAAACTTAGGTAACTACCTTGGGATGCCTATCATTCAGTGTCGCGTTAAAAAGAGTATGTTTACGGGGTTACTGGATAGAATCAAAGGGAAACTATGCGGCTGGAAAGGGAAGAATCTAAGTCTAGCAGGTAGAGTAACCCTCACAAAATCGGTCATTACAGCCTTACCTATTTATTCCATGGCCTCAGTGATACTCCCGGCGAGTGTGACTTCTGAGATAGACAGGTTATGTCAGGCCTTTGTATGGGGTCACATAGATGAAAGACGTATTATGCACACTGTTGCATGGGAGAAGATATGTAGAACTAAACAACAGGGAGGGCTTGGAATCAAATCCATGAGAGAACTCAACTTAGCCCTTGTGGGTAAGCTCAGTTGGCGGTTTCTGAAGGATAAAGATAGCCTCTGGGGCACGGTGCTTCGCAGGAAATATGTGAGGCATGATACATCGTCAAGGGTCATGGCATCCCACGTATGAAGGAGCATTAAGAAAGGAGTCTCCGACGTAGTATACCCTGAACATAAATGGTCACTAGGAGATGGTTGTACCATAGAATTTTGGGAGGACGTTTAGATGGGAGACCTCCCACTGACTAGGGAAATCTTGGGACCGATAGACGTCGAGCTTCAACATGGAAAGGTAAGAGAGTTCTGGAATGACAACGAAGGTTGGAATTGGCAGATTCTGTCCACGATACTACCGACTGAGAAGTTACTGAGACTAGCTGCTGTTGCCCCAGCCTCAAATAGCATTGGTCACAGTGAGAACAATCAATTGGATAGTCGCAAGTATGAGTTAAGCTGGAAGTTAAGCGTAGACGGGGACTATACGGTTAAGTCAGCATACACGATGATCAAGGGGGAGAGTGACAGTGCATGGGCTGACAGTGGGATTTATACTTGCATCTGGAAACTTTCAGTACAGGAAAGAGTAAAAACTTTTACTTGGAAGTTGGTACACGGCGGTGTGTTGACTAATGAGGAGAGACACCGAAGACACATCTCAGACAGTGCCTTGTGTCCCCACTACAACGTAGAAGTTGAAACACTGATCCACCTGTTCAGAGACTGTACACATAACAACCAAATTTGGCGAAGCCTGAACGCTAACAACCGGAACGAGGGTTTTTTCAATACACCATTTGCCGCATGGATAAGAGGTAATATAACTAACACTTTCATTTATAATCATGTTTGTAGTTGGAGTGCCATTTTTTGTGTAGGTATATGGTGGATATGGAAGTGGCGAAATGAGAAAATCTTTAGAGATGCTCCCATAAGAGACGACACCAAAAGCTTTATAGTTGACCGGACTACGGAGTATACCAAAGCTTGGAAGAGTAACATGAAGCCTCAATTCGCGCCGGTTAGAAGAATAGAGCATGTGAAGTGGGATCCTTCGTAACACGGAGTCATGAAGATTAACACGGACGGTGCTGTTAGAAGAGATGGACATGCTACGGCGGCTGGAATTATTAGGAATAATGTGGGAGAATGGCAACGGGGATTTGTAGTTAACTTAGGGATATGCACGGTCCCAATGGCAGAGTTGTGGGGTATTTACCACGGTTTTAAACTCGTTTGGGAGTGTGGATACCGCAAGGTGACTATGGAGTCGGACTCTCAGTTGGCAATTTCGCTTCTGGGAAGGCCGATATCCCGGTATCATCCTCTTGCCAGTCTGGTATGTAAATGCCAAGACTTCCTAGAAAGGGATTGGGAGATGCAATTCCGGCATGCCTACCGCGAGGCGAATAATGCTGCGGACTACCTAGCTAGTATTGCTTTTGATTTTCCCATTGGACTAAGTGTATTGTTTGACCCCGGGGCTATAGTGGATCTTTTACGTTTAGATGTAAGGGGTCAGGCTATCCCCCGAATGATGATCACTTAGCCTCTTTTCATTTATAAGAAACGCGATAGATGCGCCGGAGACCACCGACTCTCCTTCACCTAAAAAAAAGTAATACCTTAAAGAAAGAGAAAGAATAGAGACAAAAACGTTGGACGATGATCGACTTGTAAGAAAGATGAATGAAGGTGGGGGGGACCATTTCCAGCAATAAAGACATTGACCGGTTGACCCCGATCTACTGTACTAACTAAAACTCCAACTGCTCTCGGGCCCTCCACGTAGATAAGATAACAGAAGCATAAGGCATCACAAACGTCCTCCGCAAGCTCACAATTCTAACCTTCACCAATACGCATGTAGACCGACCTACCATCTTAACTACATCTCATACAATCCTACACCAACTAGTCTCAATAACATCATTTCAACCAAAAAATTAAGGAAAAAAAAATAAAAAACTAGTCTGAATAACATGAACGATGGCAGCTCTTCTAGGAAAGGAGATTCGAGTATTGAGGTATCAATACCCTCAAATTCAATTAGCAGCATGTTCCAACCCCAAACCAGCATTCTCACCAGTATCGGCCTCGACTCTCCCTCCGCTCATCCTAATAAGCCAGCCCCTGAAACGAGGCTCACTCTCTTCGCTCTCCGCCTCGCCACCCTCGAGAAGGCCGCCACTGGCCTCGGCACTCTCGGCTTCATCTGGGCAACCGTCGTCCTATTGGGAGGCTTCGCCATCACCCTCGAGAAGACCGATTTCTGGTTCATTACCGTCATCTTGTTGATCGAAGCCACCCGCATCTACGGAAGGAGTCACGAGCTTGAATGGCAGCACCAGGCCACCTGGTCTCTCGTTGCCGCCGGCAGAGACAGCTTCCGCTTGCTAAGATCAAGCTCCCGTTTCCTCATGCGCCTCATCAAATCCATTTTCAGACCAAATCCACCCACCGGATCAAAGAAGAGAGAGATCTCTGATCAGCTCCAGAGCACAACAATTAGAAGAGCTGAGGCCACCTGGAAGAATAGGCCCAAAACGCCGTCCAGGCAATGGCAACCCTCCGATGTCCCTCTCCTTCCATACGCAGAGTGGGCTTTTATCTCTAAAAATGCAAGTAAGATCCTAACCTGGCTTCAGATTATAGCCGCCATCGCCTGTGTCGTTCTCTCCTTGATAAAGCTCATCCGCCACGACTATGGCGAAGTAGATAGCAAGGAAAAAAGGAACCGAAAAGCTGCCTTGATTATATTCTACTCCTTGGCACTCGCCGAGGCTTCATTGTTTTTACTAGAGAAAGCCTATTGGGAGATCCAGGTCATTTACTGCAAATTACTCGAAGATGTAAGCAAAGAGTGTGAGTTGCAGGGACCTGAAGGTATCGCCGCCGTCAAGCGCTTCTTCTACGACGCCTACTCAAGGTGTTTGGACGGAAGCGTTTTCGACGGTCTAAAGATGGATATGGTGTCTTTTGCAATGGAGCTCTTGGTCTCGGATACCAATTCCTATGAAGAGCAGCTCGTTGGTGCTACGATCCTCTGCAAGTTCGCTACAAGCGAGAGGTTTTCCGATGACACGTTGCAGAAGATTGGAGTGACGCTTACTGTCATGGAGAGACTGGTCGAGATATTAAACTGGAAAAACCCACAGCAAGAGGAGATGAGGCAATCTGCAGCTGTTATCTTGAACAAGCTAACTAGTAAGAAGCAGAATTCCCTTCGAGTTGCGGGAATCCCAGCAGCAATGGAATCCATTTCTTCCCTACTATACACGAACCGGAGTCAGAGACCCGACGGAATTGCAGAAAGAAGCATCATGTTTGATGATAGTCACTATGACTATTGGAACTTCAATCAACTGGCACTCCAACTTTTGAAGAAGCTGGCGCGTGACCACGACAACTGCGGAAAGATCGGGAACACTAGAGGTCTCCTGGTGAAAATCATAAGCTCGACGCAGGCAGAAGAGAGGATCCTGAAAGATGAAAGTGTGCCAACGTCTCAGATTTTGGCGATCAAGAGATCCTTACAAGTTGTGAAAATGCTGGCAAGCACAACGGGGGCGACAGGGAAGCAGCTTAGGCGAGATTTATCACAAAATGTGTTTACTATCAGTAACATCCGAGACGTGTTAAAGCACGGAGATAAGCACCCTAAGCTTCAGCTTCTTGGCATTGAAATACTGCGAAGTCTGGCGTTGGAAGCTGATGCTACGGAGACGATTGGAGGAACAGGAGGAATTCTGAAAGAGCTGCTAAAGATATTCTTTAGAGAGGGTAATCCTGAAGATCAAAACCTTGTCAGAATCGCGGCCGGGGAAGCACTGGCTATGCTGGCTTTGGAGAGTAAGAGCAACTGTCTGCGCATCCTCGGAGCTGGTGCTCTACAAGAGCTCGTAACCTCGCTGGAAGTTCCGCTGCTGCGCGAAAACGCAGCCAGGATTCTTAGGAATGTCTGCACCTACAGCGGAGATGATTCTTTTATCCAATTGAGGGGAGTTATTGCGGGAGTACCCACGGTATGTCTTCCTAAATCAAAATTCAGCTTCCCATGAATCCAATTGATTTTGGTTCCGTTTACGTGAATAAATTAAGAGAATTAAATTACGAGGGCTAAATAGTTTTTGTTTATTAAGAGAAGGAAGAAGATAGACGTTACATTATAAAGATTAAGAGAATTAAATTATAAAAATGGTGAACTTCAATTGTGTTTATGTGTTGGACTTTGTTAGGTTGTAGAAGGGATGAGATCAGAGGATGCGAAACTGCAGGAAGTGATGGTGGGGCTAGCGGCCAGTGCTTTCAGATTCATGACTCCCGATGAATCGAGGGCTATATCCAAAAGAGCTGGTGTGACAGTGGCGGACTTAGCTCAGACAATAGTCGAAATACTAAACAAGTATCAGGATCCCCCCACGGGAGTTCCTAGAGTCAGGAGATTTACAATAGAACTGGCAATCTGGGTGATGAGGACACATGAATCAAGTATAAACCTTTTCAAGAACCTCGACCTGGAGAAGGAACTTGAGAATGTTTTGGAGACTACTTCCGAGTTAGAGAGCTTCAATATATTCTCCGGGACTGTGGGTTTAAGCCGGTGTCGCACAAATATGTACTCTTTGGTTGAAACCGCACTGGATTTGATGAGCTATACGTACATACCATGATACACTATACTTGCATACTTGTTTACAGATGTTTTGTCGTAGACCAATACTATGGTTCAGCATTCTCCTCAAATTATGTATGTAAACTATGTCGTAATTCAGCAACAATATAGTTGGATGCCCAACCAACCAAGTTTTTTCTTTACTTTTAATTTCATAAGAACTAACCGTGCCTTGCCCCAAATTTGTAAATAATATCTTAATAATATAACAAAAATTTTAAAACAATATCTCTAATGTAGAATTGAGAATAAATATATCTAAAAATTTGATACTTTAGAATGAAATCATAATAGCAACGCATTAAAACCACATTCTCATTTGGCGTTAAAGTCTATCTCACTTAAAAATGAAAATTTACATAAAATTAAACAAATGAAATAAATAACTAATAATGTAGATTAACTATACAAATTAAAATTAATGTAATACGAAAATGGAGGCATTTAATCCATTGATATGTATGCATTATAACTAAGGAATGTGAGTTACTAGTAAAATATAAATTAAAGATTTGGTTACAAGAATATTACTAAAGAATTTACAAGTTAAAATTAGAAAGAAACTTTTAGAATCTTCATAGATGGGTTCAATGTGAGAAGACATATGAAAAAAATATGAAATAGAAGAATATGGTTATGACAATTGACAAAAGGTGAGGTAAATTAACGTGATAATGACAAGTGATTTTTAAACAATTCTATTTCGGTACTGTATAGTAGATATGATTTTAAAAACCTAGCTCACACTTTAGGCTTTGTGTGACACATTTAATACTCAAAAACTAGATCTTGTGAAAACGTTCTAAATAACAAAAGAAAAGAACAAGAGTATTAGTGAATTTGTTAGTGAGAATTGTGTAGAAGGTAGGATTCGAACTCTGGACGAGTTGTCCCTCCCTTCCCCCCTTATACTAGTTGGACTAGTTAAACTTTGTGTATTATTTTGATGATACACAATATTGATACACAATTTCAATTACACAATATTGATACATAATTTCAAATACACAATATTAATAAATAAAAGACTTGTGTAACCAAAACCTTGTGTACAAAATACCTTTCACTGAATTTCTTTCCTGAATAATATGTAGGTACATTATGTATACTCGAGTCATTTTATTTCGCTCGAGTATTTTGTACACAAGGTTTTTGGTTACACAAGTCTTTTATTTGTTAACATTATGTATTTGAAATTATGTATCACTATTGTGTAATTGAAATTGTGTATGCTCGAGTATTTCGTACACAAGGTTTTTTGTTACACAATTCTTTCATTTATTAACATTATGTAGTTGAAATTATGTACCACTAGTGTGTAATTAAAATTGTGTATCATCAAAAGAATATACAAAGTTTAATTAGTCCAATTGGTATATTATAATTAAAAGATTATAATTAAGAGGAGAGGGAATATAATTAAGAGGAGAGGGAATATAAGGAGAGTATCTAGGAAAATTTTAATTACTATTTCCTATTTTAACATATCAGCAAATCCATTTACATTATTAATTAGGAATCTTTTATTTAATATAGGAGAGAGAATATCTCCAAATTAGGTAATATCTGTTATTGTTTTCTAATTAATCTTTTTCTACATAATTTTAAGTGCCTACTTTTACACATTACAAAACATACTTATTGTATACACAAAAATATGTTATGTACCTATTTAACCAACTCACTCTTTGTTAGTCGGTTTAGTTCTAACGAAAACTTTTTACAAAAGTAACAATAACTAAGAAACTTACCATATTTTTCAACAAAATAAATAGCTCTCTTCTCTCTCCTGGTACTCCGGTGCTCCTGGCCGAGCCGCACCTCCCCACGCAGCCCCCAGGCTGCGCCCCA
>BSUD01000003.1:64587657-64611369 GCA_033239045.1 Fagopyrum esculentum
CCCCCCCCCCCCCCCCCCCCCCCCCCCCCCTCGCCCATGGCTGGCTCCAAGCGATCTTGCCGGCGTAACATCAAACTTTCTGATCTTCCATGTTACCCTCCCGTCCTTCCCTCCCATAACAGCCAACCATCAAGCCCTACTTTTGAAAAAACCCCCGAACCAATCCCTGACGATCTCATGCGATCAAACAACCTCAGACTCTACCCAAAGGTCTCTGTCCCTCCGGAGCTCTCTTCGGCACTGCTGTTCCCGGCATTGCCTCTATCCCCCTCGCTACTGCCCACCTTGGCCCCCCTCAGGGAAGCCTCCGGCTCCCTGGGTTCCTCTCTGCAAGTAGCCCCCGTACTAAACTCATCACCCCCAAAGACACAACCACCCAATGGTGAGGCTGAAATGACTCCCGACCCTTCGGAACCCTTGGTTGTTGTGAGCATGGACGACCCCTCGTTTCCTCAACCTGCCCATGATACTGATTCCGAGAAGGATGTCTCTCTTGCAACTGTTGCGCAGCCAACTTTATTACCCTCGTGTAACCCCCACGCCCCCATAATGCCGACGTGCATTAATGTCCCACCTCCCCATGCTACCCTTCCAACTTCCTACAAGGATATTGCATCAAGGAGTTTAGCTTGGAATCACGTACCCCTCTCCTACATCCTTGGGTATGATTCCGGCTTCATTTCGTTCTCCAACGAAGACATCAAAGACACGATGGTGAAGTGGAATCTCTCGCTCGTGGGCTTCCCCCTTGGGAGCCAATTCTTCTACCAAAAAATGTCCAAATTTATCACCGAGAATTGGAACACCATAGCACTGCCTAAAATGATCCGGAATGAGAATGGCGTTTTTGTTTTTCACTTCTCTAAGGAGGAAGACTTGAACGAGATCCTGCTTGGGAGCCCCTGGATCGCTAGCGGCTCTACTACTATCCTCTTAAAACGTTGGACCACTAACCTACCCCTTAACTACTCCAGCCTTGGCTCTGTGCCCATTTGGGTGACCCTACATGACCTCAATTTCCAGTTTTGGTCCAAGAATATACTTGCTAAGATCGGCTCTGCGCTGGGAACCCCCATTCTGACGGACGCTTGCTCGGCCAACCAAGACCGTCTTGGGTTCGCGCGTATCCTTGTTGATATACATGCCTCCAGGCCCCTCATTCGCGAGATAACTCTCTCCGGACCTGAGGGAGTTACCTTTGTCCAAAAGATTACCTATGATTGGCTTCCTCCGAGATGTGATACCTGCCTTACTTTTGAGCACAGCTGCAAGACCTCTTCGTTGCCCACTTCGGCTGTGGACGCACCTGCTCCTCCTCCTCGAGATACTGTCCCCCCCCTGGAAGCACATCCCAACCCCTAACCCTGATCCCACTCCCATACTCCCTACTCTGGATCCTTCCTTGAGGAGTCATCCTCCTGTAGTAACTCCCCAGGTTAACAAACTCCCGCATACTCACCCTTGTGACGCCCCCCTTCCTGCCCCAGAACCTGCTCCCAACCTGACACTATCCTCTCGTAAAACCCACCAGAGGCAACCTCCTCAGGACCCTATGCAGCCCCCTACCACCTGCTCCTCCCTCCCCAATCCAATACCCTCACCCTCTATCATCACAAAAGACCTGTCAAACTCCCTCCCAAACTCCTCATTGATCGCAAGTGCCATTAATGACAACAACTCAGTGGTTTAATGATTATTAGATTGTGTGCATGGAACATTCGGGGTATCAATGACCCTGTTAAGCAGAAAGCTGTTCAATCCATTGCTAAGAAGCACTCCCTTGATGTTATTGCTATTCTAGAAACACGCTTACGTGTGGATAATGAGAATAGAATCTCCAAATCTCGCTTCCCCTCCTGGAAACACGTCTCAAACTCTTCTCTTGCTCACAACTGTCGCATCAGGGTATGGTGGAACCCCTCCAAGCTTAGCCTCACTACTCCGGTGATTACTGATCAACTTATCCACTGCCATATCACTAACCCCTCCCCTAACCCTAACCCGGCTACCAGGACTGAGATCTCATTTGTATATGCTCACAACTTAATTGAGGATCGTGTGAGTTTGTGGAACACAATTACCACCTTACGTCTACTCAACACAAACTGTCCCTGGGCTCTTATGGGTGACTTCAACGTCACGTTATCCCCTGATGAAAAGATATCCAATAATACTCACAACTTCTCACAAATAAGCTCTGAGATTGAACAATGCTTCGAGCAAAATTCTCTCTCTGACCTCCCATTCACTGGATGCAAATACACGTGGAGTAATAAGCAGGTTGGAAATTGAATATGGAGCAAGCTTGATCGTATTATGTCCATTGATGGCTGGAATACAACCTTTCCGAACTCAATAGCCCATTTTGATAATGCTGATATCTCTGATCATTCCCCGGCATTGTTGTTCACTGAAAGTACTATGCCTCGGAGAGCTCTCCCTTTCCGGTTCAATAACTTATGGGTCAATCATGAAGCCTTCCTGGATGTTGTAAAAACTGCTTGGGACACCCAAGTACATGGGAACGCAATGTTCAGATTATCCAGGAAGCTAAAGCTCCTTAAGCCCCTCCTCAAGAAATTCCCCAGTGCAGCCTTGGAGGATATTCACGCTAGCATTGCTTCTAAACGTAAGTCACTTGATGAAACGCAATCTCATCTCCAGGCGGACCCTCTTGACACAGTGTTACATGAAGCTGAGAGGTGTCTCACTCTCTCTCTCAAGGACCTCCAGTCTAGACTACATTGCATGCTGGGCCAGCTTTCCAAGAAAAGATGGATCAAGTTTGGCGACCAATGCTCGTCGTACTTCTTCAAGAGTATTAAGGTGAGGAGATGTGCTAACCTTATCACTAGTATCAAGAATGCTAATGGGGATTTGATTACCTCGCCTGACGCAATTGGCTGTACTCTGGTGAACCACTTCACCAAAGTTCTTAACTCTCACAACTCCATGTCTAGAGTACCATGTGCATCCATTCAATTGCCCACTCTTAGTCTGCATAACTCACAATCACTCAGCGCACCTGTGACACATGATGAGATCAAACAGGCCCTCTTCAGCATCGGAGACAATAAAGCCCCTGGACCGGATGGTTACATCTCGCTCTTTTTCAAAAAATCTTGGAGTATCATAAGTCAGGACTTCTCTAATGCTATACATGATTTCTTCACTCACAAAAGGATGCTCAAGCAAGTGAATCATGCTTCAATATCTCTCATCGCCAAGCAGGATCGACCCTTAACGGCCTCGAACTACATGCCTATATCATGTTGCAACACAGTCCATAAAACCATCTCCAAGTTACTTGCGAGACACCTCAGCCTTATCCTCCCTAGCCTCATCAGTCCCAATCAAAGTGCCTTTGTACCCACACGCTCTATCAAACATAATGTCCTCCTTGCCCAGGAGCTCTTGCACAAATATGGCAGGCATCACATATCCCCCAGAGTGGCTTTGAAAGTGGACATTTCTAAGGCATTTGACTCGATAAGCCATGACTTCATCTTGCACTGCCTCCGCTCGATGGGGTTTCCGGAGGACTTCGTGCTGTTGATTAGGGAATGCATTACCACTGCAACTTACTCAGTGAACATCAATGGGGAACTTAAGGGCCATTTCCATGGCTCTCGTGGGCTTCGTCAGGGGTGCCCCCTTTCTCCTCCCCTCTTCGTCATTGCAATGGAGTACCTTACCAGATTAATCTCGGCGAGGACCTCAACTCCGGACTTCAACTTTCATCCCAAGTGCTCATCTCCTGCCATCACCCACCTTGCGTTTGCTGACGACCTTTTGCTCCTATGTCGTGGTGATGTTAAGTCCGTGACGATACTTAATGAGGCCCTGATTGAATTTGGCACGTACTCTGGACTTGTAATTAATCCTGCTAAGTCCCATTTTTACACTGGGGGCATGAATCTGGCAGAGATTGACGAGGTCTCTTGTATCACGGGCATGAATGCTGGATCTCTCCCCTTCAAATACCTGGGTGTCCCGTTGGGTTGTAAGCGATTGAGAATTCTGGATTACCTACCCTTGATTCATAAAATCACCAAACGCATTCACTCCTGGAACGCAAGATCCCTCTCCTATGCTGGCCGCGCGCAATTGATCAAGACCATCCTCTTCGCGACATGTCACTACTGGAGTTCAATGTTTACACTTCCTGTCAAGGTCATTAATACAATTAACGGATTGCTGCGATCCTATCTCTGGGCGGGGGTTGCTAATAGCCGAAGGGCTTTGGTGGCTTGGGAGTCTGTTTGCCTCCCACGTGAGGCTGGTGGTCTGGGCCTCCCGGACCTTGTGACAAGGAACAAGGTTGCTCATATGAAGATCATGTTCGACCTTGAGAAGGATTGTTCCAGCCTGTGGAGTATGTGGACAAATCGACATCTGATTAAGCGTGGTGAGAACTTCTAGAGCTGCAATGCTAGGACCTCCCACTCTTCTTTCTGGAAGAACCTCCTCTCTGTCAGGGATGATCTCCCCATCCCTCTCCCTGGCTGCTCGAGGCTTGACTTCATAACAAACCCTAATGGCTCCTTCTCCAGTCGCACTGCCTACGACCTTTTCAAGCCGCCTCATGCTGCTCTCTACCCATCTCCTTTTGATGCTATCTGGTTACCTTCAAACGCGCCCAAAACCTCCTTCATTGCTTGGCTCGCCGCTCTTAATCGCCTCCCCACCCTCTCCAAGCTTCGGTCCTGGAATGTGATCAGCAATGACTCTTGTCGACTTTGCAATAATGGTCCCGAAGATGGCGATCACCTTTGGAACCTTTGCAGCTATAGCCTTACAGTTTTGGACATTGTGTCCAGATGGACAATCACCCCCGCCCCGGCGCCCTACCTCGGTCGTATCTGACCCTGGTTGTCTTCCTGGTCCAGGAAGAAGCCCTCCCCTATGGACTGCATCCGCATTGCTGTGATAGTCACTTACCTTTACAATATTTGGACTGCCAGGAACAAGCAAATATACTCCAACACTGCCACTACTCCTATTGAATGTGCTAGGATGATCATCTGCAGTGTGAAGTCACACTTCTCGCTCAACTGGAAGGACCGCTCCCCTTCATCTCGTGATCTGGCCTTTCACTTGAACATTTCCCTTCCCTGATTCAGTCGACTCTACTCACCCTCCTGATGTTGCCTAGGGTTTTGGTTTTATTTATTGCCTGCTATTGTGCTGCCTCCATTGCTCCCTCTTTCTCTTGTAATCTATCTCATTCATAAAAAAATTAACCTTTCAAAAAAAAAAACAATAACTAAGAAAAACTTGAAAAATTGTAAGGGCTCGTTAAGGATGATTGTGGAAATGAGATTGGAATAATGAATCGAAATGGAATAAAGAATTGAAGTCAATCATTTATGATACTTGGTGTGTGGTATGATGTTAGAAAGGATTCTTGAAACATGTCATATTGATTTTATATGTATATATTTATAATGTATATAAGATATTTTTAATCTACGTTTAAGAAAATTGAAGACCAACAATACAAGTATGAATCAAACATCGATTTCAATACAAAGGTATATAATTTCTTCAATAAAATCTATTTTTCTAATAGAACAAATTATATTGTTTTTGAGCACTTTTCACTTTCATATCATCTTGACCGAAATATTTTTTTCATAGTCAAATATTTAAATTAATAGTCTTTGTAAAAAATATTTTTCTACAAAATTATTAAATTATATTTCAATGTAATTGATCGTTAAATATTATGAAAAATATTATTTTATATTTGTAATGTTAAATACGTGAGTATAATAAATGTATAACAAAAATATATATAAATGCGGTTTTAAATTTGAATGGGTAGTATATTGTAATTGATAAATCTCACCTTTAAAATCAAGTTCTTCTTTAAAGTTGGAATGATTTATTCCATGAAATCATTTTCATTCTAATTTCAAGTCTTATCAAACACGGGATATGTGGATGACTCATTCCAATTTCTGATTACATGGGAGTCGTACAACACAAGCCCTAAGAGAAAATAGAAACTAAAATAGAACTCATAACCAAAAACGTAAGACTCCATTTATAAATCGTAAGTAGGAAAAAAATAAATATAGCCGAAATCACATTTACGAATTTAATACACGAAATTTGAAACCGAAATGTTTGTGTAGGTGACATGCTCTAACCAAAGCAATGTGATAACCACTTCCTTCTTAGGTTATCTACGATCGCACCGGTCTTTGCCGCAAGTGCGGGCCACCGCAAGCGCGGCGTTGTGGAGCCGCGATCGCAGCAAAGGCGATCACAATCGCCTTTCTTGACTTCTTTGACTCGTAATTTTTGCTTACCTTACCCTATAAGTCTTCTTCTTCCTCTCCTAATGAGGGTTTCCATTCCCTCTGACTTCTTCATCTCCTCCTCACGTTCTTTTTCTCCTTGCTTCTTCTTTCTCAGATTTCCTCTTGATTTCACCTTGGACCTTCTTCAAGTTTCGAAGCCTTGATGCCGTGTTGTTGCGCTGAAGCAATTGTGGTCATTTGAAGGGTTCATAGCCTTGGAGTTTTTGTTCTAGTTCAGTCATAGAAGAGGGTAAGTCTCTCTTCTTCTCCTTCCTTCCGTTTCTTCCCTTTCCTTGTGTTTTCCAACAAGGATGTGATTCATGTGTTGTTTATGGTTTTTTTGGATGTGTATATGTATGTATATATGAAGGATAGAGTGCTTGTGGTTGGACTCCTTGAGGTGGAGGTGAGAGTGGAGAAATTTATCGATCGAACAACTCTTAGAAGCTGTCCTCTTTTGAGTTTTCCGCCCCCGTGCTTCGCTAGTGCCGCCCTGCGGCATGTGTGTCATCGTCCCAACTGCCTTGAGCTGCATCACTTCCCTCGTACCTATCCTTTCGTGCGGGTGCGCCTCTCCTCAGAACTTACCAAGTGTTGGTAAGTTTTCTTCCTTCCTTGTCTTTAGGCTTTGGTTTACAGGCATGGTAAAGCTTATGTATGAGAGTTTGATGATGATATCATGAGGTGGATATATACCCTGATCTGACTTAAAGGTTTAGCATGTTATTCGAGGTTTATACGATGTTTATGATCCTTGTGGATCCCTTAGGTCTAGGTGTGATTCCTTTGATTGATAGGAGGTTTGATACCTCTTTATGCCTTGTTACTAGACAGTGAATTCCTAGGGAAAGTGGAGGTTTGATCGTGGTTGAGATTGTCCTGAGATCGAGGTAAGTCCATAGGACTTACTTAGCTACATTCCTATATTGGATGTATTCATGAGTGGTGATTGTTATATGCTTTATACCATGCGATGGTTATTACCGACGAATGAGTAGCCCGTTTCAGTGGGCAGTGATAACCTTTCACTTTCATCCTGAGGGAGTCTGAGAGGTGTGGTCATACCATACATGGTATACAAACCGGATACGTCACCTCCCCATTCCATATAGCCTACGGGGGCATGCGCCGGATGCCACTCCAAGATGGCTCTTATACCTAGAGGCGAGAATGATATACTTCTCGTGTCAGATCTATATATATATATATATGGTATGAGTGTATAACGTTATAAAGATAATTAAACGGGTAAATGTGTGATAGCATGTTTGGTGTTTACAATATTCTGATGTGTGATGTGCTTATGCATTATCTTATATATGAATTGTTAGCTAACGGTTTGCATACCGTGTTGTAGATCATTTGCATATTAGGAAGACTATAGAGTGATCTGGAGGAGTGATCAGCCGAGGACTTCCGTACATCTAGGATGTTGGGCTTTTGGGTTATGTTGTATACGTTGTGGATGTTTTACACTTGGCTGGGAGGTTTTGTATATATTGTAATACCTGATCTTTATGTTTTATAAAGGTTGCCTATATTTATTTGTCCCTTGTTGTAAGATGCAATGAACTTATTGTGAGACTAGGGTCAAGACCTATTGTGAGGCCCTAACCCATTAACACTCTGAGTCTTGCGGATTTGGGGTGTTATAAAGTTGGTATCATAGGCTTAGGTTGACAACAATTGCACTTGCAATCTGCGATAAATGTCGAATAGATAAAAAAAAAAACAGAATCCGGAAGGGGTCTAAGTTTTCAAAAGCGGTTTTAGTTTTAAACCCTGTAGACATTTGTTTTGGGATAGAATGTACGGAAGTCATCACTCATTTCATGGATCCCAACAGCTTAGTTATATATATATGTATATACTAGACTGTGTATATATATGTGGACTTGATATGTGTATATGATATTAGTTATTATTATAAGATAGATATGTATACCGCAGATGGCTTGGACTAGAGCAACATCTGCAGTAGGGCGAGGTAGAGGTAGATTCTCTCTTCCTCCGGTAGTGATAGGTCAGGGACAAGTTCCCATTGTTGATCCGCCTGTAGCGGAGGATGTACACGAGGAGATTGTTGAGAGTGTCGTTCCTGAGACTGGGAATGGGATGACGACGAGGCAGAGCCCTCAACCAGTATAGTCTAACGAATCAGATCATGTCTCGATGAGGGGACAAGATTTACGTACTTACATTCATCGAGTTGAGGAGGCTGCTAGGGCAGGTAGACGTGCCCTGAATTTACCAGCACATGTGGGATCTCCTGAGATGTTCCAGGGAGCTACCCAGGTTCCTATCATACTGGCACGAGCTACTGAGACTGCTGGGCCCAAGAGGAGCCTAGAGGACCGCGCCCTAATTCTTGGTTTAAGGCTTTTCACCATATGGGAGTACCCCCTTTCGCTAGAAAGAAGGGCTTGGAGGACGAGCTATGGATTGAGCATGAAGACTCAGCCCTTGAGTCCATTAAATGTCCAGAGGATAGACGGATAGAGTTAGTACAGACTCTATTTTGTGACTTATCACAGCAATAGTGGAGGACCATGCGGAGTCGAGCCACCAGCTATGATCAGATGAGGAGCACGATTTGACAGCGTTTCTACCCTGCCTCATTACGGAGTGAGAAATTGCAGGATTTTGTTTAGGATGGTTTCGAGGACATTCCTATATCCGAGGCGATCAAAAAGTTCTAGGAGGAGTTGGCGTTACTAGGTCCAGCTACACCTTTAGAGGAACAACATGTGTACCTGTACTCCCGCATAATGAGGGAGAATACCCGTTCCTACATGGCGGATTTCTATTGTGATTCCCTGACTGATTATTAAGAAAGAGCTTTGGTTTATGAGTAGAAGGCTCCTACTCATAAGCCAAAGCTCTGTCTTGATAATCAGTCAGGGAATCACGAATGTGGTTTTGGAGCGTCAAGTTCAAGGCGGAGCTAGAGATACTAAAGTTATCCGTCCACTACACAGGTTGCAGAGAGGGGACGACAATGCTTCAACTGTGGAGATTCTGGACATATGAGGCCTGAGTGCCCACGACCGCTAATGACTTGCTTCTCTTGTGGCAAGCCAGGCCATCAAGCTATTTATTACCGTCAGGGTAAGTCGACATCCTAGTAGGGTTCTTCCCTTGTCAGTGGTTTTGGAGCGTCAATTTCAAGGCGGAGCTAGAGACGCCAAAGTGATCCGTCCACTGCACAGGTTGTAGAGAGGGGACGACAGTGCTTCAACTGTGGAGATTCTGGACATATGAGGCCTGAGTGCCCACGACCGCTAGTGACTTGCTTCTCTTGTGGCAAGCCAGGACATCAAGCTATTTTTTTCCGTCAGGGCAAGTCGACATCCCAATAGGGTTCTTCCCTTGTCAGTGTTGCTGGAGGCAGTCAGAGGACGTCTCCGAATCAGGGGCAGCAGTAGCGAGCTCTAGATCAGTCGGGTACTCAAGGTTCTGTACCAGGGCCGAGTAGAGGCAAAGTTTGTAGCGGAGGTACCACGGATGCTAGAGGAGCACATGCTCATGTTTTTGAGTTGCGGAGTCTTGAGGAGTCGTCAATGTCAAGCGCTACAAGTACCATTTATATTAATGGTTTACTTGTTAGAATTCTTTTTGATACGGGTGCTACGCATTCGTTTATTTCCGATACATGCGTTAAGCGTTTGACCTTCGATACGATAGAGGGGATACCCTTCATTATAGGATTACTTGACGGTAGTAGGGTCCGAGGTACCCGCAAGATACGTGTTGGTCCCATTTGTTTAGGGACTCGTATGCTGCTTGTAGACTTCTTTGTCATGTCATTAGAACATGAGGAAGTTATTTTGGGGATGGATTGGATGAACCTTCATGGTGCAATTCTTGATATTGGTAGACAGACCGTGTCGGTCACTACCGCGATGGGTCCGATTGAGTTTTTCTGAGGTTGTGACCTTGGAAAATCTAGTACGATTATCAACGCAGTCCGAGCGGCAAGGCTGATTGCACACGGTTGCAAGGCCTTCTGGTGTTATGCAATGAGGGAGGGCAAGCGTCCAACATTACAAGATACTTCCGTCGTGTGCGAGTGCAACGACGTTTTTGACGAGTCATCCAGCTGACCGCCGTAATGGAGCATGAATTTCGGTATATAGTTGGAGCCGAATACAAGACCGATCTCAAAGGCCTCATATCGTATGACGCCTATCGAGCTGTAAGAGCTGGAAAAACAACTCGAGGAGTTGGCTGAGAAGGGCTTCATACACCCTAACGTTTCCCCCTGGGGTTCACCTATCCTCTTCGTGCGGAAGAAGGATGGATCGTTGAGACTGTTTATCTACTATAGAGAGCTGAACAAGGTGACCATAAAAAACAAGTACCCCTTACCTCGTATTGATGATTTGTTGGATCAACTGCAAGGAGCTTATGTGTTCTCCAGGATTGACTTACGTTCGGGATATCACCAGCTGAGTGTGAGAGAGCAGGATATACATAAGACGACATTTTGGACTCGATATGGTCACTACGAGTTTGTAGTGATGCCATTCGGGCTCACGAATGTGCCCGCCATCTTTATGGAGTTGATGAATGGCATCTTCATCGACTTCCTGGATCAGTTTGTAGTGGTCTTTATTGATAATATCCTAGTGTACTCTGGTAGTAGAAAGGAACACGCAGGGCATTTGAGGACAATCTTGCGAGTCCTGCAGGATAGAGAGTTGTACGCCAAGCTCTCTAAGTGCGAGTTCTGGATGTCTTAGGTAGCCTTTCTAGGTCATGTGGTTTCCGCCAAAGGGATCAAGGTTGATCCGACGAAGATTGAGGTTGTTGCAGCATGGAAGACTCCGACGAATGTCAAGGAAGTACGCAGCTTCCTTGGCTTAGCCGGATAATACCGTAGATTTGTTGAAGGCTTTTTTGTGATTGTCCGACCACCTACTAGTCTGTTGAGAAAGACTACCCGTTTTGTATAGTCCGATCCGTGTACTTGGAGTTTTGAGCAGCTGAAGAAGAGATTGACTTTCGCTCCAATCTTAGCAATGCCAGAGGGCACAAATTATTTTCTGGTTTACAACGACGCATCCAAACTAGGCTTGCGATGTGTTCTGATGCAGCGAGGTAGAGTGGTAGTGATGCGTGGATAAGACGCAGTTCCCGATCTTGATTGAAAGTTCTTAACTGGGATAAAAATCGGGTTGTTCTATAGAGAAAATCGGCCAATTTGTTTCAAGAACAGGTCGGTTTTTTTTTGACAAACTCAGAATACGGATTAGTGAACGATATGGAAAGAAAAGAAGATGAATATGGAATGATTAATGACAGGAATATTGGGAGATATGAACTAAGATAGTTCCGCAAAAGAACCTTAACCAATGATGTGTCAAAACCCTTAAACGAGAAGATTACCTTAACCCACACTTCTTTAACCTTACACAAGTCTTCTAATTAAGACAAGCACAAGGAGGGAATTGTATTGAGATGGAGCACCAACCTTCAATAAGATTAACACACACAAGCACAATCTAGCAAGGACTTCACAAACAAATTCAATCAAAAGCTCTCTTTATTGATTGAACGATTTAATGAATAAAACACAAACTTCGTGGATGAAGTTGCAAGTCTCACAATCTGTGGAAATATATCAAATCTAATCTACCAAAAATCTCCCCCACTAAGGCTATTTATAAGGGATATTAAACCTACTAAAACTAGGAAAATATATTTAAAGATAATCTTGCAAAGATATCTTTAAAATATATAAGATATAAAATCTAAAAAGATAGAAACTAATAATCACTTAAGATATTTTGAGAGCTTTAAGAAATTAAAACAAGATAGAATCTCTAAAAGATATAAGATCATGGCCGGATCTTTCGCCAACTCGTTCCAGTGAAGGAAATCGGACAACAAAAATCGATCGATATTTCCTACTGGAAAATCGGTCGATTTTCTTCCTCTGAAACTCTTCCTTGCTCTTATCCTTCTTCCTTGCTTGGTGGATCTTCTTGGTCGTGGCTTGACTCTTCTATAACAGTCAATAACGTCACCAAGGAACTCTTGAGAGTGAGGAGAGTTTCCTTTAGCGTACAAGGCATGAGTATGTTCGTAACTTCGCCTTGAATTGCCTTCGCTCTTGACCTTGTGATTGTTCCATCTATCGGATCCAAAGAAGGTGAAGGTCTTGTTGGTTTATCTTTCAATGCCTTAGCCTTTGAGCGTGTAACTGGACTTGGTGTTGGAGATGGTCCCACATCAGACTCACCTTCTTGAGAAGGATTCGTCCTCGAATCATTGACATGCTTATCTCTAAAATTATAAGGACTTAAGTCACCAACGTTAAAGGTGGGACTTACACCATAATCAGCTGGAAGTTCCAAGACATAAGCATTGTCAACAACTTTTCTTTTCACTCTAAAAGGCCCGTCTCCTCTTGGAGATAACTTAGACTTCCGCTTGTTTGGAAATCGCTCCTTCCGTAGATGCAACCATACTAGATCTCCGGGTTTGAATAACATTGCAATTGCGATTTGCTTTGGAAGCAACGGAAATTTCTTTTTTCTCCATCCGTAAGCGTGTTTTCTCATGTAATTACCTAATAAACTCCACCTGTTTTCCTGCAACAAAATCTACTTTCTCCTCTAATGGCAACGGTATAAGATAAAACGGCATTACCTTAGTAGATGAATGCAAGGTCCGATTTTAAGCAAATTCAACATGTGGTAATACATCTTCCTATGCATTCAAATTATCCTTCAAAGCAGCTCGTAAAATAGTAGTTAAAGTTCGTGAGTTACCTCCGTTTGACCATCCGTTTGAGGATGACTAGAAGTTGAAAACAACAACTTTGTACCTAGCTTTCCCCAAAGTGTCTTCCAAACTAAACTAAGGAACTTAACATCTCTATCGCTTACAATAGTTCTTGGAACTCCATGCAATCTAACAACCTCCTTGAAAAACAACTTAGCTACATTATATGCATCATCAAGTTTATGGCAAGCAATAAAGTGAGCCATTTTAGAAAAGCGATCAACAACCACAAATATAGAATCTCTCCCCTTCTTAGTCCATGACAAACCTACAACAAAATCCATACTAATATCAAGTCAAGGTGATGTAGGAATAGGTAAAGGAGTATACCAACCGTGTGGTTTCATTCTTGACTTTGCTTTTAGACAAACAAGACACCTCTTTATCAAATGTTCAACATCTTTAAGCATGTGAGGCCAATAAAAATGAGAATGAAGCATGTGTTAAGTCATATCTATTCCAAAGTGTCCTATTAATCCTCCCATATGAGCCTCCTCAACTAATAATAATCTCAGAGAACATCTAGGAATACAAACATTATCCTCATGGAACAAAACACCTTCAAAAAGATAATACTTATCTCTCGATTGGGGCAAAAATCGGTCAGAAAATCGGCTGATTTTCCTGGCACTAGGTCGATTTTTTGCATCCAGTGTAGATGTCGCCAAAGTCTTCATCATCCTCGTATATATCTTTGATATAATGGAATCCTAGGACCTTGGAATCCAATGTTGTGATCAAAGTGTACCTCCTGGAAAGGGCACCCGCTACGACATTATCCTTCCCTTTCTTACATTTGATAATATAAGGAAATGTCTCAATGAATTCCATCCAACGTCCATGTCTCTTGTCCAACTTATCTTGACTTTGAAAATGCTTCAAAGACTCATGATCAGTTCTAAGGATGAATTCATTAGGTCAAAGATAGTGCTGCCATGTTTTGAAAACTTGAAATAAAACATATAACTCCTTATCAAAAGTAGAGTAATTCAAACATGGACATTGTAATTTCTCAGTAAAGTAGGCTAGAGGTTTACCTTCTTGCAAGAGTACTCCTCCTATACCAATACCTGAAGCGTCAAACTCTACTTCAAAGGGTTTGGTGAAATCCGGAAGTGCAAGAAGAGGTGCATTTTGATAATCGCCTCTTTAGTTCTGAAAATGCTTTCTCTTGCGCTTCTCCCCACTCGAACGGTACTTGCTTCTTCGTGAGCTGCGTGAGAGGAGCTACGATGGTGCTAAAATCCTTCATCAAGCACCTATAAAAGGTTGTCAATCCATGGAAAGATCGCAAATGTCCAAAGGTGGTGGGTGTAGGCCATTCTTGAATGGCTTTAATCTTCTCTTTGTCTGCCTCAAGACCTCTTGTGCTGACCACAAATCCAAGAAAAACCACTTAATTAGTAATAAACTCGCATTTTTTAATATTGGCATATAGAGATTCAGATCTAAGAGTTGCAAGTACTTGCCTTAAGTGTTCTTCATGCTCCTCAATGGATTTTCTATAAACGAGGATGTTATCAAAGTAAACAACCACAAACTTTCAACAAAATGGCGCAAGACATGATTCATTAACCTCATAAAAGTACTAGGAGCGTTAGTTAAACCGAAATGCATTATCAACCACTCGTAATGTCCAAACTTGGTCTTGAATATTGTCTTCAAATCATCTCCCTCCCTCATGCGGGTTTGATGATATCCACTCTTAAGATTAATCTTCGGAAATAAAGTGGAACCGCTCAACTCATCTAACATATCATCCAGTCAGGGAATTGGATGTCTATACTTGATAGTGATGTTGTTGATTGCTCGACAATCCATACATAGTCATTGTTCAAAAGGTCTTGTACTTGGTCTTGTATTTCTTGGCTTTCCTGCAAACTCATTTCATAAACATGGCGGTTAGGAAGTGACGAACCTGGAATGAAGTCAATTCGATGCTCAATGCCTCGGAATGGTGGAAGTCCGGCAGGAATCTCATCCGGAAATACGTCTTTGTATTCATCTAGAGCCTATAAATATTTGAAGGTAAAGCGGCCTTCACATCATCACTTAAAGTCAGTAGGCTCTTATAAGGACTTAGTAAAGAAAGATCTAAAGGGATATGATCATCAAAAAACTCCCTTTTAGAAGAAACAAGGGCTCTTTGTTGTCCCAGAGAGGAAAACCCGGATGAGCTACAGGAAAATCGGTCGATTTTCCCTTGAACATGCTGATTTTCCTCAGAAATCGGACAATCTTTCGAAGAACTGTCCGATTTTTCTTCTTTGAGAGTTGATTTTTTGTCCTTCTGCTTGCGTTTCTCCTTTTTATTGTCGTAATACTCAGCAATCTGCAAAGGAGTCATGGGTTTGAGAGTAATGGATTTCCCTTTAAACTCAAACGAATGTTTATTAGAAAATCCGTCATGAATAACCTTTCTATCAAATTGCCAAGGGTGGCTTAATAAAATATGGCATGCTTGCATAGGCACAACATTACAAACAATAATATCTTCATATATACCCAAAGTAAACGCAATTCGAGCCTGTTTGTTAACCTTTAATTCCCCATAATCATTCATCAAATGCAATTTATAAGGTCGATGATGGTAGAAGGTAGTGATTTGCAACTTAGTGATCAATTCTTCACTAGCAATGTTGCAACAGCTACCCCCATCAATAATCATGTTAAAAACCTTTCCTTTAACAAGACATCGAGTATGAAAAAGGTTTTCAAGTTGATTATCCTCACATATATCAATTTTAGCTTGCAAAGTGTGTCTAGCAATCAAAGAATCACCATGCTCATATTCATAATCACTATCACTTTGATTATCATGTTCATGCTCATGTAATGCATTGATGTCGGTATGATCATGCTTAGTTTCTTATTCACTTTCATATTGCCTTGTTGATTAATAAATAAAACTCGTTTATTAGGACAATCGCTCATATAGTGACCTCTACCTTGACATTTAAAACAAACAATATCTCTAGATCGTGAGGTAGGGTTAGAAGTAATCCCTTTATGTTCCTTTGAAGGCTCATCCAAAGGATGAGACTGCGTAGAAGGTTTAGGAGCTCCTGGATCGGGCAACGAACGTTTCTCATCGTCGTTCTTCGGTCAAGAAATTGGTCAGGAACCGATTTTTCTTCTCTGGAGTCCAATAAGTTGTTCCGTGATTCCGTCCTTTGAGCTTTTTATCCACCCTGATAGCCAAATGTAATAAATTAGTCATAGAAGCATAGGGATAGAGATCAATTTCGTTAGTTAAAGATGGATGTAAAATTCTTAGAAATCGAGCCATGATAGACTCCTCATCCTCTTGTATGTTGGCTTTCACCATTTCCGTTTGCATGGCGATGTAGATTTCCTCTACGGACATGGAACCTTGCTTGAGGTTCTCTAATCGTTGTTTCAACTCCCGATGATAGCATGTATTATAGTCTATATTTTGGGACTTGTTTAGACGTTTTATCTTTAATAATTTGCATGTTTGAATGTATATTATGTGATTATACTGTTGTTTCATCTACCTTTACGGGAATCGAGATCTAGACCAAGTTTCGTTGTAATCGTAGGTAAAATGGCACATTTTGGATCGAAATGGAGCTAAGGAGCAAAGGAGTCATAGGAGCTACTTTCTGGAGCTTAAAAGAGAACTCATGAAGCAAGGAATTAATGAAGAAGATTTACTCTGGACCAGATTTGAGAGATTTCACATTCAGCTGAGATTCACCTCGGTCAGCTACAGTGTCACCTCGACCGAGGTGATCTTGAGGAGTGCCCCGACCGAGGCAAACACCCTGGCGCCGGCGAGATATATATTTTTGGCTGAGATCTTTTATTTTTGGAAGGAGATATCTTATATTTTTTGGCTGGAATTCTGGAAGGAAGATCATATATTTGGGAGATCTATTTTAGAGATATGGATATATTTTATTAGGATATTATCTTGTTAAGATATTATTATCTTTGGAAGGTAATTCTCCTATAAAAAGGGCCGGATTTTCCACAATTCAAAAACCCCGCTATACAACATTTTACACTGCAGTTAGGAAGGATTTTTAGAAGTTTGACGATTGAAGGAAGGAAATTCATAGCTTTTGATAGCTTTTGAGGGATTTGTAAGACTTTCTTACATTCCCTTTAGTTTCATTGTCTTGTTGGATTTGTGATCCAAAGAACGTTGATTTGTGTGATATTTGATTTAGTTATTGAAGCCTTGTTCTTAAGGTTTTTGTGTTCAAATATTCATTCCCTTCTCATATATTTGATTATTGTTATCATGATGATTAGTGGCTAAATTTCTTGTGCGATTCTAGGGTGATTGGCTGAAAGTTGTGGGAAAGACGATGATAGAATGATCTTAATCCCAGTAGGACCCTAAAAGCTCGAGTCTTTAACCTTAACCCTAGAACATCTCGTTCAGTCGATAAACATCTCGGACGGGGTGTAACTTGACTGACCGAGGTGACCTTTTCTGATCCAAAACTGAGAGTTAAGTGTTAGAGTTTGCCAAATCCTATTCTTATTACATCTTTCCTAGTTCAATGCAAGCCTAGGATGAGACTTACCCGGTGATTCCTTTGTTTGTTTACCCAAGATCATAAGTGTAGGTAATAAAGGTTTATCCTTTATTGGGGTTTGAGTGTGCCTTCATCCCATCTTTGTGAGTTAGCTTGAGACTTACCCGGTAAAGGTTGATTCTATTCCCTTAGGTGGTGTGTTGGTTAGAGATTATAGTTTCTTTCCTTAGTACCTTGAGACTTACCCGGTAATAGGAGCTTTGGTTTGGGATAGTGAGTAGTGAGACTTATCCGGTAATCTATTCTTATCTTAGAAACACCTTCCCTTTGCAAAATCTCAACTTTGTCCGCTTTATCTTGAGATCTTGAGTTGGAACCACAACTAGATGCTTTAATCCCAAGAATTTGCATATTTCCTTTAATTGACCTTATTATCATCTTTGATTGCTTTAATCGCTTTTGTGGTTATTAGTTGCATTGACGACCTATACTTGCTTTGTTTCACCTAAGTCCCTGAGATCGACACCCCGGAATTATTGCTTTTTACTATAATTGATCCGTACACTGCGGGTTTGCATCCTTGTTTTAAGCATATTTCTTGGGATATAAATTTAAAGCTTGCACACACTGTTCGGAGCGAACAAGTTTTGGGCGCCATTGCCGGGGACTTGGTCTAGACCGAGCCGGTTCCGGTAGTCTTTCGGGGCAATTGCCCCTGTTGCTACTAACCACTCTACTTGAGTGACTTTCCCAGGTTCTTTTTCTTAGGTTTATGCGAAGAACCCGTGCTGGGAAGGAAATCGTTCCTTACGACCCCGAACCAGAAAAGACATACAAAAAACGCTTAAAAGACGTGAAAATGGCCAACCAAGACAATTGTGATCTTGAGGCCGAATTGAAGGAGGCGATGGAACAGCTGCGCCTCAATAGGGAAGAACTGCAGCGCGAGAGGGAGAAAACTCGCACCAGAACTGCAAAAATTGAAGCAGATATGGCTGAGCTATGAGCCCACATTCTGCATTGACCAGACCCTCGACCGAGGCAGGACCCCGCTCCAGTTTCCGCGGCCGAGATACTTCCACCTCGGATGCCTGTCCGAGATGTTCTTTTTGCAGGTATTCCACAGACCCTAGGACAGAGGATGGACCCAAACCAGCAAGTGAGGCGTCCAGGAGTCAACCTAGGTGATCCAGCGGAGCATGATTAACTTCGACCGCAAGTTCTTTTCATGATCCACCAATGCCAGTTTGGAGGTTTAGAGAGGGAGTCTCCGCATCAACATTTGCAAAACTATGAGATTTTGATGGAGACCTTGAGACCTTCAAGGCTGGAAAATAATAATTACAAGCTAAGGCCTTTTTACTTTTCTTTGAAGGACAGGGCACTTACTTGGTATCAGTCTCTTCCTTCCGGAAAGATCAACACTTGGGAGGAGATGACGACGGAGTTCTTAACAAAATTCTTTCCCCCCTCCAAGACCGCTGAAATGAGGGGGAAGATTAATGCATTCATCATGAAGGACAAGGAAAGTTTGTCCAAGTCATGGAAGAGATTTAAAGATGTTCTCTTGGATTGCCCACATCATGGGATTCCAAAGATAGAGTTGTTGGAGATATACTTCAAGGGATTGGATGGAACTACCAAATTCAATCTTCAACTACTCTCCGCCGGCACATTCATGGACATGCCGATTGATGAAGCTTGGGAGTTCATTGAGAAACAAGCTTTGCACATGGAGAAATACTCCCACCAAGGAGCGGAAAATGGAGTTAAGAGAGTTAATTTCCAAGAAGCTCCATCAAATGATAATCAATTTACTTCCCTCAAGAATGATGTGAAGCAATTGAAGGACCTTTTGGTTTCTCACCCAAGGAAGAAAGAAGGGGGATATCAAGGCTCAAGGAACAACAATCAAGGACCCAGGAACAACAATTACAACAACAATAGAGGCTCCACCAAGAACAATTGGAGATCTAACAATCAAAATTCGGGTAACCCTTATTCTAATTCAAATTCTAATAATTCTTCTAACCCTTTCTCCTCTTCTTCTTCTACTCCATTGAAGAGCCAGGAGCCTGGATCAAGTTCGTCCCAGCCAGAAAAAAAGATGTAGTGCTGGATGCCATCTTGATCAAGCTCAACGCTATGGAGACTTCCATGACTTCATTTTCGAAGGCACAAAAAGCCTTAGAGCAACAATTCTTTAATAAGGCGAATGAAGCGCCAAGAGATTCAGGGAAGCTCCCAGCAAGGACAAAGAGCAACCCCAAAGGATAAATCATGGCAATAACGACGAGAAGTGGACTGAAAAATGCATATCCAGTGCCTCGGTCGATGCCAATGCAGACGAAGAACACCTCGGTCCAGGTACAGCCGATGAACACTTCGGTCGAGGTTTCACCCGAGGTGAAGTCCCAGAAAGCGACGGACAAAACTGAAGTTTATGTCCCAACCCCTGCATATAAACCACCACTTCCATTCCCCCAGTCAAGGGCTAGAGCACATCTAGACAAGTACTTTGGTAAGTTCCTTGAAATGATGAATAAACTACATATTAACATCTCTTTCCTTGATGCTATTCTAGGGATGCCCGCCTATGGGAAGTTCTTAAAAGAGATTCTATCAAGGAAGAGGAAATTGGAAGATTTTGGTGAAGTAAGGATGACATCTAAATCCTCGGAGCTCATTCAAATCATGAAGGAGAAGATGCCACCCAAGTTGAGAGATTCCGGCTCATTTTGCGTTCCCGTTCAAGTTGGGGATGTGACTTGTGAAGCATTGTGTGATCTAGGAGCCAGTGTGAGCATCATTCCGTTGGAGTTGTGTGTGAAGATCGGACTTCGAGAGCCCAATCCGGTGAAGATAAGGCTATACATGGCGGACTGCTCCATTACCTATCTCGTGGGCATTTTGGAAGATGTTTCGGTTAAGTTAGGTAACTTCTACTTACCTAAAGACTTTGTTGTACTTTATATACCCGCATATTATCCCGTTCCTATCATTTTCGGGAGACCATTTCTAGAAACTTCGGGTTGCAATGTGGATAGTAAGAACGCCAAGTTGAAATTCAACATTGGCGGCGATCAAGTGGAGTTTGCATTGCTTGCTGCAATGAAAGGAGAGCCGCTGGAGGATGATATCTTCAACATCTATGATGAAGAAGAATAAAGAGAATTGGTGAGCTCTATCCTTATTAATGACGCTCTTGAAAGAATTATTAGTTTTAGCTTAATGGAGGAAGGTATAAATGCTTCTTGTGATGCAGATATACGGAGCTTAAAGGCACTGGAAGAAGATCCAGGAGCTAAGATTGAAAAGCTAATCCAGGAGAGGAGAATCTCCAGTTTCGGTCCCAATTGCAGTACCTCAACCGAGGCACTTTTTGGACCAAGCGAGGTGTTCTTATCTGAAGAACATCTCGGTCACCCACCTCGGACACCGACCGAGACAGTAAGCGAGATGCCTTCAACTGAGACTTCTGAAAGTCCAGTTCTTTGATCTAAGTCTACTCCATTGGAAGGAGGAAGCAAGGATCCCCCCCAGATGGCACCCCCAGTTGTGGAGCTTAAACCGCTTCCAAGTCACTCGAGGTATGTTTTTCTTGGACCGGATTCTACTTATCCCATCATCGTTAGTGCTTCCCTTTCCAAAACTGAATTGTCTAAACTGATGCATGTCCTGAGAAAACATCAAAAGGCTTTGGGTTATACTATTGATGATCTTATTGGTATTAAGCCTTCTTTTTGCATGCATAGAATAATACTAATGGAGGATGATCATAAGACTTCACGGAAACCTCAAAGACGGTTAAATCCGATCATGAAAGAGGTTGTGAAGAAAGAGATTCTTAGGTTGTTGGATGCAGGTATCATATTTTCTATCTCGGATAGCAAGTGGGTAAGCCTAGTACATGTAGTTCTGAAGAAAGGAGGGATGACCGTTGTGACGAATAAGAACAACGAGTTGATCCCAACTAGGACCGTTACAGGCTGGAGGGTGTGCATCCATTACAGGAAGCTAAACGTGGCCACTCGGAAGGACCATTTTCCACTTCCCTTCATCGATCAAATGCTCGAACGGTTAGCCCAACATTCACATTTTTGCTATTTAGATGGTTATAGTGGTTTCTTTCAGATTCCTATCCATCCGGATGATCAAGAGAAGACCACTTTCACTTGTCCATGGGGGACATTCGCTTATAGAAGGATGCCATTTGGATTATGTAATGCACCCGCTACCTTCCAGTGATGCATGATGGCTATCTTTTCCGAGTATATAGAGGAGATCATGGAGGTATTTATGGATGATTTTTCAGTATATGGTTCCTCTTTTGATGATTGCCTATCTAACCTTTCTCTAGTGCTACAAAGATGTGAAGACACTAATCTCGTTTTGAATTGGGAGAAGTGTCATTTTTATGGTTAATGAAGGCACTGTGCTAGGACACCTCATTTCCAACCGAGGTATTGAGGTCGATCGAGCTAAGATCGAGACTATTGAGAAACTTCCTCCCCCTTGTTCTGTTAAGGGTGTGCGGAGTTTTCTCGGGCATGCAGGTTTCTATAGGAGGTTCATCAAGGATTTCTCGAAGATTTCTAAACCACTAACTAAACTCTTGAATAAGGATGTTGTTTTTGAGTTTTTCGCAGGAATGTCTTGATGCATTTTACAGGATAAAGGAAGCATTGATTTCCGCTCCCATTATTCAACCTCCGGATTGGACCTTGCCCTTTGTGATCATGTGTGATGCGAGTGACGTGGCGGTAGGAGCGGTGCTTGGACAAAAGAAGGATGGCCGGAACAACGCCATTTACTATGCTAGCAAGACGCTAGATGAAGCCCAACTAAACTACGCCACCACCAAAAAGGAGCTTTTGGCGGTTGTATATGCTTTTGAGAAATTTCGCTCTTACTTAGTGGGAGCGGAAGTTATTGTTTACACTGACCATGCAGCTATTCGCTACTTGCTTGCAAAGAAGGATACAAAGCCGCATCTTATACGATGGATTCTCTTGCTTCAAGAGTTTGACCTAGAGATTCGCGATAAGAAGGGATCCGAAAATTCTTTTGCGGATCACCTCAGCCGGCTACCTCCTTCTTCACGCGAGAAGGACGACCCACCCATCGATAATTCATTCCCCGGAGAACATTTGCATTTGCTGGAACGTTTGATAGACTTCTTTATCTCACCACATGATGAAGGAGAAGTATGGGGTGAGGATACCTTCCAGCATGTTTAGGGATGCCGTACGGTCCAGCTAGCGACCTTAAATCAAGCGCTTCTTGGGAGGCAACCCAAGGTATTGCTTTCTTTTTCCCTTTTTCTAGTCTAGCTTTAGATAGTTTGCTTTTGCTTTGCATTGCTTTGTTTTTGGCGTCCTAGACGGAAACCAGGTACTTTCTAAGGAAGGATTACAACTTAGGAGCAACACTGGAAGGACAAAAATTCGAGAAATTAAGGAGACGGAGTTTGACTGAGACACATCTCGGTTACTGTCACAGCGCCTCGACCGAGATGATTCTTGAGCAACCGAGCCGACTAGGGCTGACAAAGATCCACCTCGGTCCAGACACCTCGGTCTAGTCGGGACCACCTCGACCGAGGTGATGTTAGATCCAATGAGGGGTATAAAAGGGGAACATTTTTTCTCTCTTTCCCTCCATATCTCTCTCGACCGCAGCGCAAGATTCACCTTGTTTCTCCATTCTTCAATCGTTTTCTACGATTTTTGCTCCGATCTCGCAAGGAAAGGCTAGAGGATCAGATTGCAAGCAAGAAACTGCAACAAAAACGCCTCCAATCAACTAAATCTGGGGTAAACGTTCGAAAACCCTAACTTTCCTATTCTCGTTGATTTCAGTCGAATTTGGCTTTGGTTTCCATTGGTTTATGTTGAAAAAGGCTTAAGTACCCCATTGGAACAATCGGTAGTGATATTGGGGGAAAAGAACTGAAAATCAGAGAGTAGAGATCGAGTAGTTTCTTACCTCGGTCCAGTCGAGCTGTGTCTCAGCCGAGGTGATTCTTGAGGCTGTCAGACCGACCGAGGTGACCTGTCAGCAGAAAAAAAAAAAAAAAAAAAAAAAAAAAAAAAAAAAAAAAA
>BSUD01000003.1:64611646-64771656 GCA_033239045.1 Fagopyrum esculentum
AAAAAAAAAAAAAAAAAAAAAAAAAAAAAAAAAAAAAAAGAGTTCTCGTTCTGAACGTCAGTTAGTTCTGTGGGATGCTCCCAGTAGATCCTCACCTTCTTCTTCTAGACCTTCCATCCCGGTGATTCACGAGCGTCACTAGGCTGACTTTGACCGCATATGCGCGCGCCTGTGATTGTGCCGAGTTTTTTTTGGATATTTCTACTTTTGATTGCCTCCATGTTAGCTGAGGATCTGCACCGGATCAAGGCTAAGGGGAAGGGAAATATCTGTTGTGGCGGCCTGGTGACTCATATAGCGACGGTCATGGATTTGGATCTGAGTGCTTGTACTTTGATGGCGGCTACAAAGCCGCTAGGACTTCAAGAGATGATCACTAGGAGGATTCTGGTTCCTTGTGGACTCACTACACCGTACGTGGCTATGCCTTGGGAGCAGACTACCCCTCAGGGTATCATGTGGTCGGCCCAGTTCTTAGTCTTCGACCCTCAGTATTGGTCTACCGCATGGATACCTTACATAGAGGATGTTAGAGACGCTGCAGCAACTCAGGTACAGGAGGAGGATGAGGATGATGATGGCGGTGCTGCCATGGAGACAAGGACAAATACAGTGGGCCCCAGTGTGCTAGTTGTCGACTTAAATGACGAGGCGATAGAGGAGGTGGCAGCTACAGCATCATCACGTCCTTCTAGGCGCAGAGTCCCCAGGCAGAGGGATCCCCTTGCTCACCGACGGATTGACGAGCTGACGGACCAGATGATCGACTCTTACGCCGCCTTGTCAGTAGAGATGATGGAGATGAGGGAGAGCCAGCACTACCAGCGCCGTATGATGGAGATACATTTCCAGCATACCATGGGTTACCCTTTTGATCCATCCCAGCATCCTTTCGTCCAGTATCCACCACCACCACCAACAAATCAGGATTAGAGCTTGCAGGGATTTCTTTTTTTTTATTTATTATGTGTTAGCATGAAATATTGTGATATTTTAGGCACGTTTTCTAAGTGTATTTCATCCATATTAGTGTTCATTGATAAAGCATTGAAGCAATTGTGAGTTAGTTTATCTATATTGTCGATATAGAGGTCTACATAAGCTTTGTGTTGATTTTAGGCAAATAAAAGCTAAAACCGAACAAATCAAGGGAGAATAGAGATGGATTGAGCATGTTCAAGGATTGAGGACACCACAAAGGGGCTAAGGAAGATGCTAGGATGAAGATTAGCACAAAACAAAGTGAACTACGAGCTACTTGTGTTTCCACGCTCTAAAGTACGGCCGTATTGGAGTCCACGCTCTAAACCACGGCCGTGGAACTTTGGCAACACAAGCGTGGAGCATTCCAGTGAGTTACACGGCCGTGGAAGTTGTGAAGCACCGTGATGAAATTCCACGCTCTAAACCACGGGCGTGGAATCCTATGGAACCGTGATTTATGCGATCTTTTAACGTACAAATTAAAGCCACGATCTTTTACACAATGGGCTGGACACTTATTCTATCTTGCCCTATAAAAGGACGGAGAGAGAGAGATTCCGTCACCTTCGCTTACACCTCCGCTTACCTTCGCTTACACCTCCGCTTAGACTTCGCTTACGCTTATTGCATGTGCCTAGGGTTTCAAGTTGGACGTGTGGAGATTGCTATTTCGCAACGGAGATTTGCGAAAGACTTGGAGATTTGGAAGTTAAGCTTTGTCCTTAGGTTTGATTAGAAGACGGATTGACATCCCGTTCTTCGTTCTTATCAAGGATTGTGATTGGTTTGTGTTATTCCGAATCTGATATACATCATTACTTTGTTTGTGGATTTGAGATTGATTTGAGATTTATTTAAGGTTTTCGAAGGTTTTCATCTTTCATTCTTTTAAATCTTGAATTTGATATCATAATTACTGTTGTTGGCTAAAACCCTTTAGCAATTGTAAGGTGAAGGGTTGATAGTTGTGGCTTAGATGATGATAGATCGATCGTAAACAGATTGGACCCTGAGAGTTAGAGAGAATCGCCAACGAACCAAAATCACGGTGTGTTCTTGAGTTCCACGGCCGTGGAATCTCAAGATCCACCCGTAATTTCCCTTAGTTTACGAACCTTGCTTTTACTTTAATCCAAAGTTAAAGATTTGCTTTAACTTAGTCTTGGCTTGCCTTTTCTAGGTGGTAGTGAAGCCTCAACAACCTCTACCTCGATTCCGAGTGTCACAACCTTAATCGGTTTAGTTAGTCTTGATCCTTGGATTACAAGTTTGGGTATTTGATATTAATTCTTGACTTTAGATCCTTTCTATACTGAAGCCTCAACAACCTTTATAGAGAGTGTCTTTAGTTAAGTCACATAAAGCCTTGGAACTTCACCGTACATTGCTTTGCATTAGTATACCTTTGCAGCTCTTAACTCTGTCCTTATATTTTTAGTATATCTTGAATCGATTGCCACAGCTGGATTCCTGGATCTTTAGGATTGTTGTTTTCCCAATATTCACAAAAGCTCATACATTTACTTGCTTGACAATTCTATAATTGGATTTAACCCCCCAAATCCCTGTGTTCAATACTCTGGAATTCTTGCTAATCTACGCCGATCCGTACACTGCGGGTTCGCTTGCTTGATTCTAGTTTTATAAATTTAAAGCTTATTTGCACGTACGCTAAGTGGCGAACAAGTTTTTGGCACCGTTGCCGGGGATTTGGTCTAGGCCGAATTCGGTTATCGGTTGTCAAGCTTGGGAGCTTCTCCCCTGTTATTTGATATCTTTTCGAGTGTATGTGCAGGTCTAGGAACAACGAAGACCTCTTACCTCTTGATCAAGAGCTTGACAGGACTTTGAGGAGAAAGCTTAAGGAAAGAAAGATGGCTGAAGAAAGAGAACGTGATTACCAAACGGAGTTGGCGGAAAAGGAAGCTCAACTCCAATGGAGTGAGAAGACTCGCAGGGAAGAAATGGATCGTCATCAAACGAAGGTTGATGATCTATCGGACATGATGTTTCAAATGAGGCTGGAAATAAACAACCTCAAGAAGACAAAGAGAAGAAGGAGGCCATCAAGATCGATTAGAAACAACTCATCCAATGAGGATAGCGACTCTTCCATGCCACCACTAGAGGAAATTGATCCAACGATCAATGTGAACCCGTTCTTTCCATGGCCAGCTGCCAATCGCCACGTCCTAGCTAGAGGTGCGAGAGTCGAACGTGTGGATGAAGAGCCAAGAACTCTTGGCCAAAGGATGGATCCAACGCAGCAACCACGCCATTTGGGTGTGAACTTTGATGCCGATGATGCACAAGGGTTTAGCTTCAACCCGCAAGTTATTACCATTGTCCGCCAAAATCAATTTGGGGGAACAAGCGCTGAATCTCCACATCAACATCTACAAAATTTTGAGATCATGATGGAGACAATGAAGCCAAAGAATGCAACTACCAACAGCTATAAACTCAAGCCTTTCTTTTTCTCCTTGAAAGGGAAAGCATTGTCTTGGTATCAAGCTCTTCCATATGGGAAACTTGAAACATGGGAGGATCTTTCTTCGGAATTCCTCACTAAGTTCTTTCCGCCATCCAAAACGGCGGAGTTGAGAGGTAAGATTAATGCATTTTCTATGAGATCTAACGAAAGTTTGTTTCAATCTTGGGAAAGATTTCAGGATTTGCTATTGGATTGCCCATATCATGGCATATCCAAATTGGCGCTATTGGAGATATACTATAAGGGGCTGGATGTGGAGACACAATTCAAGCTCCAATCCCTTTCATGTGGTACATTCATGGACATGAGGGAAGATGACGCTTGGGACTTCATTGAAAAGCAAGCGCGAGTCATTGAGAAGTATTCTCATCGGAAAGTGGAGGTGAATCATGTGGAGCAAGGAGCAAAGCTATCACAAGAAGCTCAAACTCAAATCTTTTCTCTCAATACGGAGATTAAAGAGTTGAAAGAAGCCATCAAAACCAACTTTCCAAAGCAAAAAGAACAAGATGTAGGTTATTTGGGCAACAACAATAACCACAACGGGAATGAGAATACAAACCGCAACAACCGGAACAACAACCGGAACAATTGGAACAACAACAACAACAACCGGAAAAACAACTAGAACAACAATAGGGGTTCAAACAACAACAATTGCCGTCCCAATCAACAAAATTCCGGTAATTCTTATTCCAAATCAGGAAATTCAGTAACTCCACCTTCCTCTTCTTCCACTCCTTTGAAAAGCCAGGGGCAAACATCTAATGGTGGAAGTACTTCGGGGAAAGAGAAGCCCGATCCCATGTTGGAGACAATTTTGGGCAAGCTTCAAGGGTTGGAGACTCGCATCATCAAGGTTGATGATCATATAACTAAGGTTGATAAAGCCCAAAAGGTTTTAGAAAACCAAATGTTTAGCCATGCGGAGGAAGTTCCTAGGAATCAAGGGAAAGTTTCAGGAAAGACGGAGGACAACCCAAAAGGAAGGGTGATGGCAATCACAACTAGGAGCGGAGTAACAACTACCGACCCGCAGCCTAAGTTTGTAGAAGTCCCCGTTGAGAAGGACAAAGAAAAGGGGAAGGAGAAGGAAGATGTCTACGTTCCTCCTCCGGCTTACAAACCTCCCCTACCGTTCCCGCAATCTAGAGCAAGAGCGCATCTAGACAAGCAATTCGGTAAGTTTATTGAACTCATGAGCAAAATGCATATTAATATACCTTTCATTGATGCAATTGTAGGTACGCCGGCTTATGGAAAGTTCTTAAAGGAGATCCTCTCTAACAAGAGAAAGCTAGAGGATTTTGGAGAGGTTAAGATGAGTTCGGATTCATCGGATCTCATCAAAACCATGAAAGAGAAGATGCCCCCAAAGCTAAAGGATCCGGGGTCATTTTGTATTCCCATAGCAGTGGGAGATGTCACATATGATGCATTATGTGATTTAGGAGCAAGCGTGAGCATCATTCCGCTTGCCTTATGCAGGAAGATCGGTTTAGGCGATCCTAATCCGGTAAAGATGACGTTGTACATGGCGGATCGATCCATAACTCGTCCCGTCGGAATTGTTGAAGACGTCCCGGTTAAGCTTGGTAAGTTCTATGTTCCTATAGATTTTGTTGTGCTTGACATTCCTGCAGATAGTCCGGTCCTGATCATTCTCGGAAGACCGTTTCTTGCAACATCCGGCTGCATAGTCGATTGCAAGAATGCTAGACTCGCCTTTGACATAAGAGAAGAGAAGGTAGAGTTCGTTCTTTCCACTTTAATGAAGGAACCAGCCTTCGATGAGGATATATTCAATATCCAGGACGAAGAGCTATCTAGAGAGGAGGTAAGTTCTATTCTCTTCAAAGATCCCTTGCAAAAAGTTCTTTCTATGAGCATAATGGATATAGGGGAAGAAGAGGAGTGCAATGAGGCAATTGAAGCCTTAGAAAAACAAAAATAAGTGTGTGAAGAAGAGTTCAAGAAACTCCACGATGAGGCAGAAAACGTACGGATCCACGGCCAGACAGCCTATTCCACGGCCGTGGAATTCATCAACACAAACGTGGAGCATTCCAGTAAGTTACACGACCGTGGAGGAAACAGAGACACCGTATTTACTTTCCACGCCCAAAATCACGGCCGTGGAGAAGGCAGGGGTGCCGTAATTTTGGGTGAATCCGAAGGAAATTGTGTTTCTTCCACAACTTCTCTTGATTCTTCTCCAACACCTTCTACTTCCTTAGACACTTCTAAGGTACCATCGGATATTCCTCAAGAGCCATTGGAGACTCCTATAGTGATGGAATTGAAACCACTTCCTACACATCTAAGGTACGCATTTCTTGGACCTAATTCTACCTTTCCGGTAATTGTTAGTTCCGATTTGAGCATAGATGAACATAGTAAGCTTATGGTTGTCCTTAAGAAACATAGGAAAGCCTTAGGATATACTATAGAGGATTTAGTAGGAATCAAACCTTCCCTATGCATGCATAAGATCTTAATGGAAGAGGACTTTAGAACTTCACGACAACCTCAAAGGCGGTTTAATCCGACCATGAAGGAGGTTGTGAAGAAGGAAATTCTTAAACTACTTGATGTAGGTATCATCTATCCTATCTCCGATAGCAAGTGGTTGAGTCCCGTACAAGTAGTTCGGAAAAAGGGAGGAATGACGGTCATCACCAACAAAAACAATGAACTCATTCCTACACGAACCGTAACAGGATGGCGGATGTGTATAGACTACCGCAAGCTAAACAACGCAACGAGGAAGGATCACTTCCCACTACCCTTCATCGATCAAATGCTTGAAAGGTTAGCACAACATTCACACTTTTGCTATCTTGATGGTTATAGTGGTTTCTTTCAGATCCCGATACACCCGGATGATCAAGAGAAGACCACGTTCACGTGCCCGTGGGGTACGTTTGCCTGTAGGAAGATGCCGTTCGGGCTTTGCAATGCCCTAGCCACCTTTCAAAGGTGCATGATGGCCATCTTCTCGGAATATATAGAGGAAATCATGGAGGTTTTTATGGATGACTTCTCCGTTTATGGTTCCTCTTTTGACAATTGTCTTTCTAACCTTGCTCTTGTGTTACAAAGGTGTGAAGACACTAACCTAGTTCTTAATTGGGAAAAGTGTCAATTTATGGTGAAAGAAGGCATTGTATTAGGACACTTAATCTCTAGTAGAGGGATTGAGGTGGATAAAGCTAAGATAGAGACAATAGAAAAGCTTCCTCCCCCAACTTCGGTGAAAGGGATAAGAAGTTTTCTAGGACATGCTGGATTTTATAGGCGTTTCATAAAGGATTTCTCTAAGATATCAAAGCCGCTTACTAATCTATTGATGAAGGATGCAGTTTTTGATTTTTCACAGGAATGTCTAGATGCGTTCAATATGATTCGGGAAGCTCTAATCTCAGCCCCGATTATCTAACCTCCGGATTGGAATCTTCGCTTTGAGGTTATGTGTGACGCAAGTGACGTAGTCATAGGAGCTGTGTTCGCTCCAAACGGTGTGTGCAAGCTTTAAATTTATAACCCTAGATGTAAGCTTAAAACAAGGATGCGAACCCGCAGTGTGCGGGTCAATCGTAGTAAAAAGCAAGGAATTCCAGGGGTCGATCACAGGGACTTAGTGAAACAAAGTCCAATTACGGTAAGCTTTAGCAATTACTAACCACAAAGCAATTAAAACAATCAAAGATGATAAAAGTCAATAAAGGAAATATGCAATTCTAGGGATTAAAGCATCTAGTTGTGGTTCCAACTCAAGATCTAAAGATAAGCGGACAAAGCTGATGTTTTTGCATAGGGAAAGTGTTACTAAAGTGAAATAGATCACCGGGTAAGTCTCACTACTCACTAATCCAAAACCGTAACTCCTATTACCGGGTAAGTCTCAAGGAATTAAGATAAAGAACTATAACCTCAAACTAACAAACCATCTAAGGGAATAGAATCAACCTTTACCGGGTAAGTCTCAGGCTAACTCACAAAGATGGGATGAAAGTACACTCAAACCCCAATAAAGGATAAACCTTTATTACCCACACTTATGATCTTAGGTAAACAAACTAAGGAATTACCGGGTAAGTCTCATCCTAAGCTTGCATTGAACCAGGAAAGGTGTAATAAGAATAGGATTTGGCAAACTCTAGCACTTAACTCTCAGTTTCGGATCAGATAAGTCACCTCGGTCAGAAGAATTCCACCCCGGCCGAGATGTTCATCGACTGAGCGAGATGCTTAGGGTTAAGGTTAAAAGACTCGAACTTTCAGGGTCCTACTGTGATTAAGATCATTCTATCATTGTTTTTCCCACAACCTTTAGCCAATCACCCTAGAATCACACAAAGAGATTAGCCACTCATCATCATGAAAGTATTAATCAAATATATGGGAAGAAAGTGAATATTTGAACAAGAAGAATTTAATGAAAAGACTTCAATAATTGAATCAAATATCACAACAAAGCGTTCCTTGGATAGAAATCCAACAAGACAAGACAACAATGAAGGGAATCTAAGATAATCTTACAAAAACCCTTCAAAAAGCTATAAAAGTTATAGACTTTCTTCCTTCAACCTTCAAAAAGGTTCTTCAAATCTCCCAACTGGAGTATGGCTGCTGCGGTGTATAAACCCTGATCGGTGGTATAGCATGATATGGATTTGTGGAAAATCCAACCCTTTTTATAGGAAAAATACCCTCCAAAGATAAGATATCTTAGAAAGATCTCTTCCCATAAAAATAGGTAAAATATATGATCTAGCATATCTTCTTCCTTCCAGGAGCCAAGCCCAAAAATATAAGATCTCTTTCCAAAGATAAAAGATCTCAGCCAAGAATAAAATATTCTCGCCGCGTCCCAAGTGTTCGCCTCGGTCGAGTCGACTTCTCTGGATCACCTCGGTCGAGGTGACTCTGTAGTCAACCGAGGTGAGTCACAACTGAATGTGAAATCTCTCAAATTTGGTCCAAAGTGAATCTTTAATCCATGGCTATGCTTCCTGGATGTTTCCTTATGTTCCTGAATGTAGCTCCAATGACTCCATAGCTCCTTTTGCTCCTTTTTTATGCAAAACGTGTCATTTTACCTACGATTACAACAAAACTAGGTGTAGACCTCGATTCCCGCAAAGGTAGATGAAATGGTAATATAATCACATAATATACATACAAACATGCAGATTATTGAAGATAAAACGTCCAAACAAACCCCAAAATATAGACTATAATTCATGCTATCAAAATACCCCATACTTAGCCCTTGCTTGTCCCCAAGCAAGTTCCGCATATAAAAGGCAAGATAGAATGGATTATAAGTCAAGAAAATCAAGGAAAAGTCTTTCAAAACATTTTATGGTGTGCAACAATCATAGATCACTCTAAGAGAATACTTCATGGAATTTAAAATCAAAATATGATCAAAACATTTTATAAATATAAGAAAGTTGTTCATCTTTGCATGAAATCGTAGAATGCATAATAAGTCATAATTATCGAAATTAATCATGTATAATCCAGTTTAAACCACTAAGTCAATCAACAAGCTCTAGATCTCAAGGGCTTCCCAAAAGAAAGGTCAAAAAACGTGTAGGGTAGGGATGTATCTAAGGTAATGTGGTGCTAGAATCCGGGAAAAGGATATACTTCACTTTCACTTTGACTTGCAACATCTTCCACCAATAAGCTTTGCTTATTTCACACTTTTTCTTTTTACTTTACTTTTTGGGATGCATGGACAGAGGTGCACAATAACCAAAGCCTAGGAAATCAGCAATCATCAATTTCTTGAGATGCATCAAACCCTTGATGCACATACCATGACCCGTTAGGAATTCGCTCAATCCGACTTTGGCAAGACACAAACACCCGGCTATGTGAATGGTGTCGAGTTACTCATCATCATGATTGACTTCCCCAAACCTATTTCTTTCTTTCTAACACTTTCACTTCCAGCCAACTTCTCAACTTTTACTTCACTTGCTTTCACCACTTCGCTTGCTTCCAAATTCCCGGATAGGTAAAGGGAGGCAAAAATGTATATGAGGGGCTAAGCATGATCAAGAAGAAGAAGAGAGAAGAATGAATTGCCTTGGTCTTTCCAGGAAGAAAGTGAGAGAACTTATCTTGCGGTGTCAACCTTCAAATTCAACATAATTTGGATAAAAACAAAGTATTAAACATGCCAAAAATTTCAAACAAAGCATTTAGCAACTTAAACATATTATAAAACCTTTTAAGCACATAAAGATTTCAAAACCAGTCAGTAAGCAAGATCTTCACTGAGATCATATCCAGATAAGAAGCACAAAAATCGTTTCGAAAACTCTCAGTTAACCCACCTCGGTCGAGGTGTTCTTAGGTCAACCGAGGTGAAACACCTCGTTCGGCCAGAACTGCCCCAGTCGAGGTCAAAAAATTTTTTTTTAAAACCAGTTTTGTTTTCGTTTTTCTCAATCAAATAACTTGTATGTATGCATGCACTCTCAGATAAACATATAGAAGCCAAATAAAGCATAAATATCATAGAAGGTCAAGTCATACATCCATGAGTCAAATAATACATAAATACCCCATACTTGGGACACACTGTCCCAGTGAGTCGAAATAAGTCTAAGGAATAAAATACTCACCGGACATAAAGCTGAACTGCATAAAAATAAGAAAGAAAATCCTACAGCTCTCAGTAGTCACGATCCGGTGGTGGTGGCACATATGGATACTGAGACGGGTCGAACGGGTAGCCCATGATGTGCTCAAACTGAATCTGGGCCATCATATGCTGGTAATGCTGCCTCTCCTGCATCTCGCGGATATCCAGTGATAGAGCGGCATAAGAATCGATCATCTGATCCGTCAGATCATCGATCCGACGGTGAGCCTCGGGGTCTTTGTGTCGGCGTGCCCTACGCCTAGCAGGTCTCACTGGAGATGTGGCTGGTGCAGGCTCAGTATCATCATCATCATCAAGATCAATAACCGGCTCACTCGTCCCGGCTGTATCCGTCCCTGTATCCATCGGAACTCCATCATCCCTGTCATCAGCAGTCTCGTCATCTACCTCTTCCTCCTCAGCTGGTGCAGCCGCTGCCTCTCTATAATCCTCCATCAGTGGGGCCCAAGCGGTCTGCCAGTAATGAGGGTCATAAACTGTAAACTAGGCTAACCACCTGATCCCCTGCGGTGCAGTCAGCTCCCATGGCATCGCCACATATGGCGTAGTCAGTCCTCGGGGAACCAAAATCCGCCGAGTAATCATCTCTTGCAGCCCTAGCGGCTTGGCAACCGCCACCATAGTGCAAGCGCTGAGATCCATGTCCTGATAACTAGCGATGTGGGTCACAATCCCTCCGCAGCAGATGTCCCCCTTCGTCTTGGCCTTGATCTTGTGCAGGTCCTCTGCCAACATCAAGCCAAAGTCGAGGATTCCTCTAGTCACCATGCAGTATAAGCTAAAAAGCTCCCCCTGTCGGACCTTCTAGGGCATCTCAGTTGGCGCCAGAAGCGTCTCGCTGAAAATGCGGTGGGCTAACCTAAAAGCTAGGTGGAAAATAACCTTCTCCCTGGAGTCTCCAGGGCGCCACCTGTCTGCGTGCTCAACCACGTGAGCAATCTGTCCCCAAAACTCCCTAGCTACAGTCCGGGAAGGGAAGTCAATAGCGGTCGGGGCTGGGAAACCGAAAATGTCTCTCCAATACTCTAGTGGAACTATGAAGTTCCGGTTCATCAACCGGTACTTCACAGAACGCTCTGTGGGGAGGTAGGTGAAGGAGATAACAAACTCTAGGGTAGGCTCCAAATAGGCGGGTGCGTGGATCTCAGTAAACTGATCCAATCCTACCGTCGATATCATCCGTCTAAGGTCTCCATCCACATGGAGACAATCAAAGGTTGACACGTCCAGGAAGCGAGGTGCTATCACTGGACGGGCTGCTATACGGTCATAATGGACCCGGTGTCGCTCGTGGATCACCGGTCGATAAGGTCGGGAAGAAGAGGATGAAGGGGAAGGGGAGGATCTATCTCTAATGGCAAGCCGTCTGTCAGAACTCATTTTCTCAACAAATCTGTCAGGTCACCTCGGTCGGTCTGACAACACTGAAGAACACCTCGGCCGAGGCACAGCATGTCTGGACCGAGGCGAAGAACTGCGCGATCTAATTTCCTCAAAAATCAAGTTCTTTTCCCCCAAAATCACTACAGCTGGTTCCTATGGGGTACTTAATTTATTTCTCATCAAATGTGGGGCAATCCAAGCCCAAATCGAAGCAAAAACAGCGAGGTTAGGGTTTTATTTTCTTTTTACCTCGTTCGGCCGTTTCGGTTAGATTTTTTCGCAAATCGACGTTGCACTGGGATCCTCTACGCTTTAATCGCAGTTTGGAAGCGAAAATCTTCGAAAACGAGAAAGAATCGAAGGGCGGGGTGAAAGGGAGCGCCGCGTTCGAGGAAGGGTAAAACAGAAGAGAGAGAAAATTAATCCCCCTTTTATACCCTTTTTGGAACTGCTGTCACCTCGGTCGAGGTGGTCTCGACTAGACCGAGGTGGTACGGACCGAGGTGGTTCTTCAGAAACCCTAGTCGCCTCGGTTGCTCAAGAATCATCTTGGTCGAGGTGCTCTGACAGCAACCGAGATGTGCCTCAGTCAAACTCCGTCTTCTCAAATTCTCGAACTTTTGTCCTTCCAGTTATGCTCCTGGTTTGTACTCCTTCCTTAGATGTCACCTGTTGTCTTGTCTAGAACGCCAAAAACAAAACAAAGCAAACCAAAAGCAAAACTATCTAAGCTAGACTAGAAAAAGGGAAAAGAAAGCAATACCTTGGGTTGCCTCCCAAGAAGCGCTTGGTTTAAGGTCGCTAGCTGGACCATAATGCGTCTCAAACGAGGTATATTGGTGCAACCTCCTCAACCGGAATTTCCGGTTTGTATTTCTTGAGTCTATGACCATTGACCTTGAAGCTTCCGCTCGTTTCGCCCCATATCTCAACTGCACCATGAGGAAAAACATGTTTCACAACATAAGGTCCTGTCCATCTAGATTTCAACTTACCTGGAAAGAGGCGGAGGCGGGAGTTGAAGAGTAGAACTAAGTCTCCTTCGTTAAGCTCCTTAGGGATGATACGCTTGTCATGCCATTTCTTCGTCCTCTCCTTATAGATTTTGGCATTCTCATAAGCGTTCAAACGCAGCTCCTCCAGCTCGTTGATATCCAATAGCCGCTTCTCGCCGGCCTCCTTAATGTCGAAGTTTAACCATTTGATCGCCCAATATGCTTTGTGTTCTAACTCAACGGGAAAATGGCAAGACTTCCCATATACCAAATTATAAGGGGTGGTACCAATGGGAGTCTTAAATGCGGTCCTGTAGGCCCAAAGAGCGTCGTCCAATTTCATGGACCAATCCTTCCTCGTCCTAGAAACGGTCTTCTCTAAAATTGCTTTGATTTCTCTATTTGAGATCTCGACCTGTCCACTAGTTTGAGGGTGATAAGGGGTTGATACCTTGTGGGTTACCCTATACTTCGATAGAAGTGCCTTGAACTTCCGGTTGATGAAATGCGTTCCTCCATCGCTGATGATGATGCGTGGAGTTCCAAAACGTGGAAAGATAGTTCTGTTTAAGAACTTCACAACCACCTTGGCGTCATTAGTGGGAGAAGCGATGGCTTCAACCCATCTAGAGACGTAATCAACTGCAAGAAGAATATAGAGGTTTCCTCCGGAGGATGGGAAAGGTCCCATGAAGTCTATCTCCCATACATCAAAGATTTCCACCTCTTGAATGTTATTAAGTGGCATTTCGTTCCTCCTTGATAAATTTCCTGTTCTTTGGCATGCATCACAAGAGACAACAAACGATTGCACATCCTTAAATAATGTAGGCCAAAAGAAACCGGAACGTAATACCTTAGCGCATGTTTTATCGGTGCTAGCATGTCCTCCACAAGGAAGTGAATGACAATGCCGTATGACGCTATTAACTTCATCTTCCGGAATGCATCTTCGAAGCATCCCATCCGGTCCGTGCTTGAATAGCAGCGGTTCATCCCAGTAGTAATGGCGTACTTCCTTGAAGAATCTCTTCTTTTGAGAGTACGTCAATCCGGGCGGTACTTCTTGGCAAACAAGATAATTCACAATATCAGCATACCAAGGTCCTTTATTATCAAAAAGTTGGTGGATAGAATGTTCCACCAACTGAGGATGAATGTCAGAGAAGGGAGTAAGAAGTTTGTTATTCTCTGAAGTCTCAGTTGACATCATCTCGCCATCGACCTCGGTCGAGGCGCAAAGGCGTTGACCGAGATGTTCTTCAGTCGCCTCGCTCGGTCTAGAAAGTGCATCGGTCGAGGTACTGCAACTGGAACCGAAACTAGAGATCTTCGTCTCCTGGATTAGCTTCTCAGTTTTAGCTCCTGGATCTTCTTCCAGTGCTTTTAAGCTCCATATATCTGCATCACAAGAAGCATCTATACCTTCCTCCATTAAACTGAAACTAATAACTCTTTCGAGTGGATCGTTAATAAGGACAGAGCTCACCAATTCTCTTGATTCTTCTTCATCATAGATGTTGAAGATATCATCGCTTAGCTGCTCTCCTTTCATGGTTGCAAGTAATGCGAACTCCACTTCATCGCCACCAATGTTGAATTTCAACTTGGCGTTCTTACAATCCACGTTGCAACCCGAAGTTGCTAGAAATGGCCTCCCGAGAATAATAGGAACAGGGTAATCTGCGGGAATGGCAAGTACAACAAAGTCTATTGGTAAATAGAAGTTACCTAACTTGACCGGAACGTCCTCCAAATTTCCCACGGGATAGGTGATGGAGCGATCCGCCATGTATAGTCGAATCTTGACCGGCTTGGGCTCTCCAAGTCCGATCTTCACACATAGCTCCAGCGGGATGATGCTCACGTTGGCTAGCTCCTAGATCACATAAGGCTTCACAAGTGACATCCCCAACTTGAATGGGAATGCAAAATGAGCCGGGATCTCTCAATTTAGGTGGCATCTTCTCCTTCATGATTTGAATAAGCTCCGAGGATTTAGATGTCATCCTTACTTCACCAAAATCTTCCAGTTTCCTCTTCCTTGATAGGATCTCCTTCAAGAACTTCCCATAGGCGGGCATTCCTAGAATAGCATCAAGGAAAGGAATGTTAATGTGCAGTTTATTCATCAAGTCAAGGAACTTACTAAAGTGCTTGTCTAGATGTGCTCTGGCCCTTGACTGGGGGAATGGAAGTGGTGGTTTGTATTTTGGAGGTGGAACATAAACTTCAGTTTTCCCCTCCGCTTTCTGTGGCTCCACCTCGGTTGGCATCTCGGCCGAAGTGTTCTTCGACTGCACCTGGACCGAGGTGGTCTTCGTCGGTACTGGCACCGACCGAGGCACTGGATCTGCAGTTTTCAGTCCACTCCTTGTAGTTATGGCCATGATCTGGCCCTTAGGGTTGCTCTCCGTCCTTGCTGGAAGCTTCCCTGGATCTCTTGGCGCTTCATTCGCCCTACTCGCAAGTTGTTGTTCAAAGGCATTTTGGGCCTTCGAAAATAAAGTCATAGAAGTCTCCATAGCACTAAGTTTGATCAAGATAGCCTCCAGCACCGCGTCTTTCTTTTCCGGCTGAGACGAACTTGATCCTTGCCCCTGGCTCTTTAATGGAGTAGAAGAAGAAGAAGGGGAAGAGAGGAAAGGATTAGAGGAATCATTAGAATTGGAGTTTGAATGATTGTTACCAGAATTTTGGTTGTTCGCCCTCCAATTGTTGCTATTGGATCCTCTATTGTTGTTGTTGTAGTTGTTGTTCCGGGAACTGTTATTGTTGTTATGGTATCCATTGTTGTTATTCCTTTGTCCTTGATCTTCCTTCTTCGTTTGAGCAACCAAGAGTTCCTTCAATTGCTTCACGTCATTCTTCAAAGACGTGAGTTGATTGTTGTTAGGCTGAGTTTCTTGGAAGTTAACTCTTTTAACTCCACCTTCAGCTCCTTGATGGGTGTACTTCTCCATATGCAAAGCTTGCTTCTCGATGAAATCCCAAGCTTCGTCAATCGCCATGTCCATAAAGGTACCGGCGGAGAGTAGTTGGAGGTTGAACTGGGTGCTTCCGTCCAGTCCCTTGAAGTATATCTCCAATAACTCTATCTTTGGAATCCCATAATGTGGGCAATTCAAAAGAATGTCCTTGAACCTCTCCCATGACATGGACAAGCTCTCCTTGTCCTTCATGATGAAAGCATTAATCTTCCCTCTCATTTCAGCGGTCTTAGAGGGGGGAAAGAATTTGGTCAAGAATTCCGTAGTTATCTCCTCCCAAGTGCTGATTTTTCCTGGAGGAAGAGATTGATACCAAGTAAGAGCTCTATCTTTTAAAGAAAAGTAAAAAGGTCTTAGCTTGTAATTGTTGTTTTCAATCCTTGAGGGTCTCAAGGTCTCCATCAAGATCTCATAGTTTTGAAGATGTTGATGTGGGGATTCCTTCTCTAGCCCTCCGAACTGGCATTGGCGAATCATGGATAGAACTTGCGGTCGAAGTTCGTAGTCATGGTCCGCTAGATCTCCTAGGTTAACTCCTGTGACTCACATAGCGAGTTACCAGGATATGGATCTCAGCGCATGTACCATGGTGGCGGCTGCCAAGCCGCTAGGACTTCAGGAGATGATTACTCGGAGGATACTGGTTCCCCGAGGACTCACTACGCCGTACGTAGCTATGCCATGGGAGCCTACTACACCATAGGGGATCAGATAGTCACCCCAGTTCTCAATATATGATCCACACTACTGGCAGACTGCTTGGATCCCACTGATGGAGGATGCGAGAGAGGCAGCAGTTGCACCAGCTGAGGAGGATGAGGTTGAGGAGGCGGTTGATGATGATGATGATAGGGATGGTGGAGTTCCTATGGATACAGGGACTGATACTGCTGGGACTAGTGCGCCGGTCATCGATTTGGACGATGACGAGACTGAGATTGCACCGGCTGCATCACCAGTACGCCCTGCTAGGCGTAGGGTACGCCGACAGAGAGATCCAGATGCTCACCGTCGGATTGATGATCTGACGGATCAGATGATAGACTCTTATGATGCCCTGACTGTAGACATCCAGGAGAGGTTTGACGTCCAGCACCGAGAGATCGACCGCTGGACTCATCAGATGCTAGAGGGCCAGCACTATCAGCGCCGGATGATGGAGATCCAGTTTCAGCAAACTATGGGTTATCCATTTGACCCATCCCAGTATCCGTACGTGCCACCACCACCACCACCGGATCGGGATTATTGAGAGCTTGCAGGATTTTCTTTCTTATTTATTATGCATCTCGGCTATGTCCTGTGAGTACTTTATTTTCTTTAGACTTATTTTGACCCACCGGGACAGTGTGTCCCAAGTATGGGGTGTTGATGTATTATTTGACTTATGTGATGTATGACTCGACTTTATCAGATATTTATGCTTTATTTTGCTTCTATGGTTTTATCTGAGATTACATGCATACATACGGGTTATTTGATTGAGAAAAACGTCAAAAAACAGGTTAAAGAAAAAAAAATTTTCGACCTCGACCGGGATGATTCTGGCCGAACGAGGTGATGCACTTCGGTTGACTTAGAACATCTCGACCGAGGTAGGTTAACTGAAAGAAATTTTTCAAAAAAGTTTTTGTGCTTCTTCTCTGGATATGATCCTAGTGAAGATCTTGTTTATTGATTGGTTTTGAAATCTTTATATGTTTGAAAGGTTCTATAATATGCTTAAGTTGCTAAATGATTTGTTTGAAATTTTTGGCATGTTTAATACTTTGTTTTTATCCAAATTATGTTGAATTTGAAGGTTGACACCACATTATGAGTTCTCTCACTTTCTTCCTGGAAAGACCAAGGCAATTCATTCGTCTCTCTTCTTCTTCTTGATCATGCTTAGCCCCTCATATACATTTTTGCCTCCCTTTACCTATCCTGAAGTTTGGAAGCAAGCAAAGTGGTGAAAGCAAGTGAAGTAAAAGTTGAGAAGTTGGCTGGAAGTGAAAGTGTTAGAAAGCAATAAATAGGTTTGGGGAAGTCAATCATGATGATGAGTAACTCGGCACCATTCACATAGCCGGGTGTTTGTGTCTTGCCAAAGTCGGATTGAGCGATATTCCTAACGGGTCATGGTATGTGCATCAAGGGTTTGATGCATCTCAAGAAATTGATGATTGCTGATTTCCTAGGCTTCGGTTATTGTGCACCTCTATCCATGCATCCCAAAAAGTAAAGTAAAAAGAAAAAAAGTGTGAAATAAGCAAAGCTTATTGGGGAAGATGTTGAAATTCAAGTAGAGTGAAGAGATATCCTTTTCCCGGATTCTAGCACCATATTACCTTATATACATCCCTACCCTACACGTTTCTTGACCTTTCTTTTTGGAAGGCCTTGAGACCTCGAGCTTGTTGATTGACTTAGTGGTTTAAACTGGATTATGCATGATTAATTTCGATAATTATGATTTATTATGCATTCTATGATTTTATGCAAAGATGAACAACTTTCTTATATTTATAAAATGTTTTAAGCATGTTTTGTTTTTAAATTGCATGAAGTATTCTCTTAGAGTGATCTATGATTGTAGCACACCATTAAAATGTTTTTGAAAGACTTTTTTATTGATCTTTAAGACTTATAATCCATTCTATCTTGTATTTTATATGCGGAACTTGCTTAGGGACAAGCAAGGGCTAAGTATGGGGTATTTTGATAGCATGAGTTATTGTCTATATTTTGGGGTTTGTTTAGACGTTTTATCTTCAATAATGTGCATGTTTGTATATATATATTATGTGATTATATTGTCGTTTCATCTACCTTTGCGGGAATTGAGGTCTACACCTAGTTTTGTTGTAATCGTAGGTAAAATGGCACGTTTTGCATCAAAAAGGAGCAAAAGGAGCTAAGGAGTCAGTGGAGCTACATTCAGGAGCTTAAGGAAGAATCCAGGAATCATGGAATTGGATTAAAGATTCACTTTGGACCAGATTTGAGAGATTTCACATTCAGTTGTGATTCACCTCGGTTGACTACAGAATCACCTCGACCGAGGTGATCCAGAGGAGCCGACTCGACCGAGGCGAACACCTGGGACGCGGCAAGAATATTTTATTCTTGGCTGAGATCTTTTATCTTTGGAAAGAGGATCTTATATTTTTGGGCTGGATTTCTGGAAGGAAGAAGATAAGTTAGACCATATATTTTACCTATTTTTATGGGAAGAGATCTTTCTAAGATATCTTATCTTTGGAAAGTAGTTTTCCTATAAAAAGGGTCGGATTTCCAACAAATCCGACATCCGCTATCACCCGGAACATCCTGCATACATCCGAATACACCGCTGCAGCCATACTCAAGTTGGGAGATTTGAAGAACCTTTTTGAAGGTTGAAGGAAGAAAGTCTATAGCTTTTATAGCTTTAAGAAGGGTTTTTGTAAGATCGTCTTAGATTCTCTTCTTTGTTGATTGTCTTGTTGGATTTCTATCCAAGGAACGCTTGTTGGTTTTATAATTGATTCAGTTATTGAAGCCTTTCTCTTAAGGTTTTCTTGTTCAATTATTCTCTTGCTTCCCATATATTTGATTAATACTTTCATGATGATGAGTGGCTAATCTCTTTGTGTGATTCTAGGGTGATTGGCTGAAAGTTGTGGAAAAAACAATGATAGAATGATCTTAAATCACAGTAGGACCCTGAAAGCTCGAGTCTTTACCTTAACCCTAAGGCATCTCGCTCAATCGATGAACATCTCGGCCGGGGTGGAATTTGGCTGACCGAGGTGACTTATCTGATCCGAAACTGAGAGTTAAGTGTTAGAGTTTGCCAAATCCTATTCTTATTATACCTTTCCTGGTTCAATGCAAGCTTAGGATGAGACTTACCCGGTAATTCCTTTGTTTGTTTACCAAAGATCATAAGTATAGGTAATAAAGGTTTATCCTTTATTGGGGTTTGAGTCTGCTTCCATCCCATCTTTGTGAGTTAACCTGAGACTTACCCGGTAAAGGTTGATTCTATTCCCTTAGGTGGTGTGTTAGTTTGAGGTTATAGTTCTTTATCTTGATTCCTTGAGACTTACCCGTTAATAGGAGTTACGGTTTGGGATTAGTCAGTAGTGAGACTTACCCGGTGATCTATTCCACTTTAGTAACACCTTCCCTTTGCAAAAACCTCAGCTTTGTCCGCTTATCTTTAGATCTTGAGTTGGAACCACGACTAGATGCTTTAATCCCTAGAATTGCATATTTCCTTTATTAACTTTTTATCATCTTTGATTGTTTTAATTGCTTTTGTGGTTAGTAATTGCTTAAGCTTACCTATTCCGACTTTGTTTCACTAAGTCCCTGTGATCGACCCCTGGAATTCCTTGCTTTTTACTACGATTGACTCGTACACTGCGGGTTCGCATCCTTGTTTTAAGCTTACATCTAGGGTTATAAATTTAAATCTTGCACACACCGTTTGGAGCGAACACACAACACTCACATTTCTGCTATCTTGACGGTTATAGTGGCTTCTTTAGATTCCGATACATCCGGACGATCAATAGAAGACCACGTTCACGTGCCCATGGGGTACGTTCGCTTATAGGAGAATGCCATTTGGGCTTTGCAACGCCCCAACCACCTTCCAAAGGTGCATGATGGCTATATTCTCGGAGTACATAGAGGAGATCATGGAGGTTTTCATGGATGACTTTTCTGTTTATGGTTCCTCTTTCGATAATTGTCTTTCTAACATTTCTCTTGTGCTACAAAGGTGTGAAGACACTAACCTAGTTCTTAATTAGGAGAAGTGTCAATTTATGGTGAAGGAAGGCATTGTACTCGGACACTTGATCTCTAGTAGAGGGATTAAAGTAGATAAGGCTAAGATAGAAACTATAGAAAAGCTCCCTCCTCCATCTTCGGTGAAGGGGATAAGAAGCTTTCTAGGACATGCTGGATTTTATAGACGTTTTATAAAGGATTTCTCTAAGATATCAAAACCGCTTACTAATCTATTGATGAAGGATGCAGTTTTTGATTTCTCGCATGAGTGCTTAGATGCGTTTCATAAGATTCGGGAAGCTCTAATCTCAGCCCCGATCATTCAACCTCCGTATTGGAATCTTCCATTCGAGGTCATATGTGATGCAAGTGACGTAGCTATAGGAGTTGTGCTTGGGCAAAAGAAGGAAGGAAGAACCCATGCTATCTACTATGCTAGCAAGACGCTAGACGAAGCGCAGCTTAACTATGCCACTACTGAAAAGGAATTTCTAGCTATTGTTTATGCATTTGAAAAGTTTTGTTCTTATCTTATAGGTGCAAAGGTGATTATATACACGTATCATGCTGCTATCCGGTATCTACTTGCAAAGAAGGATGCGAAACCAAGGTTGATTAGATGGATTCTTCTCTTACAAGAATTCGATCTAGAGATCCATGAAAGAAAGGGTTCGGAAAATTCTGTTGCGGATCAATTGAGTCGTTTACCACATCTAGAGGAAGACAATCTACCTATAGATGACTCCTTCCCAGACGAGCATTTACAGATCATAGAGGAGTGCTTCGACAAGATTACTAAAGGTAACAAACCATGGTTTGCTGATTTTGTTAACTATTTGGTTTGCCAGGAAATACCACCCAGACTATCCTATGCACAAAGGAAGAAGTTCTTTAAGGATGTCCGAGAATACTTTTGGAATGAACCTCTCCTCTTTAAGAGAGGTCCTGACGGCATCATTCGACGATGTGTACCGGAAGATGAGATGCAAAGTGTCATCCGTCACTCTCATTCACTACCTTGTGGAGGGCACGCTAGCTCGAACAAGACTAGCGCTAAGGTATTGCAATCTGGATTCTTTTGGCCTACTTTATTTAAAGATGTGCAAACCTTTGTTTCCTGCTGCGATGCTTGTCAAAGAACAGGGAACATATCTAGGAGAAACGAAATTCCTCTTAACAACATTCAGGAGGTAGAGATCTTTGACGTTTGGGGAGTAGACTTCATGGGACCTTTCCCATCATCTTCTGGAAACCAATAAATACTTCTAGCTGTAGATTATGTTTCGAGATGGGTTGAAGCAATTGCCTCTCCCACTAATGATGCCATGGTTGTGGTTAAGTTCTTTAACAAGACTATTTTCCCAAGATTTGGGACACCGCGGACTATCATTAGTGATGGAGGCTCTCACTTCATTGCCCGACGATTCAAAGCTCTACTAGCTAAGTATGGGGTGACTCACAAGATCGCCACCCCTTACCATCCACAAATGAGTGGACAAGTGGAGATTTCGAACCGGGAGATTAAAGGAATCCTAGAGAAAACAGTTTCGAAGACAAGGAAAGATTGGTCTTTGAAGCTAAATGACGCATTGTGGGCATACCGGACTGCATACAAGAATCCCATAGGAACGACACCATACAACCTTGTGTATGGAAAGTCTTGTCACTTACCGGTAGAGCTGGAACATAAGGCATATTGGGCGGTAAAGTGGTTGAACTTCAACATGAAGGAAGTGGGCGAGAAGCGCCTTTTGGACCTTAACGAGCTTGAAGAACTTCGCTTAAATGCCTACGAGAACGCCAAGATCTACAAGGAGAGAGCGAAGCGTTGGCATGACAAGCATATCATTCCAAAGGACCTCAAAGAAGGAGATCAAGTTCTCCTCTTCAATTCAAGACTTCGTCTCTTTCCAGGTAAGCTTAAATCTCATTGGACTGGACCTTATCTAATAAAACATGTTTTTCCCCATGGCGCAGTTGAAGTATGGGGTGAAAAGGGCGGAAGCTTCAAAGTGAACGGTCAACAACTCAAGAAATACTCACCGGAACTCCAAGCTAAGGAGTTCGCGCCTACCGCACTCGAATAAATGCAAGTACGGTCTAGCTACGGACCTTAAACAAGAGCTTCTTGGGAGGCAACCCAAGGTATTGCACTTATGCTTTTCTTTGTCATTCGTAGATTAGATTAGTCTAGACGTTTTTGTTTTGTTTTGCCCTCGATACCTTCCGGTATGTTGTGTTTTTTGATGTAGGAGCAATGGAATAGGCAATGGGAAAGGAAAAAGTTGGAAGAAATTGACGAAACTCGGATTTTGGCACATTACGGAGAGTTCCACGCCCTAAACCACGGTTGTGGAGGCTACAGTGACCGTAATTCTTCAAAATTTGAGAAAAATCACCAAAAACCACGGGTCCGTACAAAACCACGGGCGTGGAAACCCCCGAGTGACCGTGATTTTCAAAAAATTTTACGACCACTATATAAACCACCTTCCTTCACAAAAACACCATCATTCCCTCTTCCACCACGGTCGAGATGTACGAGCTGATGAGCATGACCGGATGATGAGGGATATCTACCGCCAGCAGTTTGGGCGGAACTTCAGCTCCGACTTCTACCCGTTTCCACCACCGCCTCCACCGCAATGATGAGCTATGCCAATTGACAGTTTCAGCCGCCCCACCGCCGTCTAGTGAGTTCATTTTTCTTTTCTTTCTTTTCCTTATTTCTTTTTAAACATTGAGGACAATGTTTGTCTTAAGTATGGGGTGAGGTGTGACTATGTGTTGTAATAACTCTACTACATTTGCTTGCCTTGATCGATGACACATTGCATGTTTCGTTTCAAGTCACACGTTTCATTATTGCATTACATGAAAAAAGTTTTCGAAAAAACCATAAAAATGTGAAAATTTTCAAAATTCTATCAAGGTTTTGTGCTTCTAAGAGTTGAAATGATTTCTATGATAGTTACTACTTGCGAATTGAGCTTTTGATGACAATTGTATGCCTAAACGAATAATGAATTGAAAAGGAATTGAATGTGTTGATTATCCTTTCTTGCTAGTTTCATAATGTGAAGAGTTTTATCTAAATCATATTGAGAAATCGAGGTTGAAATCACATGATGAGTTCTTATACTTCTTTATGAAATGATTAAGGCAATTCGATCTTTCTTTCTCCTTTCTTTGTTCATTTAGCCCCTCAATGAAATAATTGTCTCCCTTACCTATCCGGGAATTTGGAGGAGTTGTGTTTTGGCATGTTTGATGTGGGAGGGCCATGAAAGCAAAATTTTTGCATTCAAAGAATAGAATTAATAGGTTTGGGGAAGTCAATCATGACGATGAGTAACTCGGCACCATTCACATAGCCGGGTTTTTGTGTCTTGCCAAAGTCGGATTGAGCGATATTCCTAGCGGATTATGGTATGTGCATCAAGGGTTTGAGACATCTCGAAATTGAGAAACGTCAATCTCCTAGGCTTCGGTTTTTGTGCACCGCTGTCCATAACTCCAAAGGTAAGTCGAAAAAAATAATGTGAAAAAGAAGAGAGCAAAGCTCAAAGTTGATGGTGTTGAAATTCAAAATAAAAAGAAAAAGAGTTGGGTTGTCCACTCTCCCGGATTCATGCACCACATCCCTTATAAGTTTCCCTCCCTTCCTCATTCTCGACCTTATTTGGAAGTCCTTAAGATCAAAAGAATGTTATTTGGCTTGGTGATCTAAATTGAAGTTTCTTATGCTTGATTTTGATAATGCTTGAAGGTTATGATGTTTGCCTTAAAGTTTGACCAATTCATGATGTTTCTTTACCTTACATTCTTTGGTTTATGTATATAAGCGTTTCAAGGGTGAATGAAGCAAGGTTTGAGAATGATCTATTGACTAGAAGCACACTTACCTAAAAAGATGTTTTTGTTTTTGAGTTTGCATGCATATTTCATCCAAACTTGTGTTCTAAGCTTCCAAAGACCTTGCTTGGGGACAAGCAAGTGACAAGTATGGGGTATTTTGTTAGCATGAAATATTGCGATATTCTAGGCACTTATTCTAGTTGTTTTTCATTCATTAGAGTGTTCATGGATAAAGTATTGAAGCATTTGTTAGCTTGTTTATCTATATTTTCGATATGGAGGTCTACATTAGCTTTGTGTTGATTATAGGTGAATAAGAGTTGAAACCGGACCATTTGAGAGAGATAAGAGAGGATTCGATCATATCCAAGGATTAGGAACACATCAAGGAAGCCAAAGAAGGAGCTAAGATGGAGAATGTCACGACACAAAGGAAACCACAAGCAATGTACACTTCCACGCCCTAAATTACGGCCGTAGAAGAGTCCACGCTCTAAACCACGGCCGTGGATCTTGGCATCATGAGCGTGGAGCATTCCAGTAAGTTACACGGCCTAAAGTACGGTCGTGGAAGTCACAAGAGACCGTAACCCAATTCCACGCCCTAGACCACGGTCGTTGAATCCCTTGAGACCGTGATTTAGGCGATCTTTTGACGAGTCTTCATTTACCACGTTATTCATGTGATGGGCTAGGACGGTTACTTTTACCCCGTCTTATAAAAAGGTCAGAGAAGAGAGTTTTGGACATCGACGCTTACGACCTATTCCCGTGACATTGGCGTTGGATCTCGCGGAGACGTGACGGCCGCTTACCTTGCTTGGAATATTCTTGCCTAGGGTGGATTGAAGATCGCCGAAGGTTTTTACCTCTTTCTTAGGATTAGTTATTGAAGATGGATTGACAACCTGTCCTTCATATTTACCCTAGGTTATTGTGAGATTTTGTGTTATATTCTGAATCTATTGAGTATTCCATTTGGTGTTTGGATTTGAGATTGACTTTCAGTTATATTTGAGTTTTCGAGGGTTTTCATCTTTCATTCTTCTTAATTTGAATTTTGATATCATGACAATGGTTATTGGCTAAAAACCCTTTAGCAATTCTAAGGTGAAGGGTTGATAGTTGTGGCTTAGATGATGATAGATCGATCGTAATTTGATTGGACCCTGAGAGTTAGAGAGATGTCGTCCACGAACCAAGATCACGGTCTATTCTTGGACTTCCACGGCCGTGGAACTCAAGATCTGCCCGTGATTTATCCTAGTTTACGAACTTTGCTTTTACTTTGATCCAAGGTTAAAGATTAGCTTTAATCTAGTCTTGGTTTATCCTTTTCTAGGTGGTAGTGAGACTCATCACCCTCTATTTCGATTTCGAGTGTCATAACCTTAATCGTTTTAGTTAGTTTTGATCCTTGGGTTGCAAGTTTGGATATTTGAGATTAATTCTTGTCCATAGATCCTTTCTATACTGAAGCCTCAACAACCTTTATAGAGAGAGTCTTTGGGTTAGACATATAGGGTTTTTGGAACTTCATCGTACATTACCTTACCTTAGTATACCTTTGCAATCCTCGACCCTGTCCTTATACTTATAGAATATCTTGGATCGATTGCCACAATTAGATACCTGGATCTTTAGGGTTGTTGTTTTCCCAATATTTGCAAAGCTTATTATACTTACTTGTTTGACGATTTGCGAACTGAATTTGTTCCCCCCAAATCCCTGAGTTCGATACTCTAGAATTCTTGCTTTACTACGCCGATCCGTACACTGCGGGTTCGCTTTGCTTGATTTCAGTTTTATAAATTTTAAGACTTTGACGCACACACTTTTGAGCGAACAATCGGGAACTGCGGCATCAACCCCGCGACATTAAGCCTCGTAAATACACAATTATTCTAGGCATGTATGTCCTAACTCGACATACTACAAGGGTGATTTAGGTTCTTCGGCTTAAGTAACCACTTATCCCTCGTCATTACTCAGATTTAAGAGTCGAAATATAGAAGAGGAAAAGGAAATAGAGAGTTAATAGTTTATGAGAATTGACAATCTTGTGTACGTGAAAGTTTTAGAAACAAAAAAAATAATTAAAGAAAAGGTGAATGAAAAGTTTAAATAGAAAGTGGGAACCACTAGATATTTCAAATTGATACCAAGTTCTAGGATTTACAGATGGGCTCCAAAGGGGACAAATGGTAGTGTATTTTTGGAAAATTTGCAGGAAATGGAGGATATTAACTGATTCTTGACAAGCAATTTCAAACTCAAGGATGTGGGGATTCTTTGGTATTTTCTTCGCATTGAAGTTGCATGTTCAACGCGTGGCATTTCCATATCTCAACGCAATTACGCTATTGAGATACTCGAATGTGCCATTTTCTTAGTGCAAAACCAGCAACATGCCTCTTGACCAAAACATTGCTTTAACCTCTTTATGTGACATTACTCTACTTGATCCCTCATAATACCGAAGGTTGGTTGGGCGACTTATTTACCACAAGTTGCCCCCCACCTCACAACTTATTGTGATGCAGATTGGGATCATTGGCATGCACGACACCAGCCGATACCCAGTCAACGGTTGTTTGTTTCTCAAGGGTTCTCCTATTTCTTGAAATTACAAGATATAAGGTATGATTTTACTGATGAGAGACCATCCCCGACACCAAATATACAAGGACCAATCACTAGATCAAGGGAAAGAATAATCCGAGAGTAGATGCTATTGAAGATGATCAAGGAACCAAGGAATATGAACCAATAAGGAATTCTCAGCCCTGAGACAGAATTCTCGCATGAGATTTAGACCGATATTTCATGTTTGTAGAGATCAATAAAATTAGTCGAAGATCTTAGTAGATAAAGTTATCTTTTATTTATTTTTTAATACCCTTTAAGCTCTCAAAATTCTACATGTATCTTTTGGTTTTTGATCCTATCTTTTAGGATTATTTTAGTATTAATCTTTTAAGGGAATCTCTCATATAAATAGCCTTAGAGGACAAGATTCATAGGTAGCTTAGTTTTGATTATTAACTTCAACATTATTGTGAGATACTTGTGACTTCGCTCACGGGGTTTGCATTTTATTCATTCCTATACAATCAAAAGAGAGAGCATTTGATTGAATCGTTGTGAGTCCTTACTAGGTTGTTTTTGTGTGTGTTAATCTTATTGAAGATTGGTGTTACTAGTCAAACTACTCCCCCCTTGTACTTGTCTTAGATAGAAAACTTGTGTAAGGTTGAAGAAGGAAGGGTTAAAGGTAATTCTTTGTTAAGGGTTTTGATGCAATTTAGATCAAGGTTCTTGCAAGCCTAAGAGTTAGTCCTATCTTCCTATATTTTCCATATATTGATTCCATAACATCATCTTCTTATCTATCCATTATCAATCCATCATCTCACGTTCTTTTATTAGAATTTTCCCAAAATCTTGGCCCTGTAACCAGAATCTCGCCCGAGATTCTAGACTGAGATTTGTTTTTTTGAAGTTGTTTGTGGACTTTCAATCTAGATCGGGAACTACGGTATCAACCCCGCATCAAAGTGGTATCAGAGCTAACTTATTGAAGTTCAAATTAACCATACTCTAAAGGTTCGAGTATTTTTATTTGAGTCTTCTTTGAGTCACATAAAAATCGAGTCTTTTGTGTTTTCCATATCTTTCGAGATTATTTGAGCTTAACATGCGTTCTCTTGTTGCAATTGAAAAAGAGAGAAAAACCATAGCCAAACACAAGCTACCCATAACCTAAACAATGAAACCTTAATTCGAGATTCCATTGTAAAAGGCAAATCTCGGCCCCGATAAAGAAATCTCGTCCGAGATTTAGTGAAGATTGCTCAAGATTTGTTATAACGTAAGAAACAAGACGTTCTCTCCGAATCTAAATTGATCCAAAGTTATATTTGGAACATATCTTCAGAGAGATATCTTATCCAGTTGCAAAAAGGAAGGAAAGAGATATATGGAGTATCTTATTGTTGAAATCTTATCTAGTAGGTGAGATCTTACCATATCTTTAAATTCTACCCGAATATCTCCTCAAATCTCGACCATATCTATTATCCAGTAGCCTTATATCCATCCCCAACATTGGACACACGTTCATATCATATCAAAGATCCTCTCTTGACTGCACTTATATTTATATCATCAAATAAAACCTAAAGCTTTGGTGAAACCATTTGAATGATAGTTACTATGATCCAAGTGCGTGAATATAAAGAAGGCATCAAGGAAGAAGCTTACCCAAAGCCCCAACCAGTTTTCATCACAAAAACCTTGCCTTTTGACAAATAGTGATGGTTACGACCAACATTCAAGAGGATGAGGAGTCTACTATGGCTTGGTTTTTAAGAATTTTACATCCACCCTTATCCATTGAAATTGATTTATATCCCTATAATAATATGACTAACTTACTACTTTTGGCTTTTAAGGTCGAAAATAAGTTCAAAGGACGAAACCAAGAGACGAGTTCGTGGTAACAACAAAAATCTCGGCCAAATTGAGACAATCTCGAACGAGATTCCAACAGAGACGAGTCTCGAAGCAAGAGCGGCAACCAAGGAGCTTTGAAAACTTTTCCCCGGCGATCATATTCTCGCCCTTTGAATGAGTCTTCAAAGGATCCTAAAGGGAGAACTTCTAACTCTACTTTACATTCTAGAGATATTTTGTTTTTAATGTCAAGGTAGAGATCATTATAAAAAGGATTGTCCTAACAATTGGGTGTTATTCATTAATCAGCAAGGAAGTAATGAAAGTGAAGAAGAGCATGATAATGACCACACTCACCTTAATGCATTGCATAAAAGTGCTAGTGAAAGTGATGAAGGTTGTGAATATGAGCATGGAGAGTCTTTGATTGCTACGAGAACTTTGCATGCTAATACAGCTCCTTGTAAAGATAATCAACAAGAAAATCTCATCATACTAGATGTCTAGTTAAAGGAAAAGTGATGCGCCCTTGGATGCCCCTTTTACGTTGACCATAGACGAAGAGGACGAGGCTCTTAGAGTTCGCTCAGATGGACCGATCACCCGATCCCGAGCTAAGGCCATTGCTCGAGCCACCGGCTCCATCATCACCCGCATTACTTCGTCACTTGGTCCCATTACCGGCATGCCTTGTCTCTACACCACCATGGCATAGGCTACCGGTTCCGTTAGCGGCATGTCCCGTCTTTCCGACCCCATGGCATGAAGCTAGCTTATTTTCGGACTATATTTTCATGTTTTCCTTTTTATGTAATAAAGGGATATTCCGTATAGAAATATTCCCTTTTTGACCTTATCCGTTTAGGGTTTGCTATTATCCTTTTAGGTTTTCCCCTTTTGGGCTTTTCTTCATGTATTTTTGTTTGGCCCATTGGCCCATAGGTAGGCAAGTCTCTCTATATAAGAGATATCCTGCCTCACTTATTTTTCATATTCAATATTACTAAGTTTTGAGAAGAATTTCCTCCACTTAGCTTGGGCATCAAAACCTCTCTTCTAACCCTCAAACTTCTTCCTTGGATCTCGTCTTTGATTCAAGAAATCCATATTCGAGGATTCTTTTTAAGAATCAACCTTCGATCCACACAAAAAGGTTCCTTCGATCTCTCTAGATCGAAGTAACCCTTGTTTCTTCATCGCTTCCGCCCCTTTGGATCCGAAACGATACAACGTTGCACAAAGAATCAAGGAGTAGTTGGAGTTTTGCTTGATCTAGATCCGGAGTTATCCTTGGTTACCTCCAAGGACGCATCAAATTGGTATCAGAGCAAGGGATCAAAGCTAAGTTCTCTTTACTCTTGTTTTTGTGCGTTATTATCTTAAACCTATTTAGCCTTTTATTGTTCATGATGTTCTTCGTTTGCTCATGATGTTCTTCATTTGTTCTTCATGATCTTCATGTTGTTCATCATGTTCTTCATCATGTTCATTCATTTTTCCTGAATTTTTTTTTTCTTTTCCGTGTTTAACTCAAAACAAAAAGCACAAAAATAGGAGATATTTGGTTTGCCTTCAAACCATTTATCAAACCCGTCTTTTTCTTAAACCGACCTAATCCGACAATTTTGTTAATTAATTTCACCAAATCTCTTGGGATATTTTTGTTAACGAAAAGTTCGGATATCTCGCATTTTATATTCCAAGAAAAGCAAAAAAAAACTCTTCATCAATACGGATTTGTGTTCAAAAAAAAAAAACAAAAGAAAGTGTTGCTCAAAACGTTTCAAAGAAACGAAACACACAAAGTGAAAAGACGTCCGGCAAACCGGTCCATCCGAAAAATCGGATTTTACAAAACGGTCAAAGACCGAAAGCAAGCAAAGCTTGCCGAGTGAACAATCCCTCCATCTTCTATCTCTCCATTTTCTTACATACGTTTGCAAAATATCACTTGTTTTTTGTGTAATTGGTTCAATTTTGTTGGATTTGCCTTCCTTGCCTAACCGCCAAACGGCCTTTCCCAAAGTAGAACCCGATAACGCACTTGAACTTGGGTAAAGTTGACCTAACTTGTCACCTTGCTCACTTGATTGCTTGAAATTGTGTGCTGATTTGGAGCAATGACTAACGTTGAAATGGAAACTTCTCAGGATTCTGGTCCGCAAGAGTTCAGTGAACCCTTGGCTCAAGAAACTGCTTCGTTGTCCCTCGAAAATGACTCCATAAGGCGAGAATTGGAAGCCTTGAAGGCACAACAAAAGTTTGATGCCTTGACCCGAGAAAACATTGCCTTGAAAAAAGAGCTAGAAGCTCTTAAGTCCCTTCAGAATGCTCGCCGTCCCACCCCAACTTATCCGAATGAGAACGTGGTCAATGCTTCCACTTCCGATGCACAACGGAAAGGCAAGGGACTTTTGGGAGCCGGCCCATCAAACGTTACCCGGCTTGCGTCTGTCATTGAACGCACCCATCCTTTACCTCTTGACGGAAATGAGTCCCATGAAGAAGAGGAGGAATTCCCCGACCCGCGTCAAGATAACTTGCCCATAGTCGATACGGAACATCGGCACCAATATTATGAGCATCAACATCAACGGTATGTTCCTTCTCCACCTCCACCTAGTGTGCCCCGCACCGACCGACAAACCCGGGAAGAGCCCCGGTACCGTCCCAACTCAACCACCAATCATGGTCGTGAGCATGATCGTTCCGAACACCGTCACCAACGGTCAACCCGGCAACCGAGGACCCTTGACTTTGATGAATATGATGAGCAACACAACTTCAATGAGTTCTCCGGTGATGAATCCGATTTAGAACGGGTAGCACATAACCGTCCGTGGCACCCACCCGTCATAGACCCCTATGAGAACCAAGACCGGGGTGAAGAATGGTTGCCTCCCCTAAATCCACCTAGGCAGGCCCCACCCGTTCATGGGCGCCAACGTCCTCATGGCGGCCACCGGCGAGCCCGTGCCGATGATGCCTACATTCCACCGCCCCGCCCGGACCCCTACCGAGCTCGTAGGGAAGGTAAGGTTAAGTTCCCTACTTTTCATGGTGAATATGATCCGTGTGTTTTTCTTGATTGGGCGCAGGATATGAAACGCGCATTAAAACATTGTCATTATGAGGAGGAATCCGAGAAAATCGAGGCGGCAACTCTATACTTTGAAGGAGATGCGAAGTCTTGGTGGAACCGGTATGAGTACACCCGAGAGAGGCGAGGATGGGCACCGATTGAGACATTTGAGCAATTGCTCTATTGCATGACCAAGAAGTACGTGCCCGAGGACTTTAAGAATGATATGCGGTTGCAAATTGCCGAGTTCAAGCAAGGCAACCTCACTCCGGTGGCTTACTTGGCTAAACTTGAGGACATGCACATTAAGGCCGGCGTCTCGGCCTCCCCCTCCGCCCTCCGCACCAAGTTCATGAGTGGGCTTAATGCTTCCATCCGGCGGCCGCTCGAGATTGTCCCATTCAAGGATTTGGGAGCATTATGTCATGCCGCCATGAAGTTATATAAGCAACAACTCGAAACACCGCGGTATTCTAGGTATCCCTCTTCCTCGAGTCCATATCTTTATCCATCTAACACACGTTCTCGAGATGCGCCTAGTCCTACAGATACCGACGCCTCCAAGGGAACTCAACGGACGGGTCCTTCCAATAGGCAAACGGGTACCGAGAAGGCACCAAACCGTGGCCCGGCACCGGCGCCTCCCTCTCGAGGTCAACAAGGACCCTCACCGGCGGCTCACCCAAGGGAGCCCGTGTGCTACAAGTGTAGCGGTTTTGGCCATGTGCAACGTGATTGCCCAAACACCAAACGGGTCTTGTTTGCCGACCCAACATATTTCGAGGACGACGATGGTCAACATGACGACGATCTCATTATTGAGGATGACCATGACATCGACCCACTTTTTGGCATGGAACCTTGTGATGACGAGCTTGCTTGCGGCCCAGCACAACCCGGTAAATTTGCTCTTGGTTCTCGTCGTATTTTGGCTGTTAAAGAGCATATTCCTATTGATCAACGCGAGAATCTCTTCCACTCTCGTTGCTTGGTTAATAATACGAGTCTTTCTCTCATCGTTGACGGGGGTTCTTGTTGCAATATTGTCAACGAACGGGTGGTAAAACACTTCAAGTTGCCTACGACCCCCCACCCAACGCCTTACGGACTCCAATGGATTTCCGATACGGCATGTGACACCGTCACACAACAAGCTTGGGTGCCGTTTTCTATTGGCGCCTATGTTGATAAGGTCCTTTGTGATGTTATCAAGATGGACGCCACACATGTCCTATTAGGACGACCATGGCAATTCGATCGCCGCACATATCATGATGGTTATCTTAATCGGTACATGTTCCAATATAATGGAAAACGGGTCACACTTTTGCCTATGACTCCGCACGAAATTTTGGTTGACTATGCGGAACGGAAGAGGCAACAAACTATTCATGAGTCCGCTAAAGCACCGGCAAAATCGGACCCCCGGAGTCCCGATGTTGTAGGTGCTAGTACTTCCAAATCCCGCAACACCGCCCCTCTTGTCCATGCTACCGAATCCAAAGGTAGTAAAGGTCGCATCGTTTCTTCGGGCGCACCTTTATCATCTTCGGATCCCGTAATTCAAGGACGGTGTGAGGCACGGATACTCTTAGCTCGCCGGCATGATTTGCAGCTGGTCATGGAAGGCAAGTTCCCATGCTTTTTACTTGTTCCGTTTTGTTTATCTACTTCTCATGACCCAAGTAATGTGCCACACGAGGCGTCTTTGTTGTTGTCCGAATTTCAGGATATTATGCCCAAAGACCTCCCACCCGGCTTGCCACCTATCCGAGGGATTGAACATCAAATTGACTTTGTGCCCGGTGCCTCTTTGCCAAACCGTGCCGCTTACCGAGCCAGTCCGGAAGAGACAAAGGAGCTACAACGTCAAGTGCAAGAGCTCCTAGACCGGGGACATGTGCGTGAATCCTTATCACCATGTGCCGTCCCGGTAATCTTAGTACCAAAGAAAGATGGATCATGGCGGATGTGTGTTGATTGTCGTGCCATCAACCAAATCACCGTCAAATATCGCCACCCGATCCCGCGCCTTGATGACATGTTGGATGAGCTTCATGGCGCCACTATCTTCTCCAAAATTGATCTCCGGAGCGGTTACCACCAAATCCGGATGGCCGAAGGTGACGAATGGAAGACGGCGTTCAAAACGAAGTATGGACTCTATGAATGGCTTGTCATGCCTTTTGGCCTCTCCAACGCCCCGTCCACCTTCATGCGCCTCATGAACCACGTCTTGCGCCGATTCTTGGGTACATTCGTTGTTGTTTATTTTGATGATATTATGGTGTTTAGTACGTCTTTGGAGGATCACATCGGGCACCTTCGCCAAGTGCTCGAGTGCCTTAGACAAGAGCAATTGTATGTCAACTTTGACAAATGCGTCTTTTGCTCGGACACCACTATCTTTCTTGGCTATGTCTTGTCTAAGGACGGACTCCGAGTAGACGAATCTAAAGTTCGTGCTATTCGGGAGTGGCCTACTCCTACTACGGTCACCATGGTCCGAGCCTTTCTCGGCTTAGCGGGTTTCTACCGGCGCTTTGTCAAGGACTTTAGCACGGTAGCAGCACCGCTCCATGAGCTCACTACCAAGGGTGTCACGTTTGAGTGGCGTGATATCCATGCTCGAGCGTTTGATGCGCTCAAAGACCGTCTTTGTAATGCACCATTACTCCAACTCCCAAAATTTTCGAAAACCTTCGAGGTGGAGTGTGATGCATCAAATGTGGGCATTGGAGGCGTTCTCTTACAAGAGAATCGTCCAATTGCCTACTTCAGTGAAAAACTGTCCGGTCCTTCGCTCAACTACCCTACATATGACAAGGAACTATATGCTCTAGTTCGTTGTCTTAAGACATGGCAACATTACTTGTGGCCGAAGGAGTTCGTGATTCATTCGGATCATGCGGCTCTTTCGTATCTCAAGAGTCAAACAAATCTCAGTCGGCGCCATGCTAGTTGGGTAGAGTTTTTAGAGACCTTTCCTTATGTCATTCGGCATAAGAAAGGCAAAGAGAATGTGGTAGCCGATGCTCTTTCTCGCCGCTATACCCTCCTTGTGTATATGGATGCCAAGATACATGGCTTTGCTCTTATCAAAGAGTTATATGCCACGGATCTTGACTTCAAGGACATATGGGCACAATGCCTCGACCTCCGAGAGCACGAGTCTTTCTTTATTAACGATGGCTATCTTTTTCGAGCGGGAAAACTTTGTATTCCGCGCTCATCTATACGCCATTTGTTGGTCAAGGAAGCTCATGAGGGCCGTGGTCATTTTGGTGCTACCAAGACCCTTTCCGCTCTCCAAGAGCATTTCTTTTGGCCCCGGATGCGTATGCATGTGACACGGTTTTGCAAGGGTTGCATCACATGTCATCATGCCAAGTCGCGCCAAGGTCCGGATGGGATGTATTCTCCTTTGCCTATACCAATGGGACCTTGGGAGGATCTATCCATGGACTTTGTGGTTGGGTTTCCTATGTCAAAACGAGGCAAAGACTCCATTTTCGTGGTAGTCGATCGTTTCTCCAAAATGGCTCATTTCATCGCATATAAACGCACCCTAAATGCTAGTGAAGTTGCCACCTTGTTCTTTGACAATGTGGTGCATTTACATGGGATACCACGTTCCATCGTTAGTGATCGGGACGTGAAATTCGTAAGTCATTTTTGGAGAATGTTGTGGGGAAAACTTGGAACCAACTTGTTGTTTTCAAGTAGTTATCACCCCCAAACCGATGGTCAAACGGAGGTGACCAATCGGACTCTTGGTGCTCTACTTAGAGCCACCACTAGGACCAACCCACGTAGGTGGGAGGACTTACTTTCTTTTGTCGAGTTTTCGTATAACAGGTCTAGGCACACGGCAACTAAATTGTCCCCATTTGAAGTTGTCTACGGCCTCAATCCACACACACCATTGGATTTCACTCCCCGCCCGCTCAAGGATGGAGAACACATCATCGCCGGAAACCGAGCCGCCCAAATCATTGAGCTTCATGAGCAGACTAGGACACAACTTGAACGTCGTGCCGCCCAACTTGCCGGACAACACAACAAGGGCCGCCGCGACGTCTCTTTTGAACCCGGTGATCTTGTTTGGCTCCACCTACGGAAGGAGCGTTTTCCTACTCGCCGCATGAGCAAGCTCTCGGACCGTGGTGATGGCCCATTCCGCATCTTAGCCCGTCATGGTCCAAATGCATACAAGTTAGAGCTTCCGGATTCCTACGGAGTACACCCAACGTTCAACGTCAAGGACCTTGCCCCTTATGTTGAGCCCCTCTTTGACGATGGTGAAACGGGGACGTTTCACAGCCAAGATGGGGGGACTGATGCGCCCTTGGATGCCCCTTTTACGTTGACCATAGACGAAGAGGACGAGGCTCTTAGAGTTCGCTCAGATGGACCGATCACCCGATCCCGAGCTAAGGCCATTGCTCGAGCCACCGGCTCCATCATCACCCGCATTACTTCGTCACTTGGTCCCATTACCGGCATGCCTTGTCTCTACACCACCATGGAATAGGCTACCGGTTCCGTTAGCGGCATGTCCCATCTTTCCGACCCCATGGCATGAAGCTAGCTTATTTTCGGACTATATTTTCATGTTTTCCTTTTTATGTAATAAAGGGATATTCCGTATAGAAATATTCCCTTTTTGACCTTATCCGTTTAGGGTTTGCTATTATCCTTTTAGGTTTTCCCCTTTTGGGCTTTTCTTCATGTATTTTTGTTTGGCCCGTTGGCCCATAGGTAGGCAAGTCTCTCTATATAAGAGATATCTTGCCTCACTTATTTTTCATGTTCAATATTACTAAGTTTTGAGAAGAATTTCCTCCACTTAGCTTGGGCATCAAAACCTCTCTTCTAACCCTCAAACTTCTTCCTTGGATCTCGTCTTTGATTCAAGAAATCCATATTCGAGGATTCTTTTTAAGAATCAACCTTCGATCCACACAAAAAGGTTCCTTCGATCTCTCTAGATCGAAGTAACCCTTGTTTCTTCATCGCTTCTGCCCCTTTGGATCCGAAACGATACAACGTTGCACAAAGAATCAAGGAGTAGTTGGAGTTTTGCTTGATCTAGATCCGGAGTTATCCTTGGTTACCTCCAAGGACGCATCAAAAAGTGTGTAACATGATCATTGATGGAGGTAGTTGTTTCAATATTACTAGTGTTGAATTGATTACTAAGTTGCAACTTCCTACATTTTATCACTCTAGGCCCTATAAGTTGCATTAGATGAATGAATGTAGAACTTTGAAAGTCAACAAGCAAGCTAGAGTGACTATTACATTAGGTCATTATACCGATAAGATTTTGTGTGATGTAGTACTATGCAGGCTTGTAATATTTTGTTAGGCGGCCCTTGGCAATATGATCAGAAAGTAGATCATCATAAGCATTCATATAGGTACATTTTTTACATTCAATGGTAAAAAGGTTAAACTAAAGCCCATGACCCCTTTGTAAATCATTGAAGTCTATGAGAAACAGAAGACGAAGGATAAGGATCGATCATTAGACAAAAAGAAGGACGAGCGGGATTCCAGTAAAGAATCTCGACCAATATGTGAAATCCCACCCGAGATTTACGAATCTCGTCCGAGTCTACAGGAACCTCGACCCCTACAGTGAGCTCGATTCAATCTACAAGTGCCCTTCTGGTTTCTAAAGGAGAAATTTTAATTGAGCATCCATCCATGGACCTTCAAGTTATGTCATTCATGTCATTAAGTGATTTTGTTAAACATTGTATGCTTAAGGATTCAAGAATTTTCCACCCATACCTAGCTATTAGTTGTCTTGACTATGTAGAATAAGTTGTTTTCCTTAACTTCTTTTGATCTTATATGGTTGTCTTTCGGGAAGCGAGTAAGGGTTATTGCATGAAAACAGATGCACGTTATCACAAACATACCTGCAAAATCACGCATACCGCTAGAGGAAATCGGAAGACCAGTTGCGGACAAGGTAGATCGAACGGGCATGGAATTGCTACTTGATCTTGGAGACCTCATGACATTGTCATCAGAAAAGGATGGGATTACGGAATACACTCTGTGTCCATTATCAACAGTGATCTATGGATGCCCAGTAAACATATTGGGTTCCCCAGTAACGAAATATTCTCCGACATTTTGGTATTTCGACCGAGATTCACTATTTTCGTGTGTTACAGAGCACATCTTAAAGGCATGAGTGTTACAAACTTCGAGAAATCCTCCAGGAGAGTCATGGACACCGAAGTTTTTCCCACAAAGAGATTTGAGTTCCTATGTGATTAGTGTTGAGCGTGGTGTGGGTTGGAGGACAAGTTCTTTCCAAGAAAGGAAGTATGATGAGGAACCATCCCCGACACCAAGTATACAATAGTCAATCACTAGATCAAGGGCAAGAAGAATCCGAGAGGAGATGTTATTGAATGTAACACCCCAAGTTATGGGAACTCGAAGTGTTACCCCCTAGGACCTCACAATGGGTCCCGACCCTCAGAGTAGCAACGACACACGGGATCTTACAACAAGGCACAAATAAAATGAAAATCAAAACTTATAATAAAACCAAAGGTTTAAACAAAGGAAGCGTAAAAGACTCGCAGCCGAGTTCAAAACAAACTGAAAGAACAACAACTAAAATATAGACCCAATCCCGTCCTATAATGTACGGGAACCCCGACTGACCACACCATCCACATCACTAAGCAACACCTACATCCTGCAAGGCATCTACAACATCGGTATAAGCCGTTAGCTTACATTTCTAGATATCACAAAGACAATAAAGGCACAAACACACATAAGGTAAGATAAACATATATCATGCACGCACTCAGCCGGTTATTATCTTTCATTAAGGTTAATCCCTTTACTAATTCAACTTCTGTTGTGACACGAGAATCGCTACGATCTCGCCTCTGTCCCCTTTCACCAACAGGAATAAAACGTATGCATCCTTCCGTCACCTGCTGGACTGGTCGCAAGAGCACCTCCCAGTTTCCCCATTTTGAACTGGACAAGCGGTTACGGCCGGTTATAATACACTTGGACCAATTAAGGTATAACAAGGTCAATCTTATTTCGGTTATCAGTTATAACGATTAAAAAAATGCAAACAAGCCAAAACAATCAATCTAATATATAGAATATAGTTAAGTAAGTCCAAGGAACTTACCTCACTCGAAGGTAACTCAACAGGTCAGTAAACAACTCAGTTTCCCGCAGGAAAGAAGGACGGAAAGCCTACTCAACAAGGCAAATACAATCAGGAACGAAACGATTGCTAGAAGTCTATAACTTCTAGTCTCAAGGATCTCTAAGAGATCTCCACAAGTAAAGGTCTCAACCTTAGTCTTATATATCACTAAGATTCAACAACAACAACATAAGCCAAGGGAAGGAACGAATAAAGCAAGGAAGGAAACAGCTCCCTAAAGATGGAGATACTGTAGAGGAAACCGCAGGGGGCGGCTGGACAGACCGCGGGGTGGCTCTGCGCAGACGCGGGGGCGGTGGCGTGACAAAAACGGTTGTCGAATCCTTCGAGATCAAGGAACTCAGCAAAGGCCAAATATTCTTCTCTCAACACTCTGATACGTCACAACTCAACCAAGGGAGCCTGTGAATATCAACGTATCAACAATGGAAACACTCCACAAGAATCAAGACTCAAACTTGATTCATGGAGAAGGAGTAAAAAAGGAAAACGAATGAAGAAAGGGAAAGGCATGCAATAACTCATGACTGTGATGAAGAACTCAAAGAAGAAGATTTACACGTTCAACAAAGGAAAGGAGGAAAATGGTTGTAGCTCTCAGTGTTGAAGAATAATGTATGCAAGAAACGGAAAAAAGAAGAGAAAGAGAGAAAAAGGGTTGGAAGATAGAAGGAGGGACGTTTTAGGGTTAAGAACATGATAGAAAAACCGGCCCATAAGATAGAAGATCGGATCTTCTATCTATGGAAAGAAATAAAAACGAATGGAAAACAAATCGAAGCGATCTGTGGCAAAACCGTAGGGTGGTTTTCCCTGCCGCAAGGGCGGCCAGCCGCAGGGGCGGCTCCCTTCACCGCGGGGCGTTGAAGGTAAAACTGGGGCTTTACATCATATCCCCCTAAGTAAATTTGTGTCCCAAAACTTGCAACGAACCACCAGATCACAATATAACAACGCAGAAACACTGAATTCAACTCATATATTCCCACTCGGGACACAAAACTCAAACGCCATAAAAGCGTGCACAACTCAACAAAAGAAAACTGTAACTCAACATCTATGCGAAAGGTGCATCTAACTCAGCGTAGAACTCTGGATATTTCCGTCGGACACTATCCTTTGTCTCCCATGTTGCCTCATCAGCTCCTCGCATCGACCACTAAATCTTCATCATCGGTATGTCCTTCGAAAGCAAGCGTCTCATGCTACACTCTAAGACAGCTAACGGATGCTCAACGAACGAGTGGTCTGGCTCGACCACTAGGTCCTCGTGACTGACGGGGTGTCTCGGGTCCTGTATATACTCCCGTAACTGAGACACATGAAAGACTAGGTGAACACCCTCTAGCCTCGGTGGCAAAGCAAGTCTATATGCTGCCTCTCCAACTCGCTCGAGAATCTCGAAAGGTCAAACGTATCTGGGACTCAACTTCCCCTTGACACCGAAACGTCTAAACCTCGTGTCGGGGATACTCTCAACCAAACCTGAGCTCCAACTCTAAACTCTAGAGGTCTACGCCTTTTATTTGCGTAAGACTTATGGCGACTCTGTGCTGCTAACATCCGCTCTCGGATCATTGCTACTCGAGCCATATCATCCTATATCTGCTCGGGTACTACACCGCTAGCACTACTCGACTCGTCCCAACACAACGGGGTACGGCATCTTTGTCCGTATAAAGTCTCATAAGGATTCATTATGCTCGAAGCGTGCCAACCGTTATTATACGAAAACTCCACTAAGGAAAGGTGATCTGGCCACACATGTCTCTAGTCTAACACAGAGGCTCTCAATATATCCTTCAGAGTCTGGATGGTTCGCTCAGACTGATCATCGGTTTGAGGATGGTAAGCAGTTGTGAACTGCAGACTCGTACCTAGGGTGGCATGCACTTGTTGTCGGAACCTCGAAGTAAACCGTCCGTCTCTATTAGAGACTATAGTCCTAGGTACTCCATGAAGTCTCACTATCTATCAGTGAATTCCTATGTTAATCGACTTACCGGCCACGTCTCCTTGATAGGAATGAAACGTGCGGTCTTCGTCAATCGATCTACTAAAACCCAGATGGCATCAAAACCTCAGTTTGGTCTCAAAGCGGTAACAACGTTCATCGAGATGTCCTCCAACTTCCACTACGGGAAGGAAAGTGGATATAGCTCTCCTCCTAATCGGTGATGCTCGATCTTGACCTGCTGACAGGTCGCACACAACGCTACATATCTCATCATATCTATCTTCATACCTCCCCACCAGAAATAGCGTCTGATATCCTGATACATCTTACTCGCACAGGGGTACATTGAGTAAGGTGAAGAGTGAGCCTCTTTTAGGATTCGTTGTCTCAACTCTCGATCTGAGGGCACACATACACGCTCCTGGCATCTCAAGAACCCATCGGCACCTACCACAAATTGTGGCGCCTCACCTCGAGACATCTGGTCTTGGATCTGTGTCAAAGTTGGATAACTCTCCTCCTGCTTCTGTCGGATCTCTAACAACAGATCAGGTAATATCTCCAAGGTGGATAGGTGGTTGTCGGATCCAGAAAGTGGATATCCATCTCTTGCCATGCAAGGTCTCGTTGTATCTGTGGCGGAGCTGTCAGCCTAGCGATCGCCATGTCCTGCGGAGTCTTCCTACTAAGGGCATCAACTACCACATTCGCCATCCTCGGGTGGTATAAGATCTCAAGATCGAAGTCCTTGATCAACTCCAACCATCTCCTCTAGCGGTTATTATACTCCCGCTGAGTGAATATGTACTTCAGACTCTTATGATCCGTGAATATCTGACACGTAGCTCCGTAAATATAATGCCTCCAAATCTTTAAAGCGTGAACAGCAGCAACCAACTCAAGATCATGGGTAGGGCAATTCTCTTCATACGTCTCCAATTGCCTCGACCTGTAAAGAATCATCTTACGTCTCTGCATCAGAACACATCCCAAGCCGAGCTTGGATGCGTCGCTGTAAACCACAAAGTCCTCGATGCCCTTTGGTTGATCTAAAGATAGGAGTAGAGGTCAACCTCTTATTCATCTCCTCGAAGCTCTGCAGGCACATCTCGGACCATACAAATCTCGTAAACTTCCTCAGCAAGGAAGTGAGTGGTCAGGCGATAACTGAAAAGCCCTCCACAAAGCGACGATAGTAGCCCGCCAATCCTAGGAAACTGCGTACCTCCTTGACGTTCCTAGGAGGCGGTCACAATGCTACTAACTCGATATTTTCCGGATATACCTTGATCCCTTCAACTAAAATGATGTGACCAAGGAATGCTACCCCGGACATTCAAAACTCACACTTAGAGAGCTTGACGTAAAGCTCTCTATCCTGCAGGACATGGAGTACGATCATTAAATGTCCGGTATGGTCTTCTTTGCTATGAGAGTATACCCAAGTGTCATCTATGAAGACAACTACAAACAGGTCTAGGAATTCGATGAAGATGTTGTTCGTCAACTATATGAAAATTGCGGGCACATTCGTGAGCCCGAATGGCATCTCTATAAACTCGTAGTGGTCATCCCTGGTCCGAAATGCCGTCTTGGCTATGTCCTGCTCTCTCACCCTAAACTGATGATAACCGGATCTCAGATGATCCACAAACACACTGAAGCTCCATGAAACTGGTCCAACAGATCGTCGATATGGGGCAATGGGTACTTATTCTTGATTGGTACCTTGTTAAGCTCTCAGTAGTCAATACATAACCTCATCGACCCGTCTTTTTTCCTGACGAAGAGTACTGGTGAGCCCTAAGGAGATATACTAGGGCGGATGAAGCCCTTCTTAGCTAACTCCTCGAGCTGCTTCTTAAGCTCAAGCATCTCGATAGGCGTCATACGGTAAGGAGCCTTCGAGATCGGTCTCGTCCGGGGCTCTAGATCAATGCCAAAGTCTACACTCCTCTGTGGAGGTAAACCTGATGGCTCTCCAAAAACGTCGGTAAACTCGCATGCTATCAGAATCTCCTCCAAAGCTGGGCTCGTACTATCTTTAATGGCATAGCACTAGAAAGCCTCGCAACCCTGTCCGATAAGTCTCGCAGCTCGGATTGCGCTGATGACTGTACCGGTCTTCCCGAGATCCCATTCTCTCAAGATCTCTACATGGCCGGACTCTGTAGTTACCGTCACTATCCTCTTGTCGATGTCTAGAACAGTCTGATCTCGATCCATCTAATCCATGCCCAAAATAACTTTTTCATGTACTAAGTACATGACAAAGAAGTCATCCCAATCTAATGGGGCAATCGCGAACCTCTCGTGTACTATCGGGTAATCCTATAAAGAAGGGTATACCTTCTACGATAACTAAGGTCAATATATCTACACATGCATCAGATATAAAAGAATGCGTAGCACTGGTATCAAAAAGAACTTTGAGAGGAAAACCATTAATATGAATGTTACCTCTGGTCGTTGCCGTTTTCGGCTCAACATCACTCCTCAGCTTATAAACTGTGGTTGATGCATCTCCGGTGTTTGTAGCACTACCAACTCGTCCTCTACCTCTCCCCTGTCCCTGAGCGGAACCCTAAGGAGCGGTAAAACCAGGAGCTCTTTGCTACTGTTGTTGGTACTGAGGTCTTTGTCCACCTCTTGCAATCCTAGGAGGTGAAGATCCCTGCTAAGATAGCGCCTTGCCTTGACGGAAAAACGCAGCTCTATGTCCGGACTTGCCATAAGAAAAGCAAGTCACTACAGTCTTCTTACAATCAGCTCTCATATGACCGACACCTCCGCAGTTAAATCATTGTCGTCCTCTGTCAGAACTCTGTACAAACTACTAGAAACCAGAACGTCCTGGCATATTAGTACGCCCAAATTCCGATGCTCCAACTCCAGCACTGGCTGGTCCAGTCCTTTGTCTCTTCTTAGGACCTCCTTCCTGAGAAGCTCTCCTATGGCCCGGTCGGTCTCTCTCGTAAGTAGATGCTCTATCTTGATAGTCCGTCAAGGAATCGCAACGGAAACCATCAAGCGTGTAGACACTCTCAATCTCCTAGAGAAAAGGTGAACATGTTGATCCTCAGGTGGTGCAGATGGACCCAACAAAGATAACTCCTCCTGAAACTTGCTGACTATCTCGGCAATAGGAAGATCCTCGAAACCAGCCTCAAGGAAATCCTATAGTCGATCTCCTCATAGCTGCAGGGCAATAGTGATCCCTGATCACCGTCTTCATCTGCTCATAGCGGGTGACCTTATTGCAAACGGTCCTCCACCAGGAATGAGCCTTATCCTTCAGCAACGGTTTTGCTATGTCGACTCGACGTCTCTCTAGGCAAACGATAGCCTCCATAGCAAAATCGAGTTGTCCTAGCCACAACTCCACCTCTAATCTAATCTTTCCTAAGAAAGAAGGAACCTTCAACAACATTCAGGTCTCGGCTCTCTCGTCTCCTCGAGTGCCCTAGCAGCCTTAGCAACTCTAGCAGGTGCAGCAACAACCTGCGTAAATCTCTGCAAAACCTAACCTGATCTCGCGGGCACTGGTGTTGCTGTTGCAGGTCCTCCAGTCTTGATAGCCTCCTCGACTCTCTGCATATAGTCGCGGTATGCAGATGCTCCGATGGATACTCAACCGGACTCGGTCGACTGCGCCCTTTGTGCTCCAGACCTAGAGGCGGTCCCGTTCCCAGTCTTAAGAACAACACTCTAAGCAACTTCTTCAGCGAACGCCTCAACAATAGGCGGATCAGCAACTGGGGCTTGGCCCCAACCTCTAGCAAGTGGAGGTCTTTCTAAACGTCCTCGTCCATGGACGGCAGGTGGAAGAGATGATCGACCCCTTCCTCGCCCCATAGCAAATGTAACTCTAGTACTCGCCATCTACTATAAGGATAGATATAGATATATATAAGGTCACACTATAACTAAAGCAAAAATACAGGAAAAGCATATACAGGCCAACATAACAAAAACCTAACTGGTGAGATCCGTGGAGGTAGTGGTGGTCGCCCGAACATATATCCCAGACCGACAAGTTAAAACAAAAACCCCACTTTGAAAAAGTAGACCCCTTGCGGGTTCTGTTTATTTATCTATTCGACCTTTAGAAGATTTCGAGTGCCATTATTGCTAACCTAGACCTTTGATATCATATTATATCACCCCAAGTTCTGGGAACTAGAAACGTTACGGGCTAAAACCTCACAGTAGGTCCCGACCCTCAAAGTAGCAACGACACAACGGATCTTCCAACAAGGCACAAACAAATGAAAACCAAAACTTATAATAAAACCAAAGGTTTAAACAAAGGAAGCGTAAAAGACTTGCAGCCGAATTCAAAACAAACTGAAAGAACAAAAACTGAAATATAAACCCGATCCCGTCCTATAATGTACAGGACCTCCGGCTGACCACATCATCCGGATCACTCAGCAACACCTACATCCTGCAAGGCATCTACAACATCAGCATTAACCGTGAGCTAACATTCTAGATATCAGAAAGACAATAAAGGCACAAACACACATAAGGTAAGATAAACATATAGCATGCTCGCACTCAGCCGGTTATTATCTTTCATTAAGGTTAATTCCTTTACTAATTCAACTTATGTTGTAACACAAGAATCGCTACAATCTCACCTTTGTCCCTTTTCACTAACAGGAATAGAACATATGCATCCTTCCGTCACCCACTGGACTAGTCACAAGAGCACCTCCCAGTTTCCCTATTTTGAACTGGACAAGCGGTTACCGCCCGGCTATAATACACTTGGGTCAATTAAGGTATAACAAGGTCAATCATATTCCGGTTATCAGTTATAACGACCACAACAATGCAAACAAGCCAAAACAATCAATCTAATATACGGAACGCAGCTAAGTAAGTCCAAGGGACTTACCTCACTCGAAGGTAACTCAATAGGTCAGCAAACATCTCAGTTTCCCACAGGAAAGAAAGACGGAAAGTCTGCTCAACAAGGCATAGTGAATCAGGAACGAAACGATTGCTAGAAGTCTATAAATTCTAGTCTCAAGGATCTCTAAGAGATCTCCACAGGATAAGGTCTCAACGTGAGTCTTACAAATCACTAAGGGTCAACAATAACATCATAAGCCAAGGGAAGAAACGAAGAAAGCAAAGAAGGAAGCAGCTCACCAAAGATGGAGATACTGCAGAGGAAACCGCACGGGTAGTTGGACAGACCCCGGGGGCGGCAGAATGGACAACGGCGGGGGCGGCTCTGTGTAGACACGGGGGCGGTGGCGTGACAAAATTGGTTATCGACTCCTTTGACAACAAGGAATGCAGCAAAGGCCAAAGCTTGTTTCTCTCAACATTCTCACACGTCACAACTCAACCAAGGGAGCCTGTGAATATCAACATATCAACAACGGAACACTCCACAAGAATCAAGACTCAAACTTGATTCTTGGAGAAGGAGAAAAGAGGAGAACGAAGGAAGAAAGCGAAACATAAGGAAAAGGCATGCAGAAACTCAACAACATGATGAACTCAAAGAATAAGACTTAAATGTTCAGCAAAGGAAAGGAGGGAAACGGTTGCAGCTCTTAGGATTGAAGAATAATGTATGCAAGAAACGGGAAAAAGAAGAGAAAGAGGGAATTTATAGGAAAAGAGGTTGGAAGATAGAAGGAAGGACGTTCTAGGGTTAAGAACATGATAGAAAAACTGGTCCATAAGATAGAAGATCGGATCTTTTATCTATGGAAAGAAATACAAATAAACGGAAAACAGATCGGCACGGTCTGTGGCAAAACAGCAAGGGCGGTTTGCCCTGCCACAAGGGCGGCCAGCCGTAGGGGTGACTCCCTTCACCGCGGGGGCGGTGAAGGCAAAACTGGGGCTTCACAATGAAGATGATCAAGGAACCAATGAATATGAACCAATGAAGAAATATCGGCCTTGAGACAAAAATCTTGTCCGAGATTTCATGTATGTCGAGATCAATAAGATCCGTTGAAGATCTTTATAGATAGAGTTATCTTTTAGTTATTTTTAGTACCTTTTAAGCTCTCAAACTTTGTGAAGGTATCTTTCATTTTTGATCCTATCTTGTAGGATTATTTTAGTATTTATCTTTTAGAGGACTATTTTCTATAAATAGGCTTAGAAGATGAGATTCATAGGTATCTTAGTTTTGATTATTTGCTTCCACTATATTGCGAGATACTTGTGACTTCTCTCACGGGATTTGATTTGTATTCATTCCTATTCAATCAAAATAGAGCCTTTGATTGCATTGTTGTGAGTCCTTGCTAGGTTGTTCTTGTGTGTGTTAATCTTATTGAAGATTAGTGTTACTAGTCAAACTACTCCCTCCTTGTGCTTGTCTTACATAGAAGACTTGTGTAAGGTTGAAGAAGGAAGGGTTAAAGCTAATTCTTTATTAAGGGTTTTGATGATTTTTAGATCAAGGTTCTTGCAAGTCTAACAATAGTCCTTTCTTCCTATATTTTTCATTTATTCATTCCATAACATCTTCTTATCTAACCATTATCAATTCATCATCTCACGTTCTTTTGTTTGAGTTTTCCCAAATCTCAGCCCCATAACCAGAATCTTGCTCGAGATTCTAGACCGAAATTTGTTCTCTGAAGTTGTTCATGGACTTTCAATATAGATTGGGAATTGTGGCATCAACCCCTCATCATTTCCGCTCAACTGCCAAGGTTGGATATTGTTTCATGGCTAGTGCTCGCTGTGAGTTCACTTAACTGTGTGCACTTCTCACTAACTTCTTGATGCATCATCAACAACTTGGTACACTCTACTAGATCACCTTCTACAATTCCTCTAATCCCATATTACACGAACGCACTAAACACATTGATTCTCATGTCATCCTCTCCAAGTTTCAACAAGGTCTCATTCGGACACTCCACATCAACACATGTTATCGGCCGGTTGATTTATTTATCGCATGTCCCCACAATTCTTGTCTTTAATATCCAAGTTGACTCATTGATCTCCACTGCACTCGAGGGTGAAGTATTGAGGATTAAATCCTCTATCGTTAATAACATAACATACTCTCTAGATATTACTAGGGGTGTCAAGCGGGACTAACGGGTTGGAGTCGGGTCCTTGAATTTTTGTATTTGGGGCAATATTGTTTCCAGGTACCCTTAGTTATGATTTAGCGATTTAAAATATCAACAAAAATTGAGATAAACTGCATATCAATTAATTTGCATCTGTCTCATCAAGTCAATCCATATTGGATTTAAGTCAAAATTTATTCTCAATCACAATAAAAGAACGGGAGTCGTAAACGCACGGCGATTGAATTCACAAATGCACGGCGGTTACGAATCCCGTAACCGTGACGGTTACGGGTTCCGAAGCCGTGACAGAATTCACGGTCACGGAACCCGTAACCGTCACGGTTACGGGTTCCGTAATCATGATATTTTCTTTGTGAATTTTAACCAAAAAAATTTTAAAAAGTGAAGAAAATCATCACGGTTACGGAACCCGTAATCGTCACGATTACGGGTTCCGGATCCGTGATAATTTTCTATGTGAGCTCTAACCCGAAAAAAAAAAATCTGGCACCATCACTGCTACAGAACACGTAACCATGATGTAAAAAAATTAAAAAAAAATAATTAAAAATTTTTTTTTTACTGTTACGGAACCCGTGACCGTGGCGGTCACGGATTCCGTAACCGTCGTGCGTTTACAAAATCTATCGCCGTGTCCGTAACACCCCTCTAAAAGAATAAGCATAAAGAAATGGAATATGTTGAACAAAGTCGAGAATGAAGTGAAATTTTTCATTCCATATATATATATATATATATATATATATATATATATATATATATATATATATGTTGAACAAAGTCGAGAACAAACCGTGACCCGATCCGTCATGTCTTGTTCATCAACTTATCGACAAACAAAGATGACCCCAAGAAGATGACCCAATCCGTCATGTTTTGAAACCCCTTGGAAGAAAAAAAGTCGTTGACCATGATAGCGAGCCGTCATCTAGCCGAGCACACAAATCGAGAAAAGACGAGGGTTCATTTGAGCTTGAGGGCATATAAAGCGAAGTTGATAAATGGACGTTGCATGTTATAGTGGGGTGCACAACCATACTAAAGAATCGAGTAGGGGATTAATAAGGATATAAATACTCTAGAAAGGAGCTGAATAAAGTATGGGAAATTTTCGCAATATCGGATATCAAGGCTTTGAATTGAATCTCAAGGCCTTGAAGTTGATCTCTGTGCTTTGTGACAAAACTGTTTCTTAAGGCCTTGAAGTGAATCTCAAGGCCTTGACTTCGAAACCTGCAGAAAGATGTTAGTCACAATATAAGTGATAGAAAGTGCGGAAATTAAAAGATCGACACACGATATATTTACGAAGTTCGGCCCTAACAGTCTACTCTCCGCCTAGGGTTTCCGACCCTAAGATTCTAACTATCTATAATCTGCTTGTTGTGAGTCCTAGATACAACCTAGAAGAACTTCCCTTCTTCTTTCAATGTAGCATCAATGCTACGATCTAGTCAACTCTGGTTCTAGCAATAATAGCCTAGTTACTTCGTAGAGTAACACACTCGAGTATAACACTAATATGATATGCCATTGTAGCTCTTGTGCTTATCTCACTCTAACGAATAAACCTAAGAAAGATCACAGAGGAAGATAAACTTTTGGATCGATGAAGATGTCTTGAGTTATCGCTTGTAGGCTTGGTGTTTGCATCTTCAATCGATGTTTCTTTTATAGTCTTCTATGGAGGAACTTCTTCTAGCCGTTATCTTCTAGTCGTTGCAACTTCTTCCTTCCACAGAATCCTATGTTTGTTGAACAAGATCTTCTCATGTGTCGTTTGAGTATTATCCATTTGAGTAGAATCTTCAAACATGATATTCTCTTCAAATGTTTTCTTGATAGCTGTTTGATGTCTTCAAGGAGATATTCCCCAAGATCTTCTCCACAACCGTTCGAGATCTTCAACAAACTTCCTCATAGTCGTTCGAAATCTTCAATGAGATCTTCTCCAATATTCTCTCTCAAACGTCTATCTTTCTCCAACAAGATCTTCTTGATTGGTTGTTTGGCCGTTTAAGATCTTCACTCTCCAAGATCTTCTTGTTTGTTGGTTGGTTGTTGTAGTAAGTCTTCAGCCGAGATCTTCTCTTGTAATATCGTCCATGACCTACACACATATATAACAAACAAACCAAGACAAACAATCTAGAAATATAATCGATATTTGTTAGTTTATAAAAACCGCATTTTATGTTAAGTCTTCTGTCATTAAATAAAACACTTAATAACAAAGGTGGAGTTATCACATACACTTCCCGAGCATGTAAAGGGACACACTTATGTTGGCCAATTGACGCAAAAATAGTTTTGGAGGGTGGGACATGAGCTTCGGTCGGGCTTCAAGCCGAGAAATATTTTAAAGTTACTACAATTAGATGACCCCCACACCGTCACCGTCATAACATAAGTATACAATGTTTTATTGAAGATTGAGATACTACAAGATGAAGGACGAGGTTCACTCCAACAAGCATTCCACGCGCTAGAACAACGGCATTACTATGTAAACGTGAGGAGATGTCTAGAGTCATATGAAGTTTTAGATTTTTTCAACATGCATCAAGATTTAAGACATCCTCAACTTATTTCCTTACGTTATTATAATGGACACAATATGCAAGACGAACGAGTAAGTTTTATTATACATTCCTTTTTATGAGTCTTTATATATTAAATTGTAGGTTGGCTTTTGAGTCCAACAAAACTAGAGTACGTCATGATTTTGTTCCCTCTATAGGTAGAAGATGACGTTGTTAGAGATTGTCGGTACCACTAGCATGAGGTCAATGTCCGCAATAACATTTTTTCATGGCTGAGGAAAACTCGAATCACTACAAGTGAGCGTTAGAGAGACTCTAACATGTTTAGAGAGACTCCGACATGTGTGCAGAAATGTAACTCCGGGGGTGATTGTGATAGATAGAAATCTTGGACTTATAAGTGCACTAGGTGTCGTTTTTTCATATGTGAAGCACATGTCTTGCACATTTTATGTCAAGTGCAACATTCAACATAGATCTTGGGCGGTGATATGATCAAAGGATGCACAAGCAGTTTTTCCATCACACTACCATGCCCTATTTGAATCCAGATCTTCTACTAGTTATGAGAGGTGTTTGGCTAAGATGAAGTGCATCGGTAAAGTTATCCGAGGTTGATGGATTATTTGGAAACTGCATGGCCAATCCCATAAAAGGAGGCAATTATTCAAGCATGGTGCGACTTGCATATTCATTTTGGCACGAGAACATCAAACGCGTAAGAACTGAATCTTATCTGATTTATAAGTTTTCTAATTCTGAAACTACAACTGTATATTGAATTGATAATGGTTCTTATGTGTGAGTTTGCGCACTATTTGTTGAAGAGTATGTTGTGTTCGAGCATGCAAGGATTTCAGTTGGTGGTGGGGAACATCAACTTGATTGTAAATTATCAGATTGGAAAGATCCAAGCGTCTATAGAGACTTCACGCGAGAGGATGCCGTTGCGTAGTGGTTATACTTGGATGTACTCCTTAGACATGTTTACCAATGATTACAACGATTGAGGAGCAAGAACCCCCGATAAAGATTTGCAATTGCATTTGTTGGCGGTAATCACTTTGTAGATGTAAGTTCTTCCACTTGCTAATTTGTTTGTGACCCTACTATAATGAATATGTGTAATGGCTACGTGTAATGTGACCTTTCTTTCTTGTCAGGTTTGGACCAAACCAAATTCACCCTTACCGTCCTTGTCAATTCCGTGAAAACACCAACATGATTCTAGTGTGGATGGATGGGACATTCCTTTTCACGATAGGTTTAAACACTACGATGACCTCCGGCGCCTAAAGTTTCCTAGAAAAATAACCATCGACCTCGAGCCAAATAGACGGATGATGGATATAAGTGTTGTTCTTGTGTTATGCCTAAGTGTTCTTGTTTAATTGTAGTCTTATGACTAAGTGTTGTTCTTGGTTTATGACTAAGTGGTGTTCTTGTATTATAAGTAATAGATGATTGTGTCACTATCTTGTCAAGTGTTCTTGTTTTATAAGTAACGGATGATTGATGGATATACTTCAATCATATAGTGATTGAAACTAAAAAACATAAAATCAAACCAATATACAAAGTGAAACCAATACACAAATTCAAAACAATACAAAATGTCAAACCAAAATACATAGCACCCGAGTCAATCGATCACGTCTTGTATGTGATGCCCTAACTTGAGACTACACTATATGAACCCGGTGTGCAACTGACTCGTCATAAATCGCATGTAAGTCCGATACTGTCGACTCACCGCGGGCAATAAGATCTTTGATACAAGCATGAATGATGTGCAAACTTTGTGATGAAAAATACATTTGTTAGTAACTATATAGATATTTAACTTGCATAATAGAAAAAAAATAGTAGACATGTACACGGGTATTTGAAATAGGAACCGGAGGATGACGATCCGGTGGTGGAGTTTGTACAGAAGAGCCGTGTAATACGAACAAATGGCACCGCTCACTAAACCAAGACATGTAATCCTCTGATATAGTCCACAGATCAAGAGCCAGAATCCGACCCTACTCGGCTCGTGTCGTCATATTTGAATTGCCGGAGGACCCGATCCGGCATGTATGGCTCAACAATATCTCCCATCTAGATCGTCCCTCTATACGTGGAAACCACGAACTCACCCTCAAAATCTATCACTTTGTCTCAGTAAGGCATGAACTCTATGTCCTCCGTTCTCATATGGTCTATCTGCGAGTGGAGTGATCGTAATCTCTCCAACGTCTGAGGTGTGGTCTTCGGGACATATAGTCTCGAAGCTCACCTAGTTGATCCATGTCTACTAGGGTTCTCTGCTACAGAACATCCTAGTGATGGTAAGTGGGCATAAATATAAAATTGCACAAATTTTTATGATATAAATAGTATTATTAGGTAAATATCAATACAAATGTGCATGTATAACAAATGTTATATGGATTAGTGATGTAAAGCCCGCAATTATCTTCACCTTCAGCCGTGAAGCGTCGCCCATCATCGTATACGAAAATTTGTTAGTTGAAGATTAATATTAATGAAAAATAAACATCAAAATGGGTAACTAAAGTGATAGTAATACGTACTGCATACCCCTCTTGTACGCTAATGATCTCGTACCAAATCGATCAACCAAGGGCGAATCTTGTGCGTCGACTTATCGACGAACACAGATGATCCCAAGAAGAAGAGGAGGAACATGGAAGCAACATCCTCATCTGGTATGGTTAGGTTGCGATGTACGGTGGAGAATGTCATCCACAAGGCATCTACAGATAACGTGGTCTGGTTTCCCCATTCCTTGGATTCACTGATGTGAAATAGGGTTCGAAATGTTCACGGATCTGAAGCCCGTAACTGTGACTGTTACGGGTTCCAAACTTTCCATGAAAGTTGCAGTGTTTATGCCTTCTGAAACTCAATAATCCATGTATGTTAGTTATATGAAACTTACAGTCCTACAATTGGCCAAACAGGTAGAAGAAATTGCAGAATCTCGACAAAAATAGACGCCAAAATCTTTCATCCAAGTTTCCATGAAAGCTGCTCCAAATTCTATTGCGACAAAACAAAATAAACAAAGTCGAGTTAAGACGAACTATGCATTCTTGTGCATTATTATTATTTTTAGTGGTAATAATAGTTGCAAAATTTCTAATTAAGAGGCTACTAACCCCGCAGTTGATTAAATCAAACTAACAATTCCGTCACCACCTTCCAAGAAGTTGCAAACCAAACCCTCATCCGCTAAAATTTCATACTTCAACAACGTAACCAAATTGTTGACGAAAATAACATTTTTATAAATTACCACCACGCCTAAAAAATTAAATTCATCTAGAACCTAAGACTTTCTTATGTGTACAAACGTTATCTTTAAGTCTAGAGTATCCAATTAGAGCTTATACACATCTCACATATTTATTATAAAATATCGCTGTTGAACCATCTAACCTTTCTTGCACACAAATCTAACTAGTTCTGTGTAAAACTATAAGGAATTGAAAAAGACATCAAAAAACCGTGATTAGCACACAGGCGGCTTCATATGTTATGGTCAACATGAAACCACAACCTTGTTTATAAAATATCACATTTCAGAAGTTCCTTCGACGTTTGTTTGAGAGCAGCCATGAAAGTGAGATTGCAAATGTCTTCTTCTCCCCCTCTAGATTTCAACTTCCACAGCGGAAGATCATCCCCTTCGCCGACAACTTCCTCTTCCTCAGCGCTCCCACCAGTCCTACTCGATTTTCCGACCTCAATCAGGAACTCGAAAACGACTTCTATTTGGCTGATCGATCTTCTGCTGCTGCTGATGATGATGATTTCGCCTTTCATGTGAGCTCGTCAGAGGTCCAAACACCTTCGGCTTCAGCTGCTGAGCTTTTCGATGGGGGCAGAATCCGGTCCCACAACAATCCAGCTGATACCCATTCTAGTCGCAGGGTAATTTCACCACCGCCACTATCATCGTCAAAATCAAAAGGAGACAAGAGTTTTTGGAGCCAATTCACAACCAGATGGAAGAAACAGAGCTTAGAGAAGACGGAGCAATTGAGAGGAAGAAACAGAGATTCAACTCATGGGAGCAGAGGAGCGAGATCACTTTCTCCGATCAGGGTTTCCAAGTATCCATGGGAAGACAATACAAAGCCCTCGACTGCTCTCACTCTGTCCGCTAATTCCAAGTCCAGCAAGAGATGGAAGCTCAAGGATCTTCTGCTATTCAGGAGTGCATCGGAGGGAAGGGCAGCAGATAAGGATCCTTTGAGGAAGCTCACGGCTTTGTATAGCAGCCAGCAGGAACGTAAGAGCTCCAGGAGAGGCAAAGTTTCAGCTCACGAGAGACACTACGCGATGAACAAGGCAGTTTCCAATGATATGAAAAAGAGGACATTTCTTCCTTACAAGCAAGGGATTTTAGGCAGCTTCCATGGTCTTGGTGGCTATTGATGCCTACAACAAGTCTGTGAAAGTGCAGATGCCTGCAAAAAGAGCAACCTTAATTCTTTCGTTTGAAATTGTTTATAGACATAATTTGTAGCCATATGATACATGAGCAAATATCTTGAAAAAGTTCAACCAAGATGTGTAACCAAGAAACTACATCCATGTTCTCTTAAAACACAAACTACAACAGCATCGGTTATCATCTTGAGATGCAGAATGTATTGCCGGGTGAGTTCAGTCTACCAATCAGATCAGGGGAAGTTATCAATCTTGATCGGTGTAATATCATCTGCAACATTGAAGTGTCCCACCAGACGTGCGAAAAAAACCATTTGTTGTTCTATAGTGAATTTTATGTTTTCAGCCTGCGTCAAATAATATGGTACCGGTTACACAAACTGTAAAAGTTACGTTTGGAAGAAATTCAGTCTAGTGTTGTACCTTGCGGAAACCATGACTTTCCCCTTCATACTCAACAAGAGCAACAGGTAAACCTTTATCTTTTAATGCACGATAGATTTTGCGAGATTGATCAGGTGGTACAACCTGCAAAATACAAACAATTATTGCAGTCCATTAGATAAATCTGAAACGGACCATGTTCCTTCCTCGCCTATCTTTAGGCCAGATGTGATGGAACTTTATTCAATCACCCAATTCAATGCAGTCTAGTAAATCTCATACCTTGTCCTCCAGCCCCTGGAAGAGAATTATTGGGCAAGAAAATTTATCTACGTGATTGATTGGTGCTCTCTCAAAGTAAGCCTGTTCAGTTCCTACAATACCAATATAAAACTTCATTCATCGCTACCTTTAAATAATCAAAAACAAAAGGTACATAAGATTAAAATTAAGATGCATCAAACAAATTACCAACAAGACTATCAAGATAGTGTGACTCAAATTTGTGAGTTTCGGCCCTTAGCAAACTAAGGTCTGCAACCTGTTAAATTGGAAAAAAAACATGACAAACTTGTTTGCAAAATCAATTAATAACACACAGGGAATACTGCCAATCTATAAATATGCAAAAACCTTCAAGGAACTTACACCATACAATGAAGCACCAGCCTTAAAAGTGTCTTTGAAAGCAAGAGCAGCGAGTGTTGTATATCCTCCAGCAGATCCTCCTGTTATACAAAGTCGATTCCCATCTACCTTTCCGCTGTCCACCTGCCATTTCTTCAGTGTCAGCATCTTAAGCATGAGAGTGTGACTCTAAAAAGGAAGCATATGAAGAGAAAATAACTCGCCAGAAATTTGGCACAACTGCAACAATCATCGACATCAACAACTCCCCAGGATCCCAGAAGGCGGTCACGATATTCTCTTCCATAACCTAAGTGAAAAAAGAATTATTAAATGAACCTTAAGCCAACCATGGTATACTGCTCTAAGGACAAAGGTAACAAACTCTTCCGTCTCTTTTCTCAAAGAAGTTGAGAAATGAGATGAAAAGAAAAACATCACAAGACAACCCTGCAGAACCTACACATAATTTGTGTGATCATCGAGGCTTAAAAGAATATATCAATATAATAAAAGGCTACATTCAAGCCATGTTGAGAATTAACCTGTGCTTCCACCGTAATTGACATCCACAAATGCCCAACCACGACTGGTCCAGTACTGGATACTAAGATTAAGAATACCCCGTGTTTCAAGTGTTGGCCCACCTGATAATTTAAGACATTACATGAAACAAGTCTTTTTCAATATCAAAAATACCCTAAACTAAAAGGCAAAATGTTCTTTCATAGGATAAAGTAGTTTAAGCTCTTCCATGTGAGCTCAGTCAACATGACTTACCATGACTTTTTAATAAAAGAGGAGGCTTCTCTTCCTGATTAGCTTGATAAATAGGATTTGAGGGTGGATAGAAATATGCATAAGCAGTCTGACCCGGTACTTCAGTTGGAAACTCAATAAACTCTGGCAGGCTAAAATAAGATTGATACTTTGAACTCTCGGGTGAAGAAGACCACATAATTCTAAAATCAGACACGTGCAGATTGTCATCTAAAGTAATCTGCAGTTACAAATGACCCAAATCTGACATCTGCAGTGAAGGAAAGAGCAGTACGGAATATCCGGCAGGCAAAGGGAGACCCTTCAGCCTATTACCACCGATAAGTATGCAAGGATAAACTACTACACCTTTGCCACTGACGATGGAATACTAGCAGATGCTCCCTCAACAAATAAGCAATTGGATCCTAAAGCCTATATCAGGAGAACAAGGCATCATCAAAAAGATGTTAAGAATCAAATTTTAGGATAAAACAATGAAGGAGGAGATATCATTACAATATTGCCTATATCCGTGAAAGGAACGTCAAGTAGTGACAATGAGCATTCAACATCATCCAGAACTCCAAGATAGTTTCTTCCCTTCTGCCTGAAACAGAAATACATATTTTTGAGTGCTAGTACATAACAATAGAGAATTAAATCTTATAGTAGGATTCGCAATTCCGTAGTGCATGCAAAAATATTTTAGGCCGAAGAAAAATTTCACAGACAGACCTGTAGCTGCAAACAATAATGTTCCTTTTTTTATTACTTTGTAAGAATGCATAAGACTTCATGCCGAAGACCCAAAGAGGCCTTGTAAACTCAGCTTCCATAGAATGAAGTGCTAGAACTTCGTTTCCGGATTCAATCTGTTTTGAAGATACAGGAAAAAGTCAGTCATAGTTAATTCAATAAAACAAAACAAAATATGAGTCATAGGAATTGGACAATCATTTTCCATTAATTAGATATCACACTGCGAAGACTATTGATTTTATAGACACTGCTTTCATCAGAAATGGAGTGTCAAAGTCAGAGGGCTCAGCTTTCGATCTGGTTTCGTTTTCTGTTCATCTACTTATTGCCAAATTGTGCCCAGAAGCTCCAAACATATGATATAAACTGAAATTTTTAAGATCTTTACCCATTTGTGAAGATTCCAAAAACCGTTCTTCCTGTCAGTTATAAAAAACAGCTCCCCTGCACAAATGAGCAAAATACATTAACAGAGAAAATTTAAGACAACAGAGTCTCTTTGCAGACACAAATATCACCTATCTAAATCTTTAGGTGATTTAACGCCATCTCAGACTGGGGTTGGAAAAAAGAAACATCTACGTAGTCAACCAGATTGTGACAATACCTTAATAGTAGAAACCACAAATATATAAAGGTTTTCACATGAAAAAGCTATAAACTCTCCTTTTTTTAAAAATGCTCTTAAGCAGTATAGTGGCAGACACACGCATACCTACAACATAGAGCAGCAAGGCCAATGGTGATTAAGAAAAAGCTGTGATTAAGGGAGACACATTTGCAAATAACAAAAAAAAAACTCCGGATCATGGGATCCTTTTCTATCAGATAGAATACAGCTTTAAATTATTGATCAAATAAAAGGTGAAAATTAAAAACACAGCTTATACAAAAACGCTAGGATCGTTCTCCTTCAAGTACCTTCTGATGTCCACTGTGGTTCAGTTGGAGACTCAACTAGAGAAGGATCCCCACCAGCAACGCATATGCGCTTGCTTATATTGCTGCATGAAAGCAACACTGAAGTTAAGAGAGTGTAGATCACATTACCCTCACAAAGGAAATTTTGCTGTGATTCATTAGTAACACACAAGTCACAAGTAACTAATAATTAGGGGTATGGGATGATCAAGATTATGATAAAGAACAATTAACCATAAAAAGAAATTGTACTCACCCGTCCTCCGCTATGTAGCCAACCCAAAGTTGTGATCTATCCCAAGGCATGTTAGGGTGCCCCCACTCTATCCAGGCAATCCGCTCCCCTTTTGGATCTATGCGTGGGAATGCATAGAAATCGTTTCCACTAACCAAGACTTTAGGTTCTGAACAAATAATGTTTGCACAGAGAAAAAGGAATTACCATCATCATCATCATCATCATTAACCATACACAACGCAACAAAAATATTTTTTTTGGTAGGCATATATATTCCTAATTACCTATGTGGGTTTTCAAGGTGACAACCACACTTCGTTCTTTATTGAATTTGATGTGTTGCAGTTACCATGAAGAAACGAATTGAAATAACTAAAGTGAGCTTAGAAGTATACAGGGAACCAAGAGTTGTAAGCTCGAAAAGGTTTTGGATTTACAAAGAGAGTCACAACAGCAGAAAAGAGGGAGCTTTGTGAGAAGAGTGTCAGTCATTGAAACAATGTTTGAATATTGTTCAAGATCAAGGAAAAAGTTGTCTATAACATATTTGGATAGAATTTGTGGGAGAATTTTTATATGGACAATATATGGTTAGGATAAAATATATGACAACATAGATTAAAATTATTCTTGATATAAGATCCAAAATTGCTTAAGATATGATATGATTTATTATTATATGTGAAAATTAAGAGTATAGGTCGGATCCATATACTACTATTAAAGTCAAATCCCTTCTCGTCACGTGTCACTCTCTTATATAGTCGTTGCCACATCTCATTTTTACATAATTTTGATTTTTCTAAATATCTATATAACTAACATCTTACATACTAAAATAGGTAAATCACATAATACATAATATCTACTTACCAAACTTACTTTTTTTTAAATATCTATATACTTAACATCTTACATACTAAACAATAAAATACATAATATATAATAATAACTATTCACCAAACTTACTTATTATTAATTTGCATGAATAAAAGAGTTGAATTTTCGTATATAACTAATAATCATTTATTTATATTTAAGTAAATATTACACTAATTATGTTATAATTTATGTAAACTAACTATCTTTTTTCTAAAACTATATCATTCTATGTACATTTTAGCAAATTTTTCTATTATATTTTACTCCCCGATTGTATTGCCATCTAACTGACTTTATCTTTACAATAAATCAAAAATCTTTATTTTATAATTAGATAAATAATAGTATGTAATTACATAAACCACTTATTGTTCCATACATTTATATAAATAATAGTATCTAATTACATCAAACATTTATCTGACTTTACATTACATCAAAACTGAAGTTACTTCGCAAGTATGTGTGCCAGAAATAGCCTAGAAATATGTACTTCAAGAAATAAAATCTCTCATGACATTGAGTGTAACTGAGTACTACTTACGAGGGCCCTCAACAAATATAGTTTGTCGCATGATGTTCTCTAACATAGGGAGAATAAAACCTTTCGTGTAAAATAATTAGGGTTGTAATGAGACAAGCTGCTCGGGCTCGGCTCGCGTTCGGCTCATCAAAAGCTCGGGTCGAGCTCATTTATTATATAAACGAGCCGAATATGAACACATTTTAAAGTTCGTATAAAATTTAGGCTTGGCTCAACTCAACGAACTGAGCTTGAGCATTTTAATGATCGGCTCGTTCGGGTAAACTTCGGTTCGTTCGATTAAAATGACACTATATGAGCATTATTTTAGACGAGCTAATCAGAATCGGCTCGTCAAAAACTCGGCTCAAGCTCGTTCATTTTCTAAACGAGCCGAACACGAACACATTTTAAACCTTGTATAACTTTTAGGCTCGGCTCGTTTATAAACGAATAGAGCTTGAGCATGTCAATGCTCGTCTTGGTTCGGCTAGTATTACACACCTAAAAATAATGAAGCATTATTTCAAGGGGGACAAGTCCAATGAAATAATGAAGCCTTGCTTCAAGGGGGGAATGTGCTTCTCAGTAAAAGCAAAACAAAAGAGAAGTAAAATAAAACGTAAATCAACCGCACCGAAAATCAATAATTATTGTGCGATGCACTTGAATAAAAAAAAGTGAGCACGAAGAGATTGGTCAACAAGTTGCTGAAAAATATTGTCTTAAAGATGTGAATTATAAAAGATAAATCGGGTGAATTGTCTAATGGAGTTCATTGAAGAGAAGATAGTCGGGCAAAAACGAACTATTGATTGTTCAAAGCATACGATGAAGATTCAATGAGATCCAAGGAGACTTGTCAATGTATATACTTGGGTAGACGAGAACCGATTGTTTTTGGTGGAAGGAGGTCCGGTACCATACACACATCTAGTCGCGCTTTAATATTGTTGAAAAAAATGTTAAATAGTCATCAAACGGGAATAGCCCGACCTCTTACATGATGGTTAATCCATTTTATAGCACCCTTCAGGACGGGCAAGCAAATACATGGGAACCAATCGAAAAATTTATAACAATCGAAGTTAAAAAAAATCCGCGACATAATTCGCCTCACGGTAGAGTTGACGGAACTGGACATATCCCTTTGTCATTCACCCACATTATTACTAATAACTCCCGTTGCAGTAACATGTCCATCTTTTGTTGAACTAGTTTGCACTTTGCATATCACTGTGTTATTCTTTTCTTGTTTTTCCTTTGGTTAAAGTTTGTTTGTTTGACGGTGATAGGTAAGACAGTATTTTCTTTTATTCAATTAAGGTTGTTAAGACTTGTTTATCAACTTTTAAAACGAAGTTGCTAATCACAATTTTTGGTGTGCAGTTGTGGTCTATTAACATATTCAATTCGTGTTTCTTTTATGAAGCCAAAAGGTTCAAGGGATTCAAATAGAGGTACTAGGAACTCTAGAAGTGTTTGTCCACATAAAAAAAAAGACTTTGTTAGGTTGGGTACTAATTATCTATGTGAGCTTAGATCCTGACAAACAAAATATAACATTTGATTGAAAATTTGATATGTTTCAAAAATCATGAAAAAAGCATGAAGAAGCAAATTGAGAAAGATGAAAAAAAGCATGAAGAAGCAAACTGAGAAAGCTAAAGTGAGCTAGGATCTATACACGATAACAAAGAGCTCTAAGCTGGGAAGCCTAGAAACTATGATACACGGAAACAAAAATGGGAAAAAGAGTAGTTAAATGTAAGGAAAGATAATATCAGTAATGCAATTAAGGTGGGCCCAACAGTTTGGGCTAAATGAAAGGGTATATGAGAGTAAAATAATGTTAGTTCCTTTTATTATGGTTGGGTATGACAGCAGAGGGGAACTGAACCAAAAGATATCCATCAGGAGAGGGAGCTGGACAAGAGACAGGTAAATCTTAGTTCATATTAGTGTGCTTGGTATGACAACATCTAGGTTTGGAATTCTAAAATTTGTCTAGGTGGCTTTGTTTGTTATAAACTTGTAACCCTTTAATATCAATAATGTGGAGTGAACAATTAAGAAGTATATTTTAGATAAACTAATAAAGATAACTGATTTTAATTATGGTTACCTAAGGTTTTCACTATAAGCTGTATTTGATAGTTTCCTGCACAACAGTTGTTTCCGCTGCCCATGGCAAAGATGCTTGCGCCCCTTTATTCTTTTTAACACTTTATAGATCCAACAATTGTGATCTGTTAGCAATTTTGGGTGTCCTTGTAAATACTGACAGATACCTTGTATGCTATTGTTGCTGAGGCTTATTGCTGCAATTGTGGTAGTTGGATTTAAATGGCTATCTCGATGATCTGATAAAAGGTAGAAACAAAAGTCAAAGAATAGCAAATCTGAAATATAGATCATAGTGTTTTTATTGGAAATTGGCATCACTAGTACTAAGGCAAGCCCGGCAAATGACATGTACCTTCCATAACAGTGATGAAACGCTGAAAACGCATGTCAAACACCCCGTCAGCGTAACATAGCAATGGTCCACCATAATCAGGAGAAATTGGTTGAGGAGAATCTGGTTTGAAGAAAATACGTGAGATTTTACTTGACTGATTTGACCAGACAGAACTAACAAAGACACCCAAACACCCCCGTCAACTGTGCGCATGTTTCACTCAATCCAAGCTTTTAAACAGCATTAAAAACAAAAAAACCACCTCCAGAAGTAAGAGACTGCTTATAAAGCCGCTGATCCTTGTAGTTTGAGAAGATCACAGTGTCTCCATATATTCCAAATGCCCCACCTCCGTATTCTTGAGCCACAGTGCGGACTGCATAGTCCTTTGGAGTTATGTCCAAGGGTGGTTCCGCTTCATTCTCCGATTCCAGAACAAGGACACCACGTCTAACACAAAATTAGCATGAGAGATGAAGGTTAGAGAAAACATCCATTCGCATAACCATATGTTTAAGTAGTGTTGTATTAACTACCCAGACTCCGTGGGACGAGATTCAAGCAGAACAAGGCGACCACGGCCATCGACGGCGATTCCTCCGAGTCTCTTTTCACCGCCAACGATAGCGTCGGCGGTGATCGGCGATTTCCAGGATCCATACGGAGCCGTCACTTTCTCCGTTGCTCCAGCTCCTCCGGTTGACGCCATTCGTACGGAAGCTGCGCGAATATGGCGGCAATCAACGAGTTTCCGGTAGATTGGGGTTGAGAAAGCGGGTTTAAGGAGAGAGAAAGTGGTTTGGAAGAGGGAAGAAGGAGAGTATCGAGTAAGGCCAGTAGCGAGTAAGGCCGATGCTGCCATCTAGCTAACCTAATTTTGTTGTTTTATTTTCCAATTTCAATGATCCGAGCAGGGAGCCGCAAGCAAGCCAGTAGGATCCTCTTTCACACACCTCTACTAGTATATTACCCGTGCCCTGCACGGGATTTTTTGTAATTATTATTTTATAAAACTTATATTAATCATATTATTATAACTAATACAAATATTTAAAATATTATGGGTTTTAATTGGTACTATAAATATATAATCGAAAACATCCACCGAATTCTTGAGTCGGAATTCCACCTTCTCATGACCCATTGAGAGTAATTCCCCTTCGAAATACCTTGTCGAAACCTCCTAGTTAGAATAAGGTGAATGACTCTAAATTTATCGAAATTATGTAAGTAAAATCCATAATTCACATGAAAAATCCCTCATATAGTAATTTGTTAGAATTAGTGTTTTTATTTCATAATATATTTATTTGTATAAACTTATAAGATTTAAAATTTCACCATATAACTTAAAGATTTAGTAGTATTATTTCAAAGGTATCCTAATCACAAACTAATAATTATGATATGTTAAATTCACTTTTTAAAATCACAAATTATTTTTCATGAATTTTTTTTATTCTATTAAATATAGTAACAAAGGTTATGAATTGATTTGTAATCTTGTTTACGTGTACATAAGATTTTAAATCTTAAAAAAAATAAATGTAAGAAAATTATAATCAAGAATATATTCTTCTTTTAAGTTAATATAAAGTTAAAAATATTATTTAAGAAATAAATGTTCTAATATTAATTTATTAATTTTCAATAAAAGTATTGTAGTAGTGGATAAACAATATACTATGTGGGAATTTAAATCGGTAGAGTACTTTCTGCAAATAAAGTAATAAAACTAATAAACTAATAAAGTTTAACAATGCTATAAACTAATGGAAAAACCAATTTGTATTTACATATCTTTATTTATTAAAAAAATAGGTACTTTATGTATTTTTTTCAAGATCACTTTATAAAAATAATATAATGTGAAATATGTGTAATCTTTATATGAGTACCTTAACTTAGATTTTTCTATCAGAACATATTATAATTACAGAATAATATTTATATTGTTTTTCTCATTTACGATATTATTAATATTGAAGTACAAAAAATATATATTTTGAAAGAAGATATATTTTGTATTGTTTTTAAATTTCCGATTTGAAAGTACAATTATTAAAGTTTCATAAAAACATTTAAAAGGTTATTGTATAAAATTTTTTAATTTCCAAAACAGATTTTTAAATAAAGTTGGAAGTATGATCAAAATTATCGATTTCAACAAAATTCAAAAATAATTAAATTGAGAATTCGTAATTAAATAAGTAAAAGAAGAAATATTACAAAAGTTACATAATAATAAAGATTAGAATGGATGGAAAAAATAGTTAATTAAAGCAAATGAGTTTTGTTAAGCAAAATGGATAAAATTAGTTGTAAAGAATAGTCTACATTACAAAATTCGTTCTGTGTACCTAATTAATAAGTAAAAATTGTTTTGCTATTTTTTTTAATCATTTTTGTGTTTTTGAAACAATTTGGTTAAATTGTTTTGTCATGTTTTAATTTAAATTGAATTTATGAATTAAAAAAATAGTAAGATTTGATTTTTTTGTGAAATGACGGATTGATTAATTGATTAATAAATAATAAATTTAATAATTAGCTTTAAAAAGTATTTTGGTAGGCTTGGAGAAACCTCGTGTTGACACGTGGCAAAAAGCTTCTGCTTTAATAGATATAAGATTGCTTCATCTGTTACACTATTTTGATTGGTCCGTCATCACTCATAATAACAAAAAAGTTAAAACTAATAGAGTATTAATATATAAAATTACCCGTGAATTTGAAAGCAACTATATGAATAAGTTCATCTTATTGAACCAACATTGAAATAGAAAACAACAACTTCCTCCCCATTTCTTCAATGGTATTTGAAAACTCAAACATACAAGTTGGCATTTTGTTAACGATTGATCAGATTGAGACGGGCTAAGTGTAGCTTTATTTGTAAGATGAACGAGTGGAGTCAAGGATCGAAACTTTTAATACATAATTGTGCTGAGAAACGTAATTTCAAAAGTTCTCTAAAGGTCCAACAGTAGCTCTCTCAATGGGCTGTAAAATTGCAGCATTATTTGTTGTTGGGCCCAAGTTGGCATTGTTAACTGTGTTGTTATATGATCCGTTTTCAAGAGGCTCAACCGTAGTGTTTCTTCAAACATATGAAACGCTGAGTTTTATTTAGGTTTTGTAAGGAGTTTATTTATAAGCTCCGTGGATCAGCTGTGCAACAGAAGCCTCGGTCGTGACTTTAGCTGCTCTCCTCTTCTCTCCCTTTCTGTAGAAATTACAAAGAGAGTTATCTGAGTTTTCTTCTCCAAGTGAAGATCGAATGTTCAAGTGAGGTTATTTAGGGTTAAGCCCTTCGTGCCTACTGATACTGAAGACTTTCAGTGGACAATGTAGGATTGTATACTCTCATATCTATATCCTTTGAGATTCACTTGTATTTCGGTTCTTTTTCATATGTTTGTTCTTGTATTTCCTTTGTTTGTTTTGATAGTGGATTAAGCAATATCTCGAGGCCTCGACGATGTAGGAATTATTCCGAACCTCGTTAAAATCGTGTTCTTCTATTCATTTATGTTCTTGAGATAGATTGTCTCTCTTGCCTTTAGATCTTGTGCATTTTCTACGTTTTAAAGTGGTCACATAACCTTTTAAGGCAATGACCTACGAATTCTTGCATTTTGAGTTACGAGAAATCTTGATCACTTTCAAATTTGTTTTGTTTTTCAAAAGTTTCATATCTGTTTTCCGATCTGGTCGTTTTTTGAATCTTTTCTTTTCAGATTTGTTCTCGAATCTGTTTTGTTGCAAATCTGTTATTCATATCTATTTTTAACAAATTTGTATTATGATTTTAGATCTAGTCGTTTTTCAAAATCTATTTATTCCAAATATGTTTGAAATCTGTTTTCTATAAAAAAAAAGTTATTGTTTTTACCTTTAGTTTTTTAGAATTTTTGTTTCTATGAATCTGTTTTTAAAATCGATTTTAATTTTTCAATTTTAGATCTAGTTTTAAAATCGTTTGGATCGTGAGTCTTTATAATCTTGAGTCAATGATAGATCGAACTTCTTTTTTCTTTTGTGTTGTTTTTATTTGTTGGTAATAGATTTTGAGATCTCTTACATCTTGTAATAGATCTATAAAGCCAATGTCTAGTAAGACTTACTAGGGTTGATGCCTTTAGTCCGTGATATTTTTTGGTTGTTCTTGAACGAAGCTCTTGTTGCATTTTCTGTGATTAGTTTTCTGATTCTTTTTGCTACTTTAAGCTTCCACTGTTGTCATTTTGTACTAATCTTCATATCATCTCTCCTTACATGTTGATTCCAAACTGTATATAATCTTATCTTCTGTGTATATCCAACTTCTCAATCTTCTTTCTTTTCCTATTCCATTTTATAATAATGGTTGACTCTTATTACAAAATGAAACCCTATGATGGTGTTTCTGATTTTTGTATGTGGCTGGTTAGGATGAAAGGAGTCTTAGTGAAAGAGAAGGTGTAGCATGTAGTAGACAAGAACTATCCATCCACACTCAGTGTTGAAGAAAGAAAGGTAATGGATATACAAACTCATAGTGAGATTATGATGAGGCTCGCGAATGAAGTTGGCCGGCAAATTCTAGTTCACACAACAACCAAAAATCTTTGGACAACTCTTAAAGAGTCGTATGAAGTTTAGTCTTTGCCTGGCAGAGTTAGTTTGTTGTGTAGGTTATTCACCTTTAAAATGAACACTAACCTCTCTCTTCAAGATAATCAAGATATTTTATTAAGAATGGCTTAGGACTTAGAGCGTTGTAAGGATCCTATATATGAAGTTGGCCAAGCTGTTATGATTCTTAACTCTCTTCCTTCTCAATTTGACAATTTTAAAGGCATTATTCAATATGGACATGAAGACTTAACTAGGAAAAAGATTTTGAACGTCATACTTGAAAAGAAGAACCCTCTAAAAGTCTTTAAAATGAAAGGAGAGTCTAAGGATATTAAGTCTGAAGTCTTATTTGCTAAATGCAAAAATAAAAGAATAAGTACAACAACAATCGAGATAGTAAAGCTGACTCTAGAACTGGTTATAATCAAAAGAATTATGCTAATCAATCTGTTAAAAAGGAGATTATTTGTTACTATTGTGGTATTAAGAGTCACAATACTCCTGATTGTAATAAGAAGAAAAAGGATGATGCTAGTAAGTCCAAGAATGTACCAATATCCTTGAGTCTCATATTTTCTATGATAATGAATTGGTTGTTGTTTCTAGTGATGATTTTGATGCTTGGATTCTTGATTCTGGTTGTACCATTCATTTCATTCCTTACGAAAAATATTTTGTTTTTTGCATAAATGTGATAATGGGGTGGTTAGATTAGGAGATCATACTTCCTTATCCATAAAAGGCATTGGTAATTCATGATACATGATAATAAAATCAAAACTCTTCAACATGTTAGGTGGGTGCTTGAACTTAGAAGAAATTTATTCTGAAAGTGTTTTTGGTGACCTAGGCTGTCAGATTCACACAAATAATGGTGTTAGGAATGCGATTATAAATGGTAAAATCCTCCTCAAAAGTGTGAAGAAAAATGGTTTATATCATGTTGTTAGTTCTATTGAACTAAATATTCTAAATTTTGTTGTGAACATGAAACTTGATCAAACCAAATTATGGCATGCTCGTTTTGGACATATAGAAAATAAAGGGTTGTATTACATGTTTAAAAATGGTTATGTTGATAATAAACCTGTTGCACTATATACATGTGTGAAAACTGCATTTTTGGTAAAGCTACTCGGTTAACTTTCAACAAATCTACCTATGTTGCTAAATATCATCTTGAATACATACATTGTGATATTTGGGGCCCTACCCAAGTTGATACTATAGGAGGTAAAAAAATATTTTATTTCCTTTATTGATCATTTTTCGTAAAAAAATTTGAGTGTATTTGCTAAAAACCAAAAGTGAAGCTTTCAACACTTTTAAGCTTTGGAAAACAAAAGTTAAAAATGAAACTAACCATAAGCTCAAATTTTTTAAAACGGATAGTGATTTAGAACATTGTATCAATTACTTTAATGAATTTTGCTTACAAAATGGTATAAAACGACATTTGACTGTTCCGGGAACCCCTCAGCAGAATGAGATGCTGAGAGGATGAATAGGACTTTGTTGAAAAAATCTAGACGCGTGCTTTTTCTGCAGGTATGAAACAATCCCTTTGGAAAGATGCTGTAATTACAACTTTTATTTGATAAATAGAATTCCTTCTTATGATATAGGGTTTAAGACCCACAAGAAATGTGGACTGGTAAAAAAACCAAATATAGAACACTTAAGACCTTTCGGTTGTACAAATTATGCTCATTATTTGTAAGGTAAACTAAATCCGGGAGCTCTTAAGTGTGTGATGTTGGGTTATATATCCGGAAGGGGTCAAAGGCTACAAATTACTTGTTATACAACCTGGTGGTTATAGGGTTATAACTAGTAGAGATGTTACTAAAATGAATCTGATTTTCTTTTTAATAATCTTCTTACATCTACTGCTGAGTATACTAACAAGAACAAGGAAGCAGATTTTTCATACCAAGTGACACTCTTGAGTCAGCTGAAGAGTTTAATATCGATGTTTTTCGAAGGCACACCAGTAATGCTCCTGGTAATCATGTTGCTAAACAAACCACTAAAAGTATTAAGGTGGAAAATAGCTCAAAAGACAACACACCTCACCAATCAGGTGGGGTTGTAAGCAAATTTTGACTCTAACTCTAACTCTAACATAACTTCCGTCAATGCTAAAACTTCTGAGACTGTAATCGGGACTATAACTAATTCAGACATTATTTCGGAAAATTTTCCTATTTTTTCTTCTGATTTTGTTGTGGTTTCTGATTATGTTCCTACTATTGTTGATATGTATGATTACCAACTTACTTTTGACAGAGATTCTAGAGCTAGAGTTTCTAATCCAAATTATTTTAATCCTACAAATATAAACATAGATGAGTTTGTGTATAGTAAGGATAATAATTTGGTAGAATTTGTTGTGTTGATTGTTGTTGTGATTGTTAATACTTATACTCCTGAGTTGTATGAGCATGATATTAAATGTTTTCAATCTAAGTTTTGGTTAACAGCTATGAATAAAGAGATTAACTCTATGCATGAGAACAAAACCTGGAAATTAGTTCCTAAACCAAATGGTGTTAGGACTATTGACTGCAAATGGATTTATAAAATCAAAGATGACATTAAACCTAATGACCCCCCTACTTTAAAGCTAGGTTAGTGGCTAAGGGTTTTACTCAAAGGAAGACAAAAATTACAATGACATTTTTTCTCATGTTGTGAAATATAAGACCATGAGATTGCTTATTGCTTTAGCTATAGTTTATGACTATGAAGTAGAATAGACGGGTGTTAAAATTGCTTTTTTGCATGGAGACCTTTATGAGACTATCTATATGAGACAACCAAAAGGTTTTATAGACAAAAATCACCCAAATTATATGTGTTTGTTGAATAAATTCATATATGGTTTGAAACAGTCTCCTAGGCAATGGAATATAAAATTTGATACATGCATGAATATATTAGGTTTCAAAACAAGTCAACATGATCACTGTTTATACTTCAAATCTATCAAAACTGATTCTCCTTTATATATCTTGGTTTATGTGGAGGATATATTGTAAATCTGTAAATCTAAAGCTAAGATAAATGAGGTGAAAATTTCCCTTATAAATAACTTTGGTATGAAAGACTTAGGGCCCACTCAAAGATTTTTAGGGCTAAAATTGAAAGAAATAGGTCTAAGAGGCAAACAAGGCTTACTCAATCTGACTATGTTACTAGGTGTTAGATAGGTTCAATTTAAAAGATGCTAAACCTTCTAAAATAACCTTAGGAGGGCACTTCAATTTAACTCATGTCTAGAATATGTCTAAAGAGAAAAAAATATTGCATGAGTAAGATTCCCTATGATGTTGTTGTAGGATCTGTCATGTATGCTATGATTTGCTCTCGACCTATCTTGCCTTTGCTATTAGTGCCCTTAGTAGATTTATGTTTGCCCCAAGTGAAAACACTGGGAAGCTATGAAATATCTGTTGAAATATATTGCTGGAGTTGTTAATTTGGATTGTTATATGCTAAACATCATTCTCTTATGATCTAACTAGTTATGTATATTCTGATTATGCTTCTAATAAAGATAATAGAAAATCTACCACTTCCTATGTATATACTTGGTGTGAAAAATGTATTTCTTGGAAATCTCAGCAACAACCTATTGTAGCTTTATCTTCTACCAAAACGGACTATGTAGCTGCTATTAAAGCTTGCAAAGAAGTTGTGTGGCTTAGTAATATTCTGTTTAAAATAGAGGGCAAGTCTACTATGCCATCTTTATAAATGCTTGGACAATCAAAGTGCATGATATCTTTGTAAAGATCCAGTTTATCATAACGGGACTAAACATATTGATGTTAGATACCACTACATTCGTTTACAAGTAGAGTCAAATAAATTACTTGTTGATAAAGTTGATGGTGATACTAACCCAATAGATTTTGACACTAAAATAGTGACCACTGATAAATTTTGTTTTGCGGGATTCTTACATATTTTTTAAGTCACGTAAAGGTAAAGAAAATTGGTTGATGACATTTTTGCTCAAAAGTCCATTGTTAGAATGAACTTAGAAATTAGGAGGGCAAATTGTGATGAGAAATGTAATTTCAAAAGTTCTCTAAAGGCCCAAAATAGTTTTCTTAATGGGTTGTAAAATTACAGTATTATATGTTGTTGGTTCAAGTTGGCATTGTTAATTGGGCTATTATATGATCCGTTTTTGAGAGGCCCAATTGCAGTGTTTCTTCAAACAAATGAAACATTGAGTTTCATTTAGGTTTTATAAGGAGCTCATTTATAAGCTCCGTGGATCAGCTGTGCAATAGAAGCGTGAGCCGTGACTTTAGGTGCTCTCCTCTTCTCTCCCATTCTATAGAAGTTTTAGAGAGAGTTTTTATGAGTTTTCTTCTCCAAGTGAAGATCGAATGTTCAAGTGAGGCTATTTAGGGTTAAACCCTTCGTGCCTACTGACATTGAAGACTTCCAGTGGACAATATAAGACTGTATTCTCTCGGATCTATATCCGTTGAGATTCACTTGTATTTTGATTCTTTTTCATACGTTTGTTCTTGTATTTTATTTGTTTATTTTGATAGTGGATTGAGAAATAACTTGAGGTCCCAAGGATGTAATAATTATTCCAAACCTCGTTAAAATCGCGTTTTTCCTATTCTTATATGTTCTTGAGATAGATTGACTCTCTTGCCTTTCAATCTTGTACATTTTCTAGGTTTCAATGATGGGTCATCAAACCTTAGCCAAAGTGTGGAAGGTCAACACCCCCTGAATGAGATCTGGCGGATTTGCGCCAGTAAAGCAATCAGGGGAGTTTAGATTAAAGCGAGAATTGATTTGAAACAACGCCCACATAAAATTTAATTAGGCCGGATCTTGATTCATCGACCCGTCCCTTTAACCGAAAATCATAGAAACAGTTCATGGGAAGGGAATCCTATCAGATTCCAAATCTGCCTATAGGTAAAGCATCCCAAAACTTTTCAATCAAATTGCAACTCGCTCTTGAGTTTGGCATTACAACAACAAAATGTTCCATTTATTAATTGTTGTGAAATCGACCAATAGATGATGACGAGTGTACAATATCCGATGGGAAACGGTCATCTTCTCCGACAGATAGATTTGTATTGCAAAACAATAAGAAGAAGGAAGGTGTATCAAAAATAAAAGGAAGAGTATAGGATTTAAATTAGTTTTAATTTTAAACTTAATTATAAGTGTGATACGTGATCAAGCAAAATAGTGTAACAGACAAAGCAATAGAGATGTGTCACAGAGGATCGGGCTGGATAATTAGGGTGAGTTGTGGTTGTGGCAGAAGCTTGTCATGCACAGCTCTTTGGCTCACACTTGACTTGGTAAACCCTCTTATTTCATTCATTTTCTCTCAATGGAACATGTTCACAAATATACCCCTTCATTATATGGTCCAAAGAGTCTTCATGTGAAATTTCACCTTATTTCGATTAAAAAAACATAATTAAGGCTACATGTAGGTGCATTAGTCAAGATGGTCATGAGGCCTCAACGACATGAACATAGCGGCAAAATGGCGCAACCAGTTTTGATCATCGATCTCCCCATTGTGCGAGATGACTGCATGATTCGCTATGCCTCTCTTTCGCGTCACGTAACGTCGCCATGCAAATTGTATATTGATTGCAGCCCATGTTTTCCAGTTTGAAGAATGATACCTACATATTACAAAACAACCACCAAAGTTATGTACTACTTAATTACTACTGTATGTGGGTCCATTAATTAAAAAGAAATTACCTCAACATATTCTTCATACTCTCATTTGCAAACTTGTAGCGGAAATGCTGAGTTACATAGCGAAGATCATACGCATCGATACCAAAGGCCTCCGTGGACTCAAGACAGACAAAAGTAGCCGCTGAGGGCGGAAGGCGGTGCACGAACGGCCTCCTAAGGCACCAGTACAAGAGCTCGTCCCCAAAGAATGCTCCCGCCTCAACAATGTTTGTTGCCGTGCTTCCTTTCTTCATACTTTGGCTACTCCTTACTCGTCCTCGCACAATGAATGTCATTCGTTGCACCGGATCTCCTTCTCTTATGATCTGCGCAACCAGACGATTTACCTTGACGTATATATGGAAGTTGTGTGAAAAGGAAAGTAAGAATAGGTTGTACGTGGTCTCACCTTTTCATTTTTAGTGTAGATCAAAGGCCTAACCCGATCACATATGTTATCCAGAATAAGATCGTCCAAACACTTGAAAATAGGCACCTATGTATAATATACATTGAGCACTTGACTATGAGGTCCAATATTTGTATGTTCTATGAAAGAAATCAAACAAAGAGAGTGGGAGTGGAAGATGCCTTTTTGATACGCTCTAAGAAGAGGTAGCGTTTGATGTCACGTCTAATGCTTTCAGGTAAATCTTTGATGAACTCCATCTCATCTGCTGCCCCGCAGGTTATCCACCTGTGTGTCTCAAATTGCCTTACTCTATATCTTAGATGACGAGGCAATTGTCTCCTCCTCATCCACCATTCTGTGTCTCCACACCTTACCTGCATCTTTCTCTTATTTGACATCACCGCTTGCAAAAACACCTATACAGTAGTACGTTACAGCATCAAAAATATGAATCATCCATCATAATAAACCACTACCATTAATCTCTTACGTACCTGGATGTTTGCTATCAATAGAGAGAAGAGCAATAATCCTCCGATCACTAATAGTATGCTCAAGAACACCTCTAATGTTTCACTTGTCGGCTCCAAGTTATTGCCCACGGAGCTTCAACATCAAATTGAACCAATGAGATTAAATTAAGTTTTTGTTCTAACTTCTAATTCAAATGGTTAATAATGTGAGTACCTGAGTTGATATAGTCCCCAAGTGAAAGGGTAGAGTATCTTGATGACAATGGCATTACTAGAAATGACAGGCACCGCGAAATCATAGATACCGAAAGGAAAAGACCCGGTTTCGTCCAAGCACAAGGTCTTGTTAGTGGTGGCGGGGTTGAACCCATCAGGATTCCCCACCCAGTTCAAGCAAGACAGGGTGAGATTGCACTTGACGGTTTGTGCACATTGTTGTGCAAGGCAAGACACAATACGTTGTATACCAAGGCCGTACCAGAACCCACCAATTGCCTATATATGATAATTAATAACGTACATATTGATCGATAAGGTCTACATACGTAGTAAGGTAAGAGAGGCTAAGTTATATAATGTTCTTACGTGAGAGGCGAGAAAGTAGGCAAGCATGTTCAGAGCGAAGCCCCACCATACGGTGCCGAAGACGTAGCCACTCACATTCTGCATTTTACTCATAAGGGATAGACTGTGGAGGATTTTGGGAAGATATTGAAACAAAAAGGTTATCAAAAGTGTCTCCATAAGTAGCGTTATGCGTTCTTCCTTCACTAGTGTCGGCGCCACACAACATATCACAACCTGAGGTATAGGAAGAATGACGAAGATGTCAAACCAGAATGCCTTAATAGAGCCCACATAATGAGCCGCGATGTCACGTGCGTTCCACACAAGCTTCCCACACCCAACCACGAGCGACTCCCTTGTCACGTACGCCAACCTGAACTGTAGTTGGACGTGAACCAAGTGGACCCCATCTACGCAAGTGCGGATCGCTGTTACGACGGCAGCTACCCGCCTGTCTAGTGCTAGACACGGGTACCCGCTTGCCCCGATCGAGATCGCGTAGAAGAAGAGCGGATCGACCGCCAGGGATAGGGCACGTGCTAGCAGGATGACCCTGTTCCACCTCCTCACGTAATTACTCCTCGGGTCGAGTAACGGGCCAAGCCAGAATTTGGACTTCACACCGATTGGACCAGACCGGGCTTTGAATACAGAGGCTTTCCATTCGGGCTGGTTGGCCCGATCACAGCTGGTGGAATGGAAAGCGGGGACACCGACTTGAGTGCAAGCGTAGCATTCGAGTTCTTCCACCGCATCCGCTTTTCCTGAACTTGGGCTCCGTTTCACCCCAAGTATCCCAAATAACCTAAAAATGGAGAAGCCAATCAATATTAGACACGTGGATTAGAACTTTGTCAATTGAAAAAGAAAAATGTAGAAATGTAATACCAGGTGGGGACATGAAGTTTGAAGAATGAGTAGGAAGGCATGGTTTTTGGACTAACCCTGACGCTATAATTCAGCCATATACATACATGTAAATTAATTTAGTCTATAATATTCACTTTATTTATTGATGAAAATTATATCACACAAGAGAGAAATTGAAATTTGCTTAACACTAATATTTCATCTTTTGACGCTTTTGTCGGGTAGCATATGATTCAATGAACAAGGGAAACTTTGCTAAGGCTCCATATTTTATACTTGTATACTATTTCTTAACACTTACCAATTTTTAAGAAAATATCTTTCTATCTAACTCATAAAAGTAAAAAAACCATTTTTTTCTGTATTAAGACTTTTTATATTTATATTTAAAGATATAAGTTAAAATTTTGATATACATATTTGATTTTTAACACATATATTAAGATTATAGGTTACAACTATTGATTTCTTATGATAAATAACTTTTTTTTATAAAATAATTTCTAAACTATATTATTTTTTTCTTCTTAAATTTATTAATTATATTTCAATGATATGAAAGGAAATTCTCATCCTCTACGCAAGTTTATTATTGGTTAAATGTATAAACATGCAGTTTTTTCGCTATTATCCATTAAATGCACAGGGTAGTAAATCATATATAATATAATTTTATAAAAATGGCCTATCACGTTTATATTTAACATATTTTTGGGTTAATATTTAACATATAAACTAATATATTTTTTTTAAAAATAGCTTAGTGGGTGGTTTAAATAATATTTTTTTTTCTTCCTAAAAATGGATATTGTGATGTTAATTCTAGTAAGCAAAATTACCGTGAACGAGTCATGTTATCTTATGAAGTTACACTTCTACATTATAGGAAGATGATGACGGAAAGGCCCATAAATTCAGGAACATTATCCGACTTTCGTAGAAACTGAAAAATGAAGCTGTGATAAGGGAGGTTGGGGAGAAGACGTTTGTGTTCTAATTATTTGAACATAAAGACAAAAAGAAAGTTGTGGAGCGTTCAATGAAAACCTATTGTTGTTGAGAGACATTGATCCTACAAAAAGCATGGAAGAGGCTAGGTTCACCCACTCACTGTTCTTGTTGATTGCTCATGATGTGCCAAAATAGTTTCGCTCAATGGAAACGACAAAGATGATTGGGGAAAGGGTCGGATTTACGAGAGTTATGGCAAGAAAAGGACAAAAGGAGCCCATCTCTCCCTCAAGGTATGAAAGTCATGGTGGATAATATAAACAGACTATTGTGATTAAGCACACTTAAAGCGTCATATAATGCAGCGGTTTCGGAGCTTAAGAGTTTAAACATACTATTGTGATTAAGCCCACTTAATGCGTCATATAATGCAGCGATTTCGGAGCTCAAGAGTTTAAACATACTATTGTGATTAAGCCCACTTAATGCGTCATATAATACAGCGGTTTCGGAGCTCAAGAGTTTAAACATATATTGTAATTAAGCCCACTTAATGTAATTAGCTCAAGAGTACGTTCTATCTAAAGTATATATACATATGCTATAATGAATACAAAATGCAAGCATTATTCACAAAACTCTTCTCCTCTTTATGATATCAGAGCGATTAGGTTAAACCCACAAAAATCTCAATTTTTTTTTCCAGCCTGCTAATTTGCTTTCCTCCGGCTACCATGGCTACACCGTCAAACAAACTCCATCCTCAATGCTGCCACAAACTCATCCCCTATCAACTTCCAACTTCCGCCTATTAATGTGAAACTCGATTCCCACAACTACTATTTGTGGAAGACCACTGTTCAATCTGCTCTTGAGGCCTTCGACCTCGACTCCTTCGTCACATCAAACACTGCACCGCACGAAACACTCCCTGCCGAAGGGTCTGCTGCCCCTAAGTCCAATCCGGACTTCATCACTTGGCGCAAAAAGGACAGGTTGGTCCCACTCTGGATACGTTACACACTTACCGAACGCCCCCTAGCTCTTGTGGCACGATCGACAACTGCCTTTGATGCATGGTCTATCTTAAAGAAGTCCTATCAATCTCAAACTCGCACTCGTCGCATGGCTCTCAAGCAACAGTTGCAAACTCTTCAAAAAAGGCTCACTTTCTATGAGCGAATATATCGAGAAAAGCGAGCTATTTCCGATGCCCTTGTAGATAGTCTCTATGTGGTTTCAAAGGAAGATCTAGCCAGCTATATACTCAATGGATTAGACTCGTCTTACGGTCCATTTACCACAACCTACATGATGAAAATGGATGACCCTGTATTGATGATCTTGGTGGCCTCCTCCTTCAAGAGGAAGAACGCCTTCTTCGTGAGTCATCGGCAACTCTCCCGCCTCCATCTTCGCCTCCACCGTCCCAAACACCAGCACTTTCATCTTCCAACTATACAAACAGTAACAATTGCCAACAGTATACACCGTCTGGTCCACATCGAGGTCGCCAATCTGATCGCCCGACATATCGCACCAACAACCGTGGCCCATACCCCACCGATCGACCTGACAGGGGGTCTTCACAATTCGATCATCCTAACCGGGGATCTCAACAGGGAAATAGGCGCCCTCTAATTCCATGTCAGATCTGTGGACAAACAAATCATCGGGCCTTGAACTACTGGAATTGACACAATGAAGCGGACTTTCCGCCACGTCGGCGAAGCCAAACGTCAACCCCTCCCACTAACCCACGAGTCGCTAACATGACACATATGCAGTCCCCGTCCACAGTCGTCGACCCATCATGGTACTTCGATACCGGCGCAACGGATCATGTCATATCGCAGTTTGATCAGCTCCAAGTCTTGGATCCTTATACGGGTAATGACCGCCTACAAGTGAAAAACGGTAACCAATTGTCTATTTCAAATATTGGCTCTTCATATTTAACTTCGTCGCATGCTCCTATTATTTTGCCTAACATCCTTCATGTGCCTTCCATCACAAAAAAGCCTTATAAGTGTTTCTAAACTCATTAGAGATAACAATACTTACAAGCTCTTTTTTCCAAACTACTGTCTTGTTAAGACCATGCAGGGCAAAACCCTCCTTCGCGTCACACTTGACCAAGGCCTCTACCATCTCCTTCCAGCCGAGACCACCACCCAACTTAGCGCATCGTTGAGCTCTCGTACAACCTTGGAAGGATGGCACATACGTCTCACTCATCCACACGACTCCATACTTCGCAACATTGTCTCGTCATTTAATCTTCCCGTGTCTAGCAATAAACTTCCCTCTATTTGTGGAGCTTGTCAATTAGGAAACAATTGTCGTCAATATCTTCCCACCGGTCATACCATTTCGTCTAAACCTTTTGATTTAGTTTACTCGGATGTTTGGGGACCCTCCCCCATTTTGTCGTTGAATGGATCGCGTTATTTTGTCTTCTTTATTGATGATGCTACAAAGTTCATTTGGATTTATTTCTTGTCCCACAAATCTCAAGTTCGTGATACCCTTATTGCCTTTCATCGCATGATTCGAACTCAATTCAATGCTACTATTCGCTCGTGTCAAACCGATGGTGGTGGTGAATTCACCACTCTCACTCCTATATTCACCGCCCTTGGAATCAATCACCACATCTCTTGTCCTTACACCCAGGAACAGAATGGCGCTGCCGAAAGACAAAACCGTATCATAGTAGAAAAGGGCCTCGCTCTCCTTGCTCAAGCCTCTCTACCTAAACTCTTTTGGGAACATGCCTTCAATACCGCCACGTTCCTTCACAATATCACTACTACACCTACCCTTGCCATGACATCCCCATACCAACTTTTGTTTCACAAAATTCCCGACTACTCATTTATCAAGGTCTTTGGATGCTTATGTTACCCTTTCCTTCGTCCCTATAACAAGAATAAGATGGATTTTCGATCTCTCCCGTGTATTTTCCTAGGATATAGCTCCAAACACAAAGGGTATTTATGCTATCACGTGTCCACTTCTCGGTTGTACATTGCTCGACATGTGGCTTTTGATAAAACAAACTTCCCGTATCCCAGCCTATCTAAGTCACAAACTTCACCTACCTCTGACACATACAACCCGACCCCATCCACCCTACTCGACCTTGCTGCCACAGTTGCACCACCACCCACGCCTCAATCAACCTCGCCTACTCCATCAACATCAATCCCACATCCCCCACCACCACCTCCTACTCTCCCCCGACGCAGCCACCGAACTACCGCACCCCCCATATACCTTCAAGATTACCAATGCCACAGCATCACACATCAACCCTTATCCGAACCAACTACATTCCTCCAAGCCTCAAAGTACCCGAATGGAAGCATGCAATGCAAGAAGAATACAACGCCCTTATGCGAAATAACACTTGGGAACTCGTTCCTCGCTCTTGTAACACTAATCTAGTTGGTTGTAAGTGGATTTTTAGGATAAAGACCAATGTTGATGGTTCTCTCCAATGGTATAAAGCTCGTCTTGTCGCCAAAGGATTTCATCAAGAAGAAGGTGTAGATTACTTTGACATCTTCAGTCCGGTCATCAAACCAACCACCGCCCGTCTTGTTCTCTCGATAGTAGTGACACAAAAATGAGCTATCCATCAATTGGACGTCAATAATGCATTCTTGAGTGAAGACCTCTCTAAAATAGTTCACACGGAACAACCTCCGGGATTCATTGACCCTACACGCCTGTCCTATGTTTGCCGACTTCGAAAAGCAATATACGGCCTCAAATAGGCTCCTCGGGCTTGGTTTACGAAACTCAAGGCCATCTTCACGGCCCATTGCTTCCATGCGTGTCAATCTGACACCTCCTTGTTCGTATATCACTCTGCCATTGTAACTATATATGTTCTTGCGTATGTTGATGATCTTATTATTACAGGCTCCAACAATACTGCCGTCTCCAAGATAACTACATTGTTGCACTCTACCTTCTCGATCCGTGACTTAGGGCCTCTTGCCTTTTTTCTTGGAATTCATGTTTCTCAACAACGGGATTGCATTCATTTGTCACAGACTAAGTACATCAATGACGTCCTCCAATGCACTAAGATGTCCAATATCAAATCAATCCGGTCACCAGCCGACTCCTCATCTCGCCTAAGCCATGACGGCGATCCCTTCGAAGATCCTAAACTATATCGGCAAACTGTAGGTGCTCTACAATATATTACGATCATGCGACCTGAGATCACTTATGCCGTTAATCGTGTTTGTCAGTTCATGCACGCTCCACGTCTTCCCCATTGACAAGCGGTCAAAAGAATTCTTCGCTACCTATAGGGCACCTCTTCACTTGGCCTCGTACTTCATCCTTCCTCCACCATGAAAATAACATCATACTCTCATGCCGGATGGAAATCTGATCCAACGGATTATCGCTCCCAATATGGCTTTTTCATCTATCTTGGGTCGAACCTTACTAGTTGGACTTCGAGAAAACAGAAGGTGGTAGCCCGCTCGAGTACGGAAGTTGAGTATCGGGCTCTCGCAACGTTGTGTTATCAATGTGGTCATATATGACACACAATGAAGGAATGTACTTTTAAATCAAAAGAGGATGAGATCGTTGACCCTGATCAGTATAGATCTTGGCTATGGGTGAAGAAGATGGAAAACTCGAATAATTTAAGCAGGAATGACAAGGAGACAAACAAGAACAATGATCATGGGTAGAAGCAATGTATGAAGGAAATAGAGGTGAAAAACAGAGATCAAAAGATCAATTGGTAACTGAGGGTGCTAAGCAATGAATCATCTCAAGAGGAAATATTGCGGGAGAAGAGGAACGACAATGTACACGACAAATTGTGGAAGTTACTATGGAAGAAGTTGATGAAAGTATGAATGAGAGACAACCATGAGGATTCAAGAGAATCCCAATGAGGAGTGGTTAGGAGCCTGACTAGCACGGGAACTGTTAAGAAGATACTAAATAGGGAAAGGAAGCATAGTGCAGAGATGAATGTAATGGAGAGTTTGCTAGTTGATACCATGTTTTCATAATATGTTTATAGATGTCTCTTTGTGTGATTTTTCCTTGTTTTGCATGGTTTGAGCATTCATATCTTAGCTAATACTTTAAATATCAAAATAATGTCTACTTCCCCTTTGTCTTGTGTCCTCCTCCTCCAAGGAGAAAATGAAGGAAGAAAAGTAATCTTGTTTATTTTTATGAAGCCAAGGAACCAAGAAAATCCCAAGTCTGAAACCTGGAGTGAACCCTCACTCGAGCAAAGAGAAAGTCTTTCACTAGAGAAAAGAAGAACTTTGTGTCAAGTGTCAGCGTTGCTCGAGTTTACAACATCACTCGAGCAAATAATGTTGGAATAAATAAATTTCCTAAACGATAAAACCGTAAACACCGAGGATCAAAATCATGCTAGAGTTATTAAGGAATCGAGATTTACATACCTAGTTCCATAGTGCAACAATCAGATCAATCTTTATTCCACAATCCAAATGAGCGCCGCAGGTATATCGTCTTTCTCAGTCAAATCGTCTTAGGGTTTCTTTAGGTTTTCTCTCTGATAGGGTAGAGAATGGAAAACGGTAGAATGATTTGACGTATTGGTGGCCATAACCTATTATCCTTTATATATTGACCTAATAGAATCCCATTAAGCCTATTGGGCCAAAATCTGGTATCCACTCATTAAGCCCATACCGTTTAATTAGAGTCTACGGGGTTGACTTAATCGAATCACTTTAGATAGCCCGCTAATAAATAGCCGTATAATATAATCTTGTATCATAATATGTAAGCCCACATAATAAGATTTATAATAAGATTTATAATTTAATTAGAGTCTACGGACTTGACTTAATCGAATCACTCATTAAGCCCATACCGTTTAATATGTAAGCCCACATAATATGTAAGCCCACATAATAAGATTTATAATTAAATAGCCGTATAATATGTATGTAATCCGGCCAAGTTTTATACAGTTTTTGGGCTGAATGCAACTCGCATGGACAAACATAGACATACCATTTAACATTTCCTAATGCATAATCTGTACAAGAGAGGTCACTTTGGTGACATCATGTTTCAATCATTTCACCTTAAAGGCTAAACTTGTACAATCCAATACTTGTGTGTTGTTTAATAACAAGGAGATTGTATTCATGTACTCCAAATGCATATTTAAATAAATATAACAACATATTGTACAAGAATATAAATAACTAGACTCGCCATCTTTAAAGCCTCATAATACTCAACATCTGAATTCCCTATAACAATTTATTTACCAAATATGGACATACATCCACAAATGAAAGGTATAAAAGAAAGTAGGTATGTAGTATATCAAACGCACTCCATAACTTTATCAACTAAACCCAAAAGGGCCAAATAAGTTGACAAAACTAGAGCGTGAAAAATTGAGGCCCATAGTTCATAGTTACCAACCTTAGTATCCAAATGATTTGAATGGGAACATTACATTATAACTCTGAATAAAGTATATTCAAGAGGACACGTAAATCCTGTCAAACTATAGCCTTTCTTTGGATCGACTATCATTCACATGGACGAAATCCTCATATATAAATATTTTTATCAAGATACCTAATACAACATGACATCTTGTGTTTGCACAAAATATCAATTGCAAGTGGTACTCTCAACGCAATAATCAAATATTGTTAATAAATCCTATCAAATAATAGTCTTTCTTTGGACCAACTATTACTTACATGGATATCTTCATATATTTATCAATATTTATTATCACTTGTGTATTTGCTATTTGGCTAAACATTAAACTTCCTTTGACCCGATCAATATTCGCATAAATAACGAAAACACCAACTAATTAATATTATCTAACATGTATTTATTATTGGGTTAATTTGGTAACTAGCCCCTTTTCAGTTTTTGTTAAAGAAAATAGGCTTTTATTATTTTGTCATTAGGTAAATATACCCCGTTCATTTTTTTACTACCTCTTCGTCTTCCCTAACTCTAGATTTGCAATCCCTTTCGCAACTCAGGAACCATAACTCTCCTTCCTCACTCACATCTTCCTTATCCCTCCAACCGCCCTTGTGAGACCCGATAGGTTAATTTTAGGGTTCTTGACTTGCTGTGACTTTGTCCCTCTCTGCCCCTGTATACATACATTTCTGAATCCCTGTTTTATACTCTTTGTGTCGCACTCTCGGCTACTCGCAGCTTCAAATTTTCAACTCCTACAAAAATGGAGCGGACTTTTATCATGATCAAGCCCGATGGAGTCTAAAGAGGACTTGTAAGTTCAATTGCTTCGCATCTGATTGATTAGACCAATTGATTGATTTGTTCATCCGAGAGGAAGTTGGCGTCATTGGATTTTGGGACGGCGACGATTCGTTTCCGGTGGTTGTTTCTGCCTTTTAAGGCCATAGTTGCGGTTGTTAGCGGCGTGATGGTAGTGAAGTCGAGATCTGGGATTGAGTTCCACAGGTGACGCCAACGCTTGGAAATGATGTTGGTTTGAGCGATGGATTTGATCGGGAGAAGTGAGAGGATCCGGTGTAGGATGCAGTATGGGAGATTATTGATTCCATCTTCAAAATCTTGCTTTAAGTTTTCATCCTTTATACGCTTCGAAGATCTAGTTTCCATCAATCTTAGGTTCCACTCATCTCTTCTCTAAGTTTGTTCATAGTTTTCGATCGATCTATGCTTGTGTATAATTTGTTGTGTATAGCCTCTGTCTAGAAATGGCGACCGATTCTTGTCAAGATAGAGAATACGACGATTCATTTGAGTTGGAACTGGATTACGAGTTCGACGCCCCAAAATTCTTCGACTTCAACACGCCTGTTGTTGATAGGTGATGGAATCACTATCATTTAAGATAGTTTTTAGAGTCTTTTTATTGCATTTGTGTCGGTTTATGCTACTAACTCCTTGGTGCAGAAGAAGAAGACTAAAAGAAGCTAAGGAAGGAGTTATAAGCACTTAGGAGTGAAGATCGTTCACGAAGCAAAGCTTTTGTTACCTCACCGCCCCAGCGGAGCCTTGTCACCGCCCCTGCGGGTGACGCCTTACTCCGGAGCGCTCCCTGCGCCTTCACCAGCGCCGGTCAAGAAGTGTGTCACCACCCCTGTGCTGCTCCTTGGCGCCCCTGCGGTGACTTGCCCTGAAGAAACGAAGACTAGCGCCCCTGCGCCTTCCACTGCGCCTCTGCCTACGCCTCAACTTGGGAGCTGGAAGATGAAGAGGCTATGTCACCGCCCCTGCGTTGACATAGGGACGCCCCGGCGGCTTGGCATCAGAAACGGCAAAAAGTTGTTAGACTTTTGAAGAGCATTGAAGATCCGCCCCTGTGGAATTGCCTAGCCGCCCCTGCGGCCATGAAGAAGACCAAGCGTTTTTGCCTTCACCGTCCCTGCGGAATTGAAGGCCGCCCCTGCGGTTTAACATCAAAAGCTTTACTCCGGCTGTTTACACCACCTTTATGGAATTAAAGGTGGCTGTTTTGGGCCATCCATTACTCCTATTTAGTGTCTTTTGTAGTATAAATAGTCTTGGGTTGATTGCTAGAATCATCCAACTTGTTAACCAACAAATTATCCACTTTTCCCATTTAGATTATCTTGCTACCTTTGTAATGAGTTGCTAACTCCCTTACTACATTGGGTTGGTTTGAAGCTGCGTTGTTACTTTGGTTGTAAGTTTCTTTAATATAAGTTTTCATTCAGTAATGCTTTGTGTTTCCTTGATCTCCATTGTCTAATTGCATGTTTTTACTATTACTTGAGATTGATCACCTTAGGTTCTAAAGTGCATGCAAATAACTAGGATTAATAGGTTCCGGGTTCGGGTCTTTAATCTAGTAGTAAACTTTAAGTAATAACGGGTTGTAATTACTTACAGAAAAGGAACACAAATATAAAGATAAGCTTAACGGTTTTAATCTTTTCTTTATATCCCTTAGTCTTTGTTTGAAAGCTAACTTGTTATTTTGTTCTTGTAGGTTTACGGAACATTAACCTGTTAAGTTGTGTTGATGCCGTTTGGCTCAACACATATATGATCGAGACGGGAGATTACTTGAAAACTTGTAAAAGGAACCCACCAAAGTAGCAATTGCATGCTTAGAATCAACCTAGTGTAGATTCACCCAATATTGTCTTACTTGTTGCGTTATTCGTTTTCATAAGTTTTTGTGCATCAATTTAACCAAAAGAACCCCCCCCCCCTTGTTACTTGTTCTATAATCGATAATTGCATCTAATAAAACACCTTAACTCTCTTGGGTTCGACCGTTACTTAACTACTATCCTTGTTTTAGTGCTAAGTCAGGATTTACTTTTGATTGGATATAGACGACCATAGAAATACCGTCAGTCAGTTGTAATATCCGGAATTTTTATTCCGTTGAGTTCCGTAGCAAACCGGATTTCGATCCGTCGATCTTTCTCTATCTACCTAGTCATACACACTATATCAAATTTTTATCATTTTATGTAGCCTCACTTCACATAAAATGATAGGAATCAACTATCAAACCCTAGTTTATATCATGACATGTCCTTGACAAAGTCACGACGTTCTTTTGACGAGATTTGACGAGACCACGACGAGATCATGACAAGGCCATGCATGGGCTCGACAAGGCCATGACACGTTTTGACAAGGCTGTGACAAAGCCTTGACAAACTCAGCCCACTCTTTCTACATAGTTTCAGCCCAACTTTGCCATTGATCCAGCCAGATGTGTTCTCGTTTGTGTGCTGGCCCAGCGACACATCCAGCCCAACCTTGTCCTTGCGGGTGTACTGGCCCAACGGCACTTCTAGCCCAGCAAGAAGAGAAGAGCAGCCGACCTTCACGCTTCCTCTTGACTCCAACGTAACGGCTGCTGAGTAAGTGAAGATCTCCCCCTTAACTGCCGGAAATCACGCTGCCAGATCGCTCCTTTCCTTCCGCCTGCCCACATCTTGCAATCTTCTCCTCTACGTCGTCTTCTGCATCTCACCTAGTAGGCCCTCCTTTGGTCACTCGTAGCAGACGAATGACGCACCAGAGAGCAGTAGGGCGGCCAACCTTCTGCACCCAACGCCGTCTGAGCATGTGAGCCTTTGTTTCTCCCTCTTCTCCTATCGGCTTCATGTCTTCCAACGCCTACCAACCTCCCTTGATGTCTACATCCAGGCGAGAAGAGGTTTTTACCATCTGCAATCAACGTGAAGATTGCATAGTTACCAACCCTCTCTTACAACTTTGTTAACGCGAAGACTACATACTTAGCTAGCTTCTTGCATGTGTGTGATGTGTATGAGTGGTGTTTGTGAGTTAAGATAAATAACGAAACCAGAATAGGCCGACTTTAGTATATTGTGTAATTGACCCAAGTGTATGATAGCTGGTCGTGACATCATCTGCCTAGCTCTTGCGAGAGTCTAGGAGCCAGTCAGGTGAACGGTCAAATGCATTAGTACCATTCCGCGTTGGTAAACGGGGACAGGGACGAGGTTTGGGAATCCCTCGTGTCACAAAATAAGTATCATTAGTAATGACTTATCACCTAATTAAAGATAATAAAAGGATTGAGTGTTGCATGTTGTTTGTGTATGTTGTGTGTTTGTGCTTTTACCCTTATACTTATGCATAGAATGTTAGCTAACGGTATTATACCGCTTTGTAGATGCCTTGCAGGTTAAGACAGTTGTAGAGAGATCCGGAGGGAAAGGTCAACCGGGTCCACGTACTCATTTAGTTGGGGACGAGGTTGTCTTATGTTCTTCATATGCATCGTTTTAGTACCGTTGCTTTGTAAGGCTGATACATATCCTTCATGTATTTATTGTTTAAAGTTTTCAAATGTTTTTAATACTTTTGTGCCTTGTTGTAAGATCCTAGTAAAATTGTTGTCAAACTAAGATCGGGACCCATTGTGAGGTCTTAACCAGTAGCTCCCCGAGTTCTGAGAATTTGGGGTGTTACACCTGTGTCTCCATCAGATGCCCAAAAGGCTGAGCATTGGTTCCTCTTCGCCATAGCCATTCTCCTTCCCATAAGGATCCCTAATTCGATTCCTTTTTTTGTATCATTTGTTTCCTCATTTTTGGAGTGCTATTTAGAAATTCTCCATATATTTTTCTTCCATTTTGCTAGAAAGAATCTCAATCTATTGTTATCCCATGTGCATAGGGATATTGATCCAAATGTTTGAAATCAGGTTGCACATAACAACTTATCATAAAAGCATGAAATCATAATATTATAGATTCTTCTCATAAATGGTGTCATCCGAGAGCAAGCAAGCAAATTTTGTAAAATTAAATATGATGTTCTCATACCAGAAGTTGTTGCCGCTGCTCCATCCGTTGTCGCTGCCTCTCGCGCATGAGGGATTGTGGTTGAGGATATTGAACCTTCTCCGGCTAGATTGTTTGAGAGCCCAACCCACTAAACTGAGCGTCTTCACTTTTGTTGTGCTTTGCTTTTGTTGACATCTCTCTATAGTTCTTGTACTTGGTCTCTACCAGCCTCAACAAGAAGTCTTTGAATATATGCTCTACCAGCCTCAGCAAGAAGAAGATAGTAGTACCAATGGTGTCAATGCTGAATTTTCTAATTTATACTTTTTTTTAACTTCTGGTATGTGAATCCGGTATGTAAATCCGGTATGTAAATTATAATAAATAAAAAAAGACAAAAAGAAAACAAAAAAAAATCTGGTATGAGTTTCTGGTATGAATTTCATACCATAAACTCATACCAAAAAATTATAAAAAATAAAAAAAGACAAAAAAAAACTTATGGTATGAAAAATGTCCGGTATGTAAATGTCCGGTATGTCAAATGTTCGGTATGTAAATGTCCGGTATGTAAATATCCGGTATGTAAAATGTCCGGTATGTAAATGTACGGTATGTAAATGTCCGATATGAAATTCCGGTATGAAAACAGAAAATAAAAAGGCACATAAAATAAAATAAAAATTCAGTAATTAAAATCAAAACTTACATAACAAACATCAAATATTCTTTCTTTTTTAATAAAAGGGTTAATTAGTTTTACCTACCATTAAATGAAAGTGGTGAAAAATTATGGGGTACATTTACTAAACACAAAACTTTAAAAGGCCTAGTAGGCCAAATTCTTTCTTTATTATTTGACCAAATATTGACCTTCCTTTGGGCCGATCAATATTTGCATAAATAGTAAAATACAATTAATTAATATTAAATATGAGTGTATCTATTGTTTGGCCAAATATGAACCTTCCTTTAGGCTGATTAATATCCGCATACACAAATATCATTCACATTAAATAACCTTTATATTTATCGCTATTTATTGTCGCATGTGCTTTTATTATTTGGCCAAACATTAACCTTCCTTTGGGCCGATCAATATCCGCATAATTAATAAAAGTACAATTGATTAATCAATATATTATCCTAAGTGTGATTTCGTTTTGCCAAATATTAACCTTCCTGTGGGCCGATCAATATTCGCATAAACAAGTATAATCACTAGTATATTTAATGTTTGGCCAAATATCAACCTTCCTTTGGGCCGATTGATTTCTGCATAAACAAACGATACACTAACCCTTATAATTTTAAATTAAAATAATTTACACACTACAAACTACTTTGGTAGCATATTGTTTCAATTACTTTAATTTAATTTAAATAAACTTTAAAATAAATAGATGATAGCATGAAATATGATCATATTTTAGGCACTTGTTTTGGTTGTTTTTCCCCTTCTTTTTGTGTACATGGATATGAGTTTGAAGCATTTATGAGCACTTTCACCTATTTTGTCCATATAGAGATCTACACAAGTTTTGTTGTATTTTTAGGTGAATAAAGGCTTGGATTGAAGCATATTTGGAGTGAGCAGGATTGTTTGATCATGCTAGGCACCGAGGAGATGCATTGGAGGAGTTAAGGAAGGAGCATGATTAGAGGGTTTTACGAAACAAAGGCTTTTACAAAGGAATTTGAGTTTCCACGGCCAAACATGAAGAATCACGACCGTGCTTTATATATTGAGGTCGTGGAAAACAAGGTCGAGAGCAACAGAGAGGTTCCACGGCTAGTACCACGGCCGTGGAAGTTTGCACTAGGCCGTGATTTCTATAACGGTCACCACGTGTCATATTTGCCACGTCAGCAGCGGTTATTAGACTTTCGTAACCCTATTTTTCCCTATAAGAAGGCTGAAGAAAGGAGGAAAATGGAAGGCTTGCATCCAACACTTTTCGAGGACATTGCTTAGGAAGATTACATTGCGTACAGGGAAGATTCGGAGAAGGACGCATTTAAAGATTGCGTACTTGGAGAAAGATCTTAGGGTTTCGATAGAAGACGGATTGACATCCCGTTCTTCTTTGTTCCTTGAGTATTGTGAGAGTTTCTTATCTATTTCCCTATACATTGAACACATCAACAAATTATTGGTTTTATTGAGATTGATTTCGGTGTTTTTGATTAAGGTTTCAAAGTTCTATTCTTTACCCCTTTCTTATTTGATTGTTGATTTTACAATGATGATTATTGGCTAAAAACCTTTAGCGATTCTAAGGTGAAGGGTTGATAGTTGACATAGATGATGATAGATTGAACCATAACAGATTGGACCCTGAGAGTTGTGAGAAACCTCGTCGTCAAGGCTTTCCACGACCTATTTTTTAGTTTTACGGCCGTGGTTCTTCAAGATCTGACTGTGATTTCCTCTGTTGTACGTCCCTTGCTTTTTCTTCGATCCAAAGTTAAAGATTTGCTTTAACCTAGCCTTGACTTACCTTTTCTAGGTAGTAGTGAGACTCAACATCCTCTATTTCGGTTTCGAGTGTCACAATCTTAACCGTTTTGGCTTATCTTTGATTCCCTTGGGTTTGGGCATGGGTGTTTGAGAGTAATTCTTATCCCTTGATCCTTTCTATATTGCAACCTCAACAACCTTTATAGAGAGAGCCTTTGGGTGAGACATATGGGTTTTGGAACTTCTCCGTACAATTACCCTACCTTAGATATACCTTTGCAATCCCGACTCTGTCCTTACACCTTTAGAATATCTAGAATCAATTGCCACAATTGGATATCCGGATCTTTAGAATCGTTGTTTTCCCAATTATTTGCAAAAGCTTATATTTTTATTGCTCGACAATTTGCGAACTGATTTTGTTCCCCCAAATCCCTGAGTTTGATACTCTAGAATTCTTGCTTTACTACGCCGATACGTACACTGCGGGTTCGCTTTGATTTAATTTCAGTTTTATAATTTTAAGATTTGCACGCACACTTTCGAGCGAATAAGTTTTTGGCGCCGTTGCCGGGGATTTGGTTTAGGCCAAATTCGGCTCTCGGTTGTCGAGCTTGGGAGCTTTTCTCTTGTTATTTGACTTATCTATTTGAGTGATTTTGCATAATTTTAGGTGTATGAGAAGGTCCAGATCAGCGAGAGACCTCGTTCCTTTTGATCCCGAACCTGAGAAATCTTTGAAGAATACGTTAAGGGAGAAAAGGATGGCTGAACACAACGAAAAGAACAACCAACAAGAGTTGGATGAGACTAGAGCTCAATTGAATACAAGTGAAAGACTACGTCTTGAGGAGCAAGTTGTTGCTCGTGCTGATAGAGAGCGGTATCAAGCTCAAATGGATGAGCTTAGGGCGATGGTTCTACAAATACAATTAGATAAAGGCGCCGGGAGTAGGAAAGCTAGATCATCTAGATCATCTAGAGCAGATTCATCCGATGATGATGACATGCCGGATCTAGAGGATATTCCACCATTAAACCCGCCAGCCCGTGATAATCCTCGAGCATATGTTGATCCTCGCATTCCCGCTAGAGATGTGAGAGCTGCCGATGTCGTGGATGAACCACGAACTCTTGGGCAACGGATGGACCCAATCCAACAAGCACGCCGTTTGGGTGTGAATTTTGGAGGTCAAGACGCCCATGATTTCGGGTTTAGCCCGCAAGTTATCACCAGGGTCCGCCAAAGTCAGTTTGGTGGAACTGATGCTGAATCTCCACACCAACATTTACAAAATTTTGAAATTCTTATGGAGACAATGAAGCCGAAAAGAGCTGTCAACAATAATTACAAGTTGAAACCGTTCTTTTTTTCTTTGAAAGACAAGGCTTTAGCTTGGTGTCAAGCTCTTCCAACTGGAAGACTAAACATATGGGAGGATTTGACTTCATAATTCCTCACCAAGTTCTTTCCGCCATCCAAAACGGCGGAATTAAGAGGTAAGATAAATGCTTTTTATATAAAACCTAATGAAAGCTTGTTTAAATCTTGGGAAAGGTTTCAAGATCTTCTATTGGATTGCCCACACCATGACATTTCAAAGCTGGAATTATTGAAGATCTACTACAAAGGGTTGGATATGGAAACACAATTCAAACTTCAATCCCTTTCTTGCGGAACATTCATGGACATGATAGAAGATGATGTTTAAGACTTCATTGAGAAGCAAACCCAAGTGATTGAGTGATATTCCCATAGGAAAGCCGATGATGGGAATCGAAGTTCCGTAGATCAAGGAGCAAAATTAAATTCAGCAGCTCAAGCTCAAATTTTCTCCCTCAACAAGGAAATCAAAGAGCTGAAGGAAGTCATGAAATCCAGCCTTCAAAAGACAAAGGAGCAAGATGTTGGCTACTTAGGAAGGGAGAACAACAATCAAGGAAATAGGAACAATTACCGGAACAATAATCTGAATAACAACAATAGAAATGCCAACAACAATTGGAGATCCAACCAACAAAATCCGGTAATCCCTATTCACATGCTAAAAATTCACTAACACCTCCTCCTCCTCCTCCTTCTTCTTCTTCTTCTTCTTCTTCTTCTTCTTCTTCTTCTTCTTCTTCTTCTTCTTCTTCTTCTTCTTCTTCTTCTTCTTCTTCTTCTACCCCTTTGAAAAGTCAGGGGCAAACATCAAATAGTTCAAGCAAATTGGAGAAAGATAGACCCGATCCTATGTTGGAAACGATCTTGGGAAAGCTCCAAGGATTGGAGAATTACATTACTTCGGTTGATAAACCACAAAAAGGTTTAGAGAACCAATTATTCAGCAAGACTAGAGAAGTTCCTAGAGATCAAGGAAAGCTTCCCGGAAAGACGGAAGGCAATCCAAAAGGAAAGGTGATGGTGATTACAACTAGAAGTGGTGTAAAAACCACCGATCTGCAGCCCAAGTTCATCGAAGTCCCCGCTAAAAAAGAGAAGGACAAGGGAAAGGAAAAGGAAGATGTCTATGTTCCTCCTCCAGCTTACAAACCTCCTTTGCCGTTCCCGCAATCTAGAGCCAAAGCGCGTCTAGACAAGCAGTTCGGTAAGTTTGTTGATCTAATGAGCAAACTGCATATTAACATACCTTTTATTGATGCAATTTTAGGTATGCCCGCTTACGGGAAGTTCTTAAAAGAGATCCTCTCCAACAAGAGGAAGCTGGTGGAGAAGTCAAGATGAGTTCGGAATCTTTGAAGTTCATAAAAACAATGACGGAAAAGATGCCCCCAAACCTGCGATATCCGGGGTCATTTTGCATACCAATAGGAGTTGGAGAAGTCACATATGATGCACTTTGTGACTTAGGAGCGAGCGTAAGCATCATTCCGCTTGCCTTGTGTAGGAAGGTCGGTTTAGGTGAACCTAAACCAGTGAAGATGACGTTATACATGGCGGATTGATCCATAACTCGATCTGTGGGAATCATTGAAGACTTCCTGGTCAAGCTTGGTAAGTTCTATATTCCTATAGATTTTGTTGTGCTTGACATTCCTGTAGATTGTTCAGTCCCGATCATACTCGGGAGACCTTTTCTTACAACTTCCAACTGTATGGTTGATTGCAAGAATGCTAGATTGACCTTCGATATTGGAGAAGAGAAGGTTGAGTTTGTCCTCTCAACTTTAACAAAAGATCCAAAACTTGGAGAGGACATGTCCAACATCTATGTTGAAGAGGCATCTAGGGAAGAAGTAAGTTCGATCTTGTTCAAAGATCCATTACAAAAGGGCATAACCATGAGCATCATGGAAAGAGGAGAAGAAGAGGATTGTAATGCTGAGGTTGATGCTTTGGAAGAGCTAAAAGAAGTGCAAACCGAAGAATTCGAAAAATTATACGATGGCTCCGAAAACGTTAGAAACCACGGCCAATCGTGCTTATCCACGGGCGTGGTTTCACCTATTCCAGCCGTGGAAAGTTATGTCCAGAAAAAAGATTTAATTCAAACCACATTCCACGGCCCCCAAGACACAAACCACGGCCGTGGAAGTAACAGTGGTGCCGTGGTTTTGAAAAATGCTGAAGACGACTCCGTTCTTTCTACAAATATTCATGATTCTTCTTCCAACACTTCCACACCCTTGGAGACTTCCAAGAAGACACCGGACAGCCATCATGACACTCCAAAGGCATCAACAACCTTGGAATTGAAGCCACTTACCACACATCTTAGGTATGCATTTCTTGGAACTAATTCTACGTTTCCCGTTATTATTAGTTCCGATTTGAGTGAGGATGAACATGAAAAGCTATGATTGTTTTGAGGAATTATAGGAAAGCTATAGGTTACACCATAGAGGATCTTGTAGGAATTAAACCATCTTTATGTATGCACAAGATTCTAATGGAAGAGGATTATAAGCCTTCACGTCAACCTCAAAGACGGTAATCCGATCATGAAAGAGGTCGTGAAGAAGGAAATCCTTAAGTTACTTGATGCAGATATCATTTACCCTATCTCCGATAGCAAGTGGGTGAGCCCTGTTCAAGTTGTCCCAAATAAGGGAGGAATGACCGTTGTGACCAACAAAAACAACGAGCTCATTCCGACAAGAACGGTAACAGGATGGAGGATGTGCATCGATTACCGCAAGCTGAACAATGCAACGAGGAAGGATCACTTCCTGCTACCATTCATCGATCAAATGCTTGAGAGGTTAGCACAACATTCCTAATTTTGTTACCTTGATGGTTATAGTGGTTTCTTTCAGATTCCGATTCATCCGGATGATCAAAAGAAGACCACATTCACGTGCCCATGGGGTACGTTTGCCTATAGAAGGATGCCATTCGGACTTTGTAATACTCCAGCCACCTTTCAACGGTGTATGATGGCCATCTTCTCAAAATATATTGAGGAAATCATGTAGGTTTTTATGGAAGATTTTTCTAGTTTATGGTTCCTCATTCGATAATTGTCTTGCTAAACTTTCTCTTGTTTTGCAAAGATGTGAAGACACTAACCTTGTTCTAAATTGGGAGAAATGTAAATTCATGGTTAGAGAAGGCATTGTGTTAGGGTATTTGATCTCCAATAGAGGGATCGAAGCTGATAAGGCTAAGATCGAGACGATAGAGAAGCTTTCTCCTCCATCTTCGATGAAGAGGATAAGGAGTTTCCTAGGACATGCCGGATTCTATAGGAGATTTATTAAGGATTTTTCGAAAATTTCTAAACCGCTAACTAATGTATTGATGAAGGATGATGTTTTTGACTTTTCGCAAGAATGTTTGGATGTTTTTTACAGGATTCGAGAAGCTCTCGTCTCAGCCCCAATAATCACACCCCGGACTGGAATCTCCCGTTCGAGGTTATGTGTGATGCAAGTGACATAGCTGTTGGAGCGGTGCTTGGGCAAAAGAAAGATGGCCACACTCATGCCATATACTATGCTAGCAAGACGCTAGATGAAGCGCAGCTCAACAACGCCACAACAATAAAAGAATTTCTTGCCATTGTTTATGCTTTTGAAAATTTTCGTTCTTATCTTGTAGGAGCAAAGGTGATTGTATACACGGATCATTCAGCAATACGGTATTTGCTCGCCAAGAAAGATGTGAAGCCAAGGATGATTAGATGGATTCTCCTTCTTCAAGAATTCGATCTAGAGATTCGCAACAAGAAAGGTTCCCAAAATTCTGTTGCGGATCACATAAGTCTTCTACCACACACCACAAGTGACGACCTGCCCATCGATGACTCCTTCCCGGACGAACATTTGCATATAATGGAAGAGTGCATCGATCTTATTTCTAGAGGTAACGAACCTTGGTTTGTTGATTTTGTGAATTATTTGGTTTGTCAGGAAATACCTCCCGGACTATCCTATGCACAAAGAAAGAAGTTCTTTAGGGATGTCCGTTAATACTATTGGAATGAACCTCTACTCTTCAAGAGAGGTCCTGATGGCATCATTAGAAGATGTGTGCCGGAAGACGAGATGCAAAGTGTCATTCGTCATTGTCATTCACTTCCTTGTGGAGGACACGCTAGTTCTCATAAAACTAGCGCTAAGGTATTGCAATCCGGATTCTTTTGGCCTACTTTATTTAAGAATGTGAAAAACCTTTGTTGCTTGTTGCGATGCTTGTCAAAGAACAGGAAATATTTCTTGAAGGAATGAGATACCTCTCAACAACATTCAAGAGGTGGAATTCTTTGACGTTTGGGGAGTTGATTTCATGGGACCATTCCCATCATCTTGCGGAAACCAATACATACTTCTTGTTGTAGATTATGTTTCGAGATAGGTTGAAGCTATTGCCTCTCCAACTAACGATGCTTTGGTGGTTGTCAAGTTCTTTAATAGAACTATTTTCCCAAGGTTTGGGACACCACGAACCATCATTAGTGACGGAGGTTCACACTTAATAGCCCGACGATTTGAAGCTCTACTAGCTAAGTATGGGGTGACTCACAAGGTCGCCACACCCTAGCATCCGCAAACAAGTGGACAAGTGAAGATTTCAAATAGAGAAATCAAATGAATCCTTGAGAAGAAGGTGTCAAAGACAAGGAAAGATTGTTCATTGTAGCTTTATGGGAATATAGAACGGCATACAAGACTCCCATCGGCACAACGCCATACAACCTTGTGTATGGGAAGTCTTGTCATATTCCAGTGGAGCTAGAACATAAGGCGTATTAGGCTGTAAAGTGGTTGAACTTCAGCATAAAGGAAGCGGGAGAGAAGCGTCTCTTAGATCTTAACGAGCTAGAAGAACTCCGCTTGAACGCCTATGAGAACGCCAAGATCTACAAAGAAAGAGCGAAGCGTTGGCATGATAAGCATATCATTCCAAAGGATCTCAAAGAAGGAGACCTTGTTCTTCTCTTCAACTCTAGACTTCGACTCTTTCCAGGTAAGCTTAAATCTCGTTGGACGGGACCTTATGTAATTAAACACGTTTTTCCCATGGTGCAGTTGAAGTATGGGGTGAGAAGTGCGGAAGTTTCAAAGTGAACGGTCAACGACTCAAGAAGTACTCATCGGAGCTCCAAGCTGAGGAAATCGCTCCGATTGTCCTCACTTAAACACAATGGAACGGTCTAGCTACGGACATAAAACAAAGCGATTCTTGGGAGGCAACCCAAGGTATTGCATTCTCTCTTTTGTTCTTTTTTTTTCCCCTCTTAGATTAGATTAGAGTAGTTGTTTTTGTTTGTTTTTCGTCGATACCTTCCGGTATATTTGTGTCTTTGGATGTTAGGGATATGAAACGAGCAAAAGAAGTGAAGAAAGCCAACAGAATGACAAAATTTGGATTCTTGGCAAGAACAGAGGATTCCATGGCCAAAGAGGCAAAACCACGGCCGTGGTTTGCTAAATTTGGCCGTGGAAAAGCATGTTATAGCTAGTTAAAATAAAAACGCCAGAAACCACGGGTGGCCGTACAAAACCACGGCCGTGGAACACCCCGATAGGCCGTGATTTTCAAGATTTTTACGGCCCTATATAAGTTCTTCTTCTTCACAAACTCTTCACAATTCTCACACTCCCCATGCCCAAAAACCACGCCGAACAGCTCCAACACCCGTGCTTCTTCGTTCGGTGACCGTTTTGAGCGATTATTCAACCTATTTTGAAGCAAATCAAATTCTACATAGGATTACAACAAAAAACTGCACGAACAATCAGCAATCGGAAGTGATTTTGGATTTTCTCAAATCCAAAACCTAGGTTTTCTCTCTATCTTCTCCTTGGTTGATTTCGCTCGTTTTTCTTACAAATTTTTAGGAAAACTGGACGAAATTGGACTTAGAAGTAGTTTAAGGCTGTTGTTGTTGTGATTGTTGCTGATTTGCTGAGTTTTGGGTGAATTCGAACAATTCCACGGGCTGCCGTACAAAACCACGGTCGTGGTTTCTAAAGAACAAACCGTGGTTTTTGAAAATTTTTGAGAAAATGTTCGGAACCAGAAAATCAAACATGAATAAGAAGGAAAAGGGTGATGGATCCTCTTCCCAACCTCCTCCTATAGTCCCACCAACCCCTAGTGTCCCTACAATCCATGAGGATTATGTTGGAGCCATAGAAAAAATTCACAAACGAAAGGTGATAACTCCTAGGTACATTGTTATGGGGGAACTCCAAGAGTTGAACGTAGTTGAGGATTTGACATGGTTGCTGGATAGGGCAGGCTTGATTGTGTTTTCTGGAATTAGGGAAGATGCTTATGAGGAGATAACGATGGAGTTCATCACTTCCTTCGAGCATATCACCATTAATCGAGCGGTATCTTTTCGGTTGATGGAGCGCAATTATAATCTCTCTATTGCTCTGTTTGGAGCGATGTTTGGGTTTGCTGAAACGTTCAATGGAACGTTCCCTAGAGGAGTTAAGGCCAAGGAGTTTCGGAAGGAGATAGCTATGATTATTGGTCACGGGGACCGTTGGCAACCGGCCATTTCAAAGGCCAAGCTCATTTACCACCTAGCCATTAAGATAGCTCATATGATCCTCTCCGAATGCTTATTTCCGAGGACCGAAACATCCCAAAAGATCAAAGCCGACGAGCTCTTTATTTTGTATTGTATGCTTTCCGGCCACTCTCCGGATTGTGCTACCATGCTCACCTCCACTCTTAACAAGGTAAAGAATAAATCAACAGGTAATATTGGCTATGGAGGTATGGTGACGTACATTGCAAAACAACTAGGGAGTGATTACTCAGCTTGTGAGAGGGTGGCTGTTGCGAGACCTTTAGGATTAAATGGTCTCATGACTAGAGGGCTCTTGTTTCCTCGCCATCGAGGTCCACCTACCGCAACTATGCCTTGGGAAGACAAAGGTGGTAGAGGCATCCCATGGATTGTTAGCATGAAATATTGCGATATTCTAGGCACTCATTCTAGTTGTTTTTCATTAATTATAGTTTTCATGGATAAGGTATTGAAGCATTTGTTAGCTTGTTTATCTATATTTTCGATATGGAGGTCTACATCAGTTTGTGATTGATTATAGGTGAATAAGAGCTGAAACCGGACCATTTGAGAGAGATAAGAGAGGATTTGAGCATATCCAAGGATTAGGAACACATCAAGGAAGCTAAAGAAAGAGCTAAGATGGAGAATGTCACGAAACAAAGGAAACCACAAGCAATCTACACTTCCACGCCCTAAAATACGGCCGTAGAAGAGTTCACGCCCTAAACCACGGCCGTGGATCTTGGCATCATGAGCGTGGAGCATTCCAGTGAGTTACACGGCCTAAAGTACGGTCGTGAAAGATGAGAGACACCGTAATCCAATTCCACGCCCTAAACCACGGTCGTGGAATCCCTTGAGACCGTGATTTAGGCGATCTTTTGACGAGTATTCATTTACCACGTTATTCACGTGATGGGCCGGGACGGTTACTTTTACCCCGTCTTATAAAAAGGCCAGGGAAGAGAGTTTTGGACATCGACGCTTACGACCTATTCCCGTAACATTGGCGTTGGATCTCGCGGAGACGTGACGGCCGCTAACCTCCTTTGGGAGAATTAACCTTAGGGTTTTCGCGACGAACTTTGCGGAAGCGCCGACAATTTGGATTCCCGAAGATTGTGTGTGGCGGAATTTGCGCCCTTTCTCTTAGGTTTTGATATTGAAGACGGATTGACAACCTATTCTTCGTGTTTGCCTAAGATTATTGTGAGGTTTTGTGTTATATTCTGAATCCATTGAGTATTCCATTTGTGTTCTGGATTTGAGATTGACTTTGAGTTATATTTGAGTTTTCGAGGGTTTTCATCTTTCATTCTTCTTAAATTGATTTTTGATATCATGACAATAGTTATTGGCTAAAACCCTTTAGCAATTCTAAGGTGAAAGGGTTGATAGTTGTGGCTTAGATGATGATAGATCGATCATAAATTGATTGGACCCTGAGAGTTAGAGAGGTATCGTCGACAACCAAGATCACGGTCTGTTCTTGAACTTCCACGACCGTGGAACTCAAGATCTGCCCATGATTTACCCTAGTTTACGAACTTTGCTTTTACTTTGATCCAAGGTTAAAGATTAGCTTTAATCTAGTCTTGGCTTGCCCTTTTCTAGGTAGTAGTGAGACTCATCACCCTCTATTTCGATTTCGAGTGTCACAACCTTAATCGTTTTAGTTAGTTTTGATCCTTGGGTTACAAGTTTGGGTATTTGAGATTAATTCTTGTCCATAGATCTTTTCTATACTGAAGCCTCAACAACCTTTATAGAGAGTGTCTTTAGATAAGTCATATAAAGTCTTGGAACTTCACCGTACATTACTTTACCTTAGCATACCTTTGCAACTCTTAACTCTGTTCTTAGTTATTTAGTATATCTTGAATCGATTGCCACAATTAGATACCTGGATCTTTAGGGTTGCTGTTTTCCCAATATTTGCAAAGCTTATTACATTTACTTGCTTGACGATTTGCGAACTGAATTTGTTCCCCCCAAATCCCTGAGTTCGACACTCTGGAATTCTTGCTTTACTACACCGATCCGTACACTGCGGGTTCACTTGCTTGGTTCTAGTTTTATAAATTTAAAGCTTATTTGCACGCACGCTTAGGAGCAAACAAGTTTTTGGCGCCGTTGCTAGGGATTTGGTTTAGGCCGAATTCGGTTATCGGTTGTCAAGCTTGGGAGCTTTGCTCTTGTCATTTGATATCTCTTTTGAGTGATATTTGCAGGTTATCTTAGGTATATGTGAAGGTCTAGCACCAAAAAAGACCTCTTACCTCTTGATCAAGAACTTGAGAAGACTTTAAGAAAGAAGCTCAAAGAAAGAAAGATGGCTGAAAGTAAAGAGAGGGATATCCAAGCAAAGTTGGATGATTCCGAAGCTCGACTTAGATAGAGCGAGAAGACTCGCAAGGAAGAATCGGAGCGTCATCAATTGCAAATTGATGAGCTCAAGGACATGATGCTTCAAATGAGGCTGGAGATGAGTGATTCCAAGAAGAAGAAGAGAAGGAAACCGACAAGATCGGTTAGAACCGACTCATCCGATGAGGATAGCGACTCCTCCATGCCATCGCTAGAGGACATTGATCCAACGAACAATGCGAACCAGAATAATCCAAGACCGGCCGCCAATAATCGTATTCCGGATGGGGGTGCGAGAGCCGCTCGTGTAGATGAAGAGCCATGAACTCTTGGCCAAAGAATGGATCCAATTCAGCAACCACGCCGTCTAGGTGTGAACTTTGATGTTGACGATATTCAGGGGTTTAGCTTCAACCCACAAGTTATCACCATCGTTCGCCAAAGCCAGTTTGGAGGAACGAGTATCGAATCTCCACACCAACATTTACAGAATTTTGAGATCTTGATGGAGACAATGAAGCCAAAGAATGCAACCACCAACAATTACAAGATCAAGCCATTTTTTTTCTCCTTGAAAGGCAAAGCTTTATCTTGGTATCAAGCTCTTCCAAATGGAAGACTCAACACATGGGAGGATCTTTCTTCGGAGTTCCTAACCAAATTCTTTCCGCCATCCAAGGCGGCGGAGTTGAGAGGTAAAATTAATGCTTTTTCTATGAGATCTAATGAAAGTTTGTTTCAGTGTTGGGAAAGATTTCAAGATTTATTATTGGATTGCCCACACCATGGCATTTCCAATTTGGAGTTATTGGAGATATACTATAAGGGGCTGGATATGGAAACACAATTCAAGCTCCAATCCCTTTCATGTGGCACATTCATGGACATGAGGGAAGATGACGCTTGAGACTTCATTGAGAAGCAAGCCCGAGTCATTGAGAAATACTCTCACCGGAAAGTAGAAGCTAATCGAGTGGAGCAAGGAGCAAAGCTAACACAAGCTGCTCAAACTCAAATCTTTTCTCTCAACACCGAGATTAAAGAATTGAGGGAAGTCATCAAGGCTAGCTTTCCAAAGCCTAAGGAGCAAGATGTTGGTTATTTAGGAAACAATAATGACCACAATAGGAATGAGAACACCAATCGCAACAGCCGGAACAACAACCGGAACAATTGAAACAACAACAACCGGAATAACAATTGGAACAACAATAGGGGTTCAAACAACAACAATTGGCGTTCCAACCAACAACAAAACTCCGGTAATTCTTATCCCAATTCAGGAAATTCACTAACTCCACCATCTTCTTCTTCCATTCCTTTGAAAAGCCAGGGGCAAACATCTAATAGTGGAAGCACTTCGGGAAAAGAGAAGCCCGATCCCATGTTGGAAACGATCTTGGGAAAGCTTCAAGGATTGGATAGTCACATCACTAAGGTTGATAAAGCCCAAAAGGTTTTAGAAAACCAAATGTTTAGCAATGCTGAGGAAGTTCCTAGAAATCAAGGAAAACTTCCAGGAAAGACGGAGGATAACCCGAAAGGAAGGGTGATGGCTATCACAACTAGGAGCGGAGCAACAACCACCGACCCGCAGCCCAAGTTTGTGGAAGTTCCCGTCGAAAAGGAGAAGGAAAAGGGGAAGGAGAAGGAAGACATCTACATTCCTCCTCCAGTTTACAAACCTCCCCTACCATTCCCACAATCTAGAGCAAGAGCGTGTCTAGACAAGCAATTCGGTAAGTTCATTGAACTCATGAGCAAACTGCATATTAATATACCTTTCATTGATGCAATTGTAGGTATGCTAACATATGGAAAGTTCTTAAAGGATATCCTCTCTAACAAGAGGAAACTAGAAGACTTTGGAGAAGTCAAGATGAGTTCGGATTCGACGGATCTCATCAAGACGATGAAGGAAAAGATGCCCCCAAAGCTGAAGGATTCGGGGTCATTTTGTGTTCCAATAGGAGTAGGAGATGTCACATATGATGCATTATGTGATTTAGGAGCAAGCTTTAACATCATTCCGCTTGCCTTATGCAGGAAGATCGGTCTAGGCGAACCTAAACCGGTGAAGATGACGTTATATATGGCGGATCGATCCATAACTCGTCCCGTCGGTATCGTTGAAGACGTCCCGGTCAAGCTTGGTAAGTTCTATGTTCCAATAGATTTTGTTGTGCTTGACATTCCTGCAGATAGTCCGGTCCCGATCATACTTGGGGCCGGAGACCGTTTCTTGCAACATCCGGTTGTATGGTGGATTGCAAGAATGCTAGACTCGCCTTCGACATAGGAGAGGAAAAGGTAGAGTTCGTTCTTTCCACCTTGATGAAAGAACCGGCTCTTGAAGAGGATATGTTTAACATTCATGACGAAGAGCTATCTAGAGAGGAAGTAAGCTCGATTCTCTTCAAAGATCCTTTGCAAAAGGTGATTACTATGAGCATTATGGACATAGGAGAGGAAGAGGAATGCAATGAGGAAATTGAAGCTTTAAAAGAGCAAAAGGAAGTGCATGAAGAAGAGTTTGAAAAACTCTACTATGGGTCAGAAAACGTGAGGAATCACGACCAGTCGTGCTATTCCACGGCCGTGGTTCACACCAACATGACCGTAATTAGCTATTCAGAGGACTCCAGTAAGTTACACGGCCAAAATCACGTCAGTGGAACTATCAGAGGTGCCATAATCGATTTCCACGCCCTAAACCACGGCCGTGGAGGAAACAGAGATGCCGTGATTTTGGGAAAATCTGAGGACAATTACGTTCTTTCTACCACTTCTCTTGATTCTTCTCCAACAACTTCTATACCCTTAGACATTTCTAAGGAAGCATCGGATACCCCTCAAGAGACATTAAAGACTCCTATAGTGATGGAATTGAAGCCACTTCCTACACATCTACGGTATGCATTTCTAGGACCCAATTCTACCTTTCCGGTAATTGTTAGTTCCGATTTGAGTATTGATGAACATAGTAAGCTCATGGTTGTTCTTAAGAAACATAGGAAAGCCTTAGGGTATACTATAGAGGATCTAGTAGGAATCAAACCTTCACTATGCATGCATAAGATCCTAATGGAAGAAGACTTTAGAACTTCGCGACAACCTCAAAGGCGGTTAAATCCGACCATGAAGGAGGTTGTCAAGAAGGATATTCTTAAGCTACTTGACGTAGGTATCATCTACGCTATCTCCGATAGCAAGTGGGTGAGTCCCGTACAAGTTGTTCCAAAGAAGGGAGGAATGACGGTCATCACCAACAAGAACAATGAGCTCATTCCTACAAGAACCGTGACGGGATGGAGGATGTGCATAGACTACCGCAAGCTAAACAACGCAACGAGGAAGGACCACTTCCCATTACCATTCATCGATCAAATGGTTGAGAGGTTAGCACAACACTCACATTTTTGTTATCTTGACGGTTATAGTGGTTTCTTTCAGATCCCGATACATCCGGACGATCAAGAGAAGACCACATTCACGTGCCCGTGGGGTACGTTTGCTTATAGGAGAATGCCGTTCGGGCTTTGCGATGACCCAACCACCTTCCAAAGGTGCATGATGGCTATCTTCTCGGAGTACATAGAGGAAATCATGGAGGTTTTCATGGATAACTTTTCTGTTTATGGTTCCTCTTTTGATAATTGTCTTTCTAACCTTTCTCTTGTGCTACAAAGGTGTGAAGACACTAACCTAGTTCTTAATTGGGAGAAGTGTCAATTTATGGTGAAAGAAGGCATTGTACTAGGACACTTGATCTCTAGTAGAGGGATTGAAGTAGATAAGGCTAAGATAGAAACTATAGAAAAGCTCCCTCCTCCATCTTCGGTGAAGGGAATAAGAAGCTTTCTAGGACATGCTGGATTTTATAGACGTTTTATAAAGGATTTCTCTAAGATATCAAAACCGCTTACTAATCTATTGATGAAGGATGCAATTTTTGATTTCTCGCAGGAGTGCTTAGATGCGTTTCATAAGATTCGGGAAGCTCTAATCTCAGCCCCAATCATTCAACCTCCGGATTGGAATCTTCCATTTGAGGTCATGTGTGATGCAAGTGACGTAGCTATAGGAGTTGTGCTTGGGCAAAAGAAGGAAGGACGAACCCATGCTATCTACTATGCTAGCAAGACGCTAGACGAAGCGCAGCTTAACTACGCCACTACTGAAAAAGAATTTCTAGCTATTGTTTATGCATTTGAAAAGTTTCGTTCTTATCTTGTAGGTGCAAAGGTGATTGTATACTCGGGTCATGCTGCGATCCGGTATCTACTTGCAAAGAAAGATGCGAAACCAAGGTTGATTAGATGGATTCTTCTCTTACAAGAATTCGATCTAGAGTTCCGTGACAAGAAGGGTTCGGAAAATTCTGTTGCGGATCATTTGAGTCATCTACCACATCTAGAGGACGACAATCTACCTATAGATGACTCCTTTCCGGACGAGCATTTACACATCATAGAGGAGTACATCGACAAAATTGCTAAAGGTAACGAACCATGGTTTGCTGATTTTGTTAACTATTTGGTTTTTTAGGAAATACCACCCGGATTATCCTATGCACAAAGGAAGAAGTTCTTCAAGGATGTCCGGGAATACTTTTGGAATGAACCTCTCCTCTTTAAGAAAGGTCCTGACGGCATCATTCGACGGTGTGTGCCGGAAGACGAGATGCAAAGTGTCATCCGTCATTGTCATTCACTACCTTGTGGAGGACACGCTAGCTCAAACAAGACCAGCGCTAAGGTATTGCAATCTGGATTCTTTTGGCCTACTTTATTTAAAGATGTGCAAACCTTTGTTTCCTGCTGCGATGCTTGTCAAAGAACAGGGAACATATCTAGGAGGAACGAAATGCCTCTTAACAACATTCAAGAGGTAGAGATCTTTGACATTTGGGGAGTAGATTTCATGGGACCTTTCCCATAATCTTGTGGAAACCAATACATACTTCTAGCTATAGATTATGTTTCGAGATGGGTTGAAGCAATTGCCTCTCCCACTAATGATGTCATGGTTGTGGTTAAGTTCTTTAACAAGACTATTTTCCTAAGGTTTGGGACACCACGGACTATCATTAGTGATGGTGGCTCTCACTTCATTGTCCGACGATTTGAAGCTCTACTAGCTAAGTATGGGGTGACTCACAAGATCGCCACCCCTTACCAACCACAAACGAGTGGACAAGTGGAGATTTCGAACCGGGAGATCAAAGGAATCCTAGAGAAAACAGTTTCAAAGACAAGGAAAGATTGGTCTTTGAAGCTAGATGACGCATTGCGGGCATACCGGACTGCATACAAGACTCCCATAGGAACGAACCATACAACCTTGTATATGGAAAGTCTTGTCACTTACCGGTAGAGCTGGAACATAAGGCGTATTGGGCGGTAAAGTGGTTGAACTTTAGCATGAAGGAAGCGGGCGAGAAGCGCCTCTTGGACCTTAACAAGCTTGAAGAACTTCGCTTAAACGCCTACGAGAACGCCAAGATCTACAAAGAAAGAGCGAAGCGTTGGCATGATAAGCATATCATTCCAAAGGACCTCAAAGAAGGAGATCAAGTTCTCCTCTTCAATTCAAGACTTCGACTCTTTCCAGGTAAGTTTAAATCTCGTTGGACTGGACCTTATTTAATAAAACATGTTTTTCCCCATGGCGCAGTTGAAGTATGGGGTGAAAAGGGCGGAAGCTTCAAGGTGAACAGTCAACGACTTAAGAAGTACTCACCGGAACTCCAAGCTGAGGAGTTCGCACCTACCGCACTCGAATAGGTGCAAGTACGGTCTAGCTACGGACCTTTAACAAGCGCTTCTTGGGAGGCAACCCAAGGTATTGCAGTTATGATTTTGTTTGTCATTCGTAGATTAGATTAGTTTAGACGTTTTTGTTTTGTTTTGCCCTCGATACCTCCCGGTATGTTGTATTTTTGGATGTAGGAGCAATGTAATAGGCAAGGGAAAGGAAAAAGTTGGAAGAAATTGACGAAACTTGGATTTTGGCACATTACAGAGAGTTCCACGCCCTAAACCACGGTCGTGGAGGCTACAATGACCGTAATTCTTCAAAATCTGAGAAAAATCACCAAAAATCACGGGTCCGTACAAAACCACGGCCGTGGAAACCCCCGAGTGACCGTGATTTTCAAAAATTTTTACGACCACTATATAAACCACCTTCCTTCACAAAAACACCACAAAATCCCTCTTCCACGCCCCTTTCCACACCCTAAACTCCGAAAATTCTCCCTCTCTCGCAAATCCTCATTCGGTAATCGTTTCGAACGATTCTTGGTGCAAAAGTGGAGCAAATTAATTCCTTTACAAAATCCAATCGACAAAACAAGTGAACAATCCATCAAGAAAGCGAATTTGGATTCAAAGATCCAAAAACCTAGGTTTTTACTATTCTTCTCTTCTTTGTCAATTCGGGCTAAATTTTGGCAAGAACTTAGAGAAATTGCATAGGATTGAGATTGGAATTAGCCTAGGACAGGTTCTGCTGAGTTTGCTGTTGATTTGATTGAGATTTGAGCAATTCAGAGCCGAATCACGGTCTCTGGGACTTCCACAGCTGTGGAAACATAAGAAGAGACCGTGGTTTTTTCTGTATTTGAGAAAATGTTCAAGAGAAGTACAGGAAAGAAAAAGAAGAGAAAGGGTTATAGTTCCTCCTCTTCCCATGCCCCTCCTAGTGAACCATCATCTCCACGCCCTAAAATCCCAACCATTCACCCAAACTATCTCGATGCTTTAGAAAAGATCGAGGAGAGACCGGTCATAGGACCTAGATACCTCTTGCTTGAGGAGTTGGAGCCACTTAATGTGGTGAATGATTTGACATGGCTCTTGGATAGAGCCGGATTGATTATTTTCTCCGCTATTACAGCGGATGCTTATGAGGAAATTACGAGGGAGTTTGTTATCTCCTTCGAGCATAGCCACGTCGATAGGACGGTATCCTTTCAATTGATGGAGACGGACTATGAGTTCTCCATCCAGCAGTTCGGAGCCTTCTTTGGGTTCCATGAGACCTTTAACGGTCGTTTCCCTAGCGGTGTATACGCTAAGGACTTTTGGGAGGACATTGCTATGATTTACGCTAGCGAGGACCGCTGGCAACCAGCTGATACCAATGCTAAGCTCATCTACCACTTAGCCTTGAAGATAGCTCATAAGGTCCTTTCCGAGTGCCTATTCCCTAGGACCGAGACCCCCCAAAAGATTAAGACCGATGAGCTGTTTCTTCTCTACGCCATGCTACACGGTAGACCCGCCGATTGTGCCACACTCTTAGCATCCACCATTAGTAAGCTTAAGAACAAGAGGGCCGGGAACATTGGATATGGTGGGATAGTTACCCACATAGCTACGCAGCTCGGGATTGATTGCTCCGCTTAACTAGGATAGCGGCGAGACCTTTGGGTCTCAAGAGCCTTATGACTAAGAGGTTTGATCTTTCCTAGGCACCGAGGTCCACCTACTGCTGCTATGCCATGGGAGGATAGAGGAGGTAGAGGCATTCCATGGTTTCCCGAGTATTCCATTATGGCTGGACGCCATAATTGGAAGGAGACTTTCGCTGCTATGCATGCGAATAGGTTAGCAGCACCTCCCTACATCCCCGAAGAGATTCCAGTTGCTGATGTTGATGAGGATATAGGTGGAGGTGAGGAGCAGGATTTTGGTACCTTTCCGGATCAGCCGGACATCTTCCCGGACCTACCTAGACAGTCTCCCCGCCCTTCTAGACCTTCTGGTGCTTCTTCCTCTTGCCGCGCTAGTGTGAACGAGAGACCGACATGGATGGAGACTCCTCCCACTTGGTATGGAGCATAACCGGAGTGGATGAGAGCTCTGCCACCATGGTATGCACAACCACCAGCAGCATCGGCCCCACAGGATGCACCTGCATGGTACAGCGAGGCACCGGCATGGTATGAGCAGCTACCGGAGTGGGCTACCGACCTTTTTAGGAGGGTCGGTAATTTGGAGATCCGCCAGGACACTAGAGATGTACGGGCTGATGATCATGACCGGATGATGAGGTATATTTACCGTCAGCAGTTTGGGCGGAACTTCAGCTCCGACTTCTTCCCGTTTCCACCACCGCCTCCACCGTAGTGACGAGCTATACCAGTTGATAGTTTCAGCCGCCCCACCGCCGTCTAGTGAGTTCATTTTTCTTTTCTTTCTTTTCCTTATTTATTTTTGAACGTTGGGGACAATGTTTGTCTCAAGTATGGGGTGGGGTGTGACTATCGTTTGTAATAACTCTACTCACTTTGCTTGCCTTGATCGAGAACACTTTGCATGTTTCATTTCATAGTCACACGTTTTATTATTGCATTGCATGAAAAAGCTTTTGAAAAACCCATAAAAATGTGAAAATTTTTGAAAAATTCTATAAAGGTTTTGTGCTTCTAAGAGCTGAGATGATTTCTATGATAGTTACCACTTGCGGATTGAGCTTTTGATGACAATTGTATGCCTAAACGAATAATGAATTGAAAAGGAATTGAATGTGTTGGTTATCCTTTCTTGCAAGTTTCATAATGTGAAGAGTTTTATCTAAATCATATTGAAAAATCGAGGTTGAAATCACATGATGAGTTCTTATACTTCTTTATGAAATGATTAAGGCAATTCGATCTTTCTTTCTCCTTTCTTTGTTCATTTAGCCCCTCAATGAAATAATTGCCTCCCTTACCTATCCGGGAATTTGGAGGAGTTGTGTTTTGGCATGTTTGATGTGGGAGGGCCATGAAAGCAATTGTTGCATTCAAAGAATAGAAATAATAGGTTTGGGGAAGTCAATCATGACGATGAGTAACTCGGCACCATTCACATAGCCGGGTGTTTGTGTCTTGCCAAAGTCGGATTGAGCGATATTTCTAGCGGATTATGGCATGTGCATCAAGGGTTTGAGGCATCTCGAAATTGAGAAACGCCAATCTCGTAGGCTTCGGTTTTTGTGCACCGCTGTCCATAACTCCAAAAGTAAAAGTCGAAAAATAATGTGAAAAGAAGAGAGCAAAGCTCAAAGTTGATGATGTTGCAAAGCAAAATAAAAAGAAAAAGAGTTAGTTGTCCACTTTCCCGGATTCATGCATCACATCCCTTATAAGTTTCCCTCCCTTCCACATTCTAGACCTTACTTGGAAGTCCTTAAGATCAAAAGAATGTTATTTGACTTGGTGATCTAAATTGAAGTTTCTTATGCTTGATTTTGATAATGCTTAAAGGTTATGATGTTTACTTTAAATTTTAACCAATTCATGATGTTTCTTTACTTTACATTCTTTAGTTTATGTATAAAAGCGTTTCAAGAGTGAATGAAGCAAGGTTTGAGAATGATCTATTGACTAGAAGCACACTTACCTGAAAGATGTTTTGTTTTTGAGTTTGCATGCATATTTCATCCTAACTTGTATTCTAAACTTTCAAAGACCTTGCTTGGGGACAAGCAAGTGACAAGTATGGGGTATTTTGTTAGCATGAAATATTGCGATATTCTAGACACTCATTCTAGTTGTTTTTCATTCATTATAGTGTTCATGGATAAGGTATTGAAGCATTTGTTAGCTTGTTTATCTATATTTTCGATATGGAGGTCTACATTAGTTTGTGATTGATTATAGGTGAATAAGAGCTGAAACCGGACCATTTGAGAGAGATAAGAGAGGATTTGTGCATATCCAAGGATTAGGAACACATCAAGGAAGCTAAAGAAGGAGCTAAGATGGATAATGTCACGACACAAAGGAAACCACAAGCAATCTACACTTCCACGCCCTAAAATACGGCCGTAGAAGAGTCCACGCCCTAAACCACGGCCGTGGATCTTGGCATCATGAGCGTGGAGCATTCCAGTGAGTTACACGGCCTAAAGTACGGTCGTGGAAGATGAGAGACACCGTAATCCAATTCCACGCCCTAAACCACGGTCGTGCAATCCCTTGAGACCGTGATTTAGGCGATCTTTTGACGAGTATTCATTTACCACGTTATTCACGTGATGGGCCGGGACGGTTACTTTTACCCCGTCTTATAAAAAGGCCAGGGAAGAGAGTTTTGGACATCGACGCTTACGACCTATTCCCGTAACATTGGCGTTGGATCTCGTGGAGACGTGACGGCCGCTTACCTCCTTTGGGAGAATTAACCTTAGGGTTTTCGCGAGGAACTTTGCGGAAGCGCCGGCAATTTGGATTCCCGAAGATTGTGTGTGGCGGAAGTTGTGCCCTTTCTCTTAGGTTTTGATATTGAAGACGGATTGACAACCTGTTCTTCGTGTTTGCCTAAGATTATTGTGAGATTTTGTGTTATATTCTGAATCCATTAAGTATTCCATTTGTGTTCCGGATTTGAGATTGACTTTGAGTTATATTTGAGTTTTCGAGGGTTTTCATCTTTCATTCTTCTTAAATTGATTTTTGATATCATGACAATAGTTATTGGCTAAAACCCTTTAGCAATTCTAAGGTGAAGGGTTGATAGTTGTGGCTTAGATGATGATAGATCGATCGTAAATTGATTGGACCCTGAGAGTTAGAGAGGTATCGTCGACAACCAAGATCACGGTCTGTTCTTGAACTTCCACGGCCGTGGAACTCAAGATCTGACCGTGATTTACCCTAGTTTACGAACTTTGCTTTTACTTTGATCCAAGGTTAAAGATTAGATTTAATCTAGTCTTGGCTTGCCCTTTTCTAGTTAGTAGTGAGACTCATCACCCTCTATTTCGATTTCGAGTGTCACAACCTTAATCATTTTAGTTAGTTTTGATCCTTGGGTTACAAGTTTGGGTATTTGAGATTAATTCTTGTCCATAGATCCTTTCTATACTGAAGCCTCAACAACCTTTATAGAGAGTGTCTTTAGATAAGTCATATAAAGTCTTGGAACTTCACCGTACATTACTTTACCTTAGCATACCTTTGCAACTCTTAACTCTGTTCTTAGTTCTTTAGTATATCTTGAATCGATTGCCACAATTAGATACCTGGATCTTTAGGGTTGCTGTTTCCCCATATTTGCAAAGCTTATTACATTTACTTGCTTGACGATTTGCGAACTGAATTTGTTCTTCCCAAATCCCTGAGTTCGACACTCTGGAATTCTTGCTTTACTATGCCGATCCGTACACTGCAGGTTCGCTTGCTTGGTTCTAGTTTTATAAATTTAAAGCTTATTTGCACGCACGCTTAGGAGCGAACATGGATCCCGGAGTATTCTCTTAGGCTTAGCCGACAAAACCGGAAGGAAGCATTTGTTCCTATGCATGCGAACAAGTTGGTAGCCCCTCCTTACGTTCCCGATGAGGTTCCCGTTGCAGCTGAAGATGATGAGGATGAGGAGATAGGAGGAGGTGAGTTCCCAGATGTAGGAGGTGGAGAGCGGGACTTTGGAGCATTCCTGGAGTAGCCAGCAACGACCTTCCGCTTCTTCTTTCAGCCGTCGAGCTAGTGTGAGCGAGCGTCCTACATGGATTGCGAGTCCACCAGATTGGTACGGACAACAACCGGCTTGGATGGAAGCTCCTCCATCTTGGGCAGCGACTCCTCCAGCTTGGACACAATAGCCGCCAGAGTGGATGCAACAGCCTCCTGCTTGGATGACACAACAGCTGGTATGGGTGAGCGATCTTACACGAAGGATGGACGACTTTGACACTCGCCTCAATGAGCATGATGAAGAGCGTCATAGAATGCGAGGATCCTCCGTGATGTCTATCGCCATTAGTTTGGGTGACCATTCAGCTCCGACTTCTTTCCTTACCCACCACCGCCTCCTCTTTAGTAGTGATTTACAATGGATGGTTTGAGCTACTCCACCACCTTAGTGAGTTTTCTTCGTTCTTTTCTTTTCTTTATTTTTCCTAAACATTGAGGACAATGTGTATCTTAAGTATGGGGTGGGGTGTGACTCTAGTTTTATGTAATAACTCGATACACTTGCTTTGCTTTATTCCATGAACACTTGCATCTTTCTTTTATTGTCATACGTTTATTTATTGCATTGCATTAAAAAGCTTTGAAAAACCCATAAAAATTTTGAAAATTTCTGAAAAATTATTGTGCTTTTAGGATTGGAGATGAATTCTATGATGAATCTACTTGTGGATTGAATCTTTGATGGCGTTTATGTGCTTGGATTGAATTATGAATTGTAAAGAAATTGAATGTGTTGTTTGATCTTTCTTACAAGTTTCATAATGTGAAAGTTTTATCTAAATCATGTTGAGGAATGAAGGTTGAAATCACAATATAAGTTCTTGCACTTCTTATTGAAATGATTAATGCACCTCGATTTTTCTTGCTTCTTCTTTATTCATTTAGCCCCTCAATGAAATTTTTGCCTCCTTTACCTATCCGGAAATTAGGAAGAGTTGATTTTGACATGTTTGATGTGGGAGGGTCATGAAAGAAAAATTTTCATTTAAAGTATAGAAAAATATAGGTTTGGGGAAGTCAATCTTGATGATGAGTAACTTGGCATCATTCACATAGCCGGGTGTTTGTGTCTTGCCAAAGTCGGATTGAGCGATATTCCTAACGGATTATGGTATGTGCATCTAGGGTGTGAGGCATCTCGAAATTGAGAAAAGCCAATCTCCTAGGCTTCGGTTTTTTGTGCACTGCTGTCTATATTTCCAAAAGTAAAGTCGAAAAATTTTGTGCTGAAAAGGGAGAGCAAAGCTCTCAAAAGGTGGTTAGTTCAAGTTTGCAAAAAGAAAAGAGTTTGTGTTGTTCCTTTTTCCCGGATTTGTGCACCACATTCCCTGATAAGTTTCCACCTATTCACGTTTCTTGACCTTTACTTGAAAAGTCCTTAAGATCTATGGAATGTTGTTTGACTTGGTGATCTAAATTGGTATTTCACATGATTGATTTTGACATTGCTTAAGGTTATGATGTTTGTCTTGAAGTTTATGCAATATATGATGTTTCCTTTGCTTGACATGAGTTGATTTTTGTACATAGAAGTTCTTAAGGAGACATGAAGAAAGATTTGAGGATGATCTATTGATTAGAAGCACAATACCAAAAGATTGTTTTTACCTTGTTTTGCATTCATATTTCATCCTACCTTGTGTTCTAAGCTTTTGAAAACCTTGCTTGGGGACAAGCAAGAGACAAGTATGGGGTATTTTGATAGCATGAAATATGAACATATTTTAGGCACTTGTTATGGTTGTTTATCCCCTTCTTTTGTGTACATGAATATGAGTTTGAAGCATTTATGAGCACTGTCACCTACTTTGTCCATATAGAGATCTACACAAGCTTTGTTGTGTTTTTAGGTGAATAAAGGCTTGGATTGAAGCATACTTGGAGTGATCCGGATTGTTTAATCATGCTAGGCATCGAGGAGATGCATTTGAGGAGTTAAGGAAGGAGCATGATTAGAGGGTTTTACGAAACAAAGGCTTTTACAAAGGAATTTGAGTTTCCACGGCCAAACATGAAGAACCACGACCGTGGTTTATATATTGAGGTCGTGGAAAACAAGGTCGAGAGCACAGAGAGGTTCCACGGCTAGTACCACGGCCGTGGAAGTTTGCACTAGGCCGTGATTTCTATAACGGTCACCACGTGTCATATTTGCCATGTCAGCAGCGGTTATTAGACTTTCGTAACCCTATTTTTCCCTATAAGAAGGCTATAGAAAGGAGGAAAATGGAAGACTTGCATCCAACACTTTTCGAGGACATTGCTTACGAAGATTACATTGCGTATAGGAAAGATTCAAAGAAGGACGCATTTGAAGATTGCGTACATGGAGAAAGATCTTAGGGTTTCGATAGAAGACGGATTGACATCTCGTTCTTCTTTGTTCCTTAAGTATTGTGAGAGATTCTTATTCTATTCCCTATACATTGAACACATCGACATATTATTAGTTTTATTGAGATTGATTTCGGTGTTTTTTATTAAGGTTTCAAAGTTTTATTCTTTACCCCTTTCTTATTTGATTGTTGATTTTACAATGATGATTATTGGCTAAAAACCTTTAGCGATTCTAAGGTGAATGGTTGATAGTTGTGACATAGATGATGATAGATTGAACCATAACAGATTGGACCCTGGGAGTTGCGAGAAACCTCATCGTCGAGGCTTTCCACGGCCTGTTCTTGAGTTTTACGGCCGTGGTTCTTCAAGATCCGACTGTGGTTTCCTCTGTTGTACGTCCCTTGCGTTTGCTTCGATCCAAAGTTAAAGATTTGCTTTAACCTAGCCTTGGCTTACCTTTTCTAGGTAGTAGTGAGACTCAACATCCTCTATTTTGGTTTCGAGTGTCACAACCTTAACCGTTTTGCTTATCTTTGATTCCCTTGGGTTTGGGCATGGGTGTTTGAGAGTAATTCTTATCCCTTGATCCTTTCTATATTGCAGCCTCAATAACCTTTATAGAGAGAGCCTTTGGGTGAGACATATGGGTTTTGGAACTTCACCGGACAATTACCCTACCTTAGATATACCTTTGCAATCCCGACTCTGTCCTTACACCCTTAGAATATCTTGAATCAATTGCCACAATTGGATATCCGGATCTTTAGAATCGTTATTTTTCCAAGTATTTGTAAAAGCTTCTATTTTTATTGCTCGACAATTTGCGAACTGATTTTGTTCCCCCCCCCCCCAAATCCCTGAGTTCGATACTCTGGAATTCTTGCTTTACTACGCCGATCCGTACACTACGGGTTCGCTTTGCTTTAATTTCACTTTTATAAATTTAAGATTTGCACGCACACTTTCGAGCGAACAATAGATCCGTAAGTATATCTCATGTAAATAAAATCCAAATATTATACTTGATAACCTTTACTCGATACAAGATATAGTGGAAAAAATCAAAATTTTACGCTCGTATGAACAACCACACTATATATCGTGTCTGAATAAAAAAAACAAAGCCTCATGTATTTGAAAAAAAAAATACAACCCCGAATCAACCAATACGTTAATATATATATATATATATATATATATATATATATATATATATATATATATATATATATATATACATACATAATGAAAAGACTTTAAAATTCAATACATACGCAATGACTTTTCAACTGAAAAGCCAAACTTTTTAATCAAAAAAGAACATGAATGGTTGTTCAACTAAAAAAGATTTTGAAAAGCAATACAGTACAAAAACAACAACATGCGCAATTGCTTATAAATATAAACATACATGTGAACATAAGCCCCAAAACCAACAACCCATATACATATAATTCGGGGAAAAAACCCCGAACATCATTAGCGTAGTATTTATACAAATCTGCGTGTAAAACTGAAGGACATCCAACAACGAATATATCCTGATGACATAACATGATTAAGGCTCTGATACCACTTGTTGGAATAATTAAATTCCCTAAACCTTAAAAACTGTAAACACCAAGGATCAAAATCATGCTAGAGTTATTAAGGAATCGAGATTTACATATCCGGTTCCATAGCGCAACAATCAGATCAATCATTAGTGTGAAATCTACAATCCGAATGAGCGCCGCATGTATATCGTCTTTCTCAGTCAAATCTCCTTAGGTTTTCTCTCTGATGGGTAGAGAATGAAAAACGGTAGAATTATTTGACGTATTGGGTACCATAACCTAATATCCTTTATATATTGACCTAATAGAATTCCATTAAGCCTATTGAACCAAAATCTAGTATCCACTCATTTAAGCTCATACCGTTTAATTAGAGTCGACGAGCTTGACTTAATCGAATCACGTTAGATAGCCCACTAACAAATAGCCGTATAACATAATCTTGTATCATAATATGTAAGTCCACATAATAAGTTTATAATTAAATCTTACAAATAAGACCCAAAACTCGAGTAAAAAAGACACCTCACTCGAGCAAAGAAGAACCAGTTGTAGGAAAGTTCAACAATTTCAGCAAGGATAAGGCTAAGGCTCAACAATTTCAGCAAGTATCCACCAATAAGATAACCGCACAAGGCCAAAGATAACCGAAAAGAGATCGAAAATAACAATATCAAAACAAATTTCAAGAGCAACGTCTTTTCTTTTCTTTTATTATGATTTTTATATTACTTTTTAATGTGCTCGACTTTTACTGTATATATATATTTTCCAGATTTTGACTTTTTTTTTAACAAGAAAAAAGAAAAACAAGGGATAGACAAAAGTGGTTTTAGAGATAAACAATGCGATAACTTGTTTTTTTATATATATAGTTTCTCCAAATACTCACAAGAAGAAAAATAGCAAGCACTAATTTTGGGGAAACTAACTCAAATACAAGAAACTAAAAACGAGTCTAGGTAAGCAATTCTTAATCCGAAAGCTTGAGAAACTCGCACCGTTGGGCTCTAATGCTACTTGATGCGCTCTTTGTAGGTTGAACACGAGGATCCACCGATGATGTTCCTACTTTCCTCATTTTCCTTTGGTTGATTTTCAAATGGGATATGCCAAGCAAGTATTTTTTAGCATCGCACCTTGGATCTCCGTGACTCGAGAACTTCTCCCTTGGAATCTCACATTGAGATTTGATCTCGTTTGTCCTCCTATCCTCCCACCTTAAAACTCTACTTGGCCTCTCACCTCGTGGGTTTGAAGACTTTGTCTCTCATTTTAGTTTCTAGGGATTTTAATGTAAAAACTCAACTTTTGTTTGAACTCAAACTCAATTCTCCCAAAAATGGTGTGGCAGAAGGCCTTAATGTAGATGTATAATAAAAATTCTTGTTTCAAAGTCCTATTTTACCTCAATCGTAATTACTTTATATGTGTTGTTTCTAAAAGTATGTAAATTACAATGAGATATGCTTGTACTTCATTTGTATATTATATTCTTATTAGTTGAAAGGTTATGAGAACAACAACTTTTACCTAGAACCAATTACTCGTTTGGTCCTATATGTGTCACTCTCATTTTTGTAACCTTGCAGCAAGGGATGTTGCTGAGTTTTTCAGAACTTGAATACAAAAGAAAGGAATAAACAGTAAATAAAGAAGCAACTACAACAAAGAAGGTTGACGTAGCCATGGTATTGCAAACAAATTCAAAAACGCGTGAAAAGAAAACACAAACTGAAGTAGATATTGAATTTCTTGTTCCGTTTATTTTCTTTGGAGGGTATTACGGGCACGGTGCAAGATTTTGTATAAGCACCACGTAGGCAGGATGCGTAACCGTCACGGTCACGCATCCTGCCTACGTGGATGTTGTGACCGTTGAGATTCGAACGTTGTAATCCGAACGTTGTAATTCAAACGTTATAAAAGTACCGTTATAATTTAAACGTTATTGATTTCCATCGGTTATATAGAGATAGTAATAGAAGAGATGAATAACGCTCACAACATCTTCGGAAAAACAACACAACATCTTCTGGAGAACAAATGCGAGAATGCCAACACACGAGGATGATGAGATGATGATTCCGTTCGACGATACAAAATTTAGTAACCCAGACGAGTTTCTTTGACATTTCGAAGTAAGTACTTTATAACCGAAAAATATAGAAAAACTAGAAATGTTATATATAATGTATGTTTACGTTAGAAACATTAGACATAGTTGCAATTTATGTTAGAAACCTTTGATATAATTCGTGTTTTTATGATTTGAAATTATTGTTTTGTAAAACTAGGAATCATTGAGGATTAAACCGAAAATTAGAAATTTTATAGTTTTTTTTTCTATGTGAACTAGGGTCTTCCGAATTATTCTCGTGAAGAAGGGATTGATTATGCGCGAATGTTTGAAATTTGCGGTTTTTTCCAAGATCGCGAGACGATGGTGGATTGGGCTTGATTCATGAGAGGAACTATGAACATGGTGTTGGTTACTAGTAGGTCGTGGAGAAACTCATGGGGATTCGTTACGTTTCGTTTGACATGCGAACGTTTTGGAGCCCCTCGTAAGAAGAAAGACGTTGATCCTGATACCGAGTCATCTTCTAGCCGAGCACAAAGATCGAAGAAAGACGGATGTTGTTTTGAGCTTGAGGTCGTATTGATGACATGAATTATGACCTATATTTAGGCATGTATTTATGTAGATTTTCCCTTTATTTTGCATGCATAGACATACATTCATGACATTTATGGTTATATTCACCTACTTTGCAAGAATAGAGGTCTACACAGAGTTTTATTGTATTTGTAGGTAAATTGGCGAATTATGGAGCAGAAAGGGCATATTTATGGATTAAGCCTTGAAGCGGGACAAAAAGGAGCATAAAAGGAAGCTCGAATGCGCCAAATTATCTTCTAATACCGTCTGACGCGCCAAAGTATTCTTTGATACCGTCTGACGCGGCCCAGAGTATTTTCTGATACTAGCGGACTCGACTTCTTTTCAGCCCAAATATTTAGGGTTTTGTCTTTAAACCCTAGATTTATCCCTATAAATGTTCTATAGCCTTCAACATTGAAGAGCGACCCCACCGATGAAGAGAACGGCTGCATACGCTACATACATCCCATGCGGAGTGTATTTTGGAACATTATTTAGGAAGATTCCTTTGCGTACAGGAAGATCCCGAGAAGGATGCATTTTGAGATTGCGTAATTAGATAAGATCTTAGGGTTTACATTTGAACGCCGATTGAAAACATGTTCTTCATTGTTCCTAGAGATTGTTGTGAGGATTTTTGTTCCCTATTCTGAATACATTGAACACATATACTTGTTGTTTTTTTTTCGAGATTGACTATTTGGTTATTATTGAGTTTTTGAGATTTTACCCTTTTTCTCTTTTAAACTTGATTATTGATTCATTGACAATGATTGTTGGCTAAAACCCTTTAGCAATATTAAGGTGAAGGGTTGATAGTTATGGCTTAGATAATGATAGATTGAACTTAAACGGATTGGACCCTAAGAGTTACAAGAAACCTCGTCGTCGAGGATTTCCACGGTATGTTTTTTAGTTCCACGGCCGTGGTTCTTCAAGATCCATACGTGGTTTCCTCTGTCGTACGTCTTTTGCTTTTGCTTTGATCCAAAGTTAAAGATTTGCCTTAACCTAGCCTTGGCTTGCCTTTTCTAGGCAGTAGTGAGACTCAACATCCTCTATTTCGGTTTCGAGTGTCACAACCTTAACCGTTTTGGCCTATCTTTGATTCCTTGGGTTTGGGCATGGGTATTTGAGAGTAATTCCTATCCTTTGATCCTTTCTATACTGCAGCCTCAACAACCTTTATAGAGAGAGATTTTGGGTAAGACATATAGAGTTTTGGAACTTCACCGTACATAACCGTACATTAGATATACCTTTGTAATCCCGACTCTTTCCTTATATCTTTAGAATATCTTGAATCAATTGTCACAATTGGATATGTGGATCTTTAGAATTGCTGTTTTCCCAATATTATTTGCAAAGCTTCTATATTTACTTGCTTGACAATTTGCGAACTGAATTTGTTCCCCCCAAATCCCTGAGTTCGATACTCTGGAATTCTTGTTTTACTATTTCGATTCGTGCACTGCGGGTTCGCTTTGCTTTAATTTCAGTTTTATAAATTTAAGATTTGCACGCACACTTTCAAGCGAACAAGTTTTTGACTCCGTTGCCGGGGATTTGGTTTAGGCCAAATTCGGTTTGGTTGTCGGTCTTGGGAGCTTTTGCTCTTGTTATTTGATCTATCTACTTTAGTGAATTTGGAGATCTATTTTATTTCTATGAGTTTTCGGCCTTGAAGGGAACAATGGTTGCTGAGGGTTGTAAGCCTCCATACGATCCAATATGGGTAGCGCGGCAAACGGCTAGAGCAGATTATTACGAATACTTGGAAGAGGAGTACGTCTTCCATTGGTTTGCCACCGAAAGAGAACGTGAACAAGCCATTGAAGATGAATTTGCAAGATGGGATAAGTTGCACTACCCAAAGAAGGTTAAAAAGAAACCTCCCAAAGATGCGGAGGAATTGATCTTGGATGAATTGATGAAGATAATTGAGAAGCTCAAAGAAGGTTTCAGAGCCTGTGAGGAATATCAGTTAAAAGTGGTAGAAGACGCCAAAAAAGTTATTTCTAAGGTTTAAAAAGTCTTGGAAAATCATTCATCTAGCAAGGAAGAATTACAAGTTTTGAGCGTTCCTCCGCTCGAATCTGAAGCTCCTCTTTAAGTCCTCATTGAAGAAGAGGAAGAAGTGGAGAACCTTGGCCAAATAACTGAAACTATGGCCAAGGTTGAAGAGGATCCAACTGAGTTGGGAGATATTTCATGTGTGGATCATCATCCCAACATGAAACTTGCCCAAGCCTTGAAGAACTTTACAAGGTACATTCTCTTACTTCCTGTAATAACCAAAAATTTTAAGTTCCGGTAAATTGAATTTTACCAAAGTCCGTTGCGACAATCGTAAATAAATAAATAAGTAGAATAAAACGAGTTTAGTTCTATCATTTTATGTGACCTAGATTCACATAAAATGATAAATTAATTGACCGGAAATAATTTACGTACGTTAAAATGAAAATAATAATAAGTTATAAAATATGGAACTTAAGTCCGTATTTTATAAACTTCCGCACTTAATTAACGGGTTACGAGTTCCGTTTTCTTTAATTCATGAGATCACCGCACATTTGGGCCAACCATCAGCCCACTTTCCTAAGCCCATTTTAAACCTAGATTAAAAACCCTAATTAAACTAATCTAACCTAATCCTACTCTAATTAACCTACCGCTTCTCGTCTCTCTTCTGGACAAAAGAACAACGCCGCTCCTGCCTCATTCTTCTCTCACAATACCGTGCTGCTGGTCTTCCTGCCACCACCGCCGAGCCCTGCCACCAAAGCCGAGCCGTGCGCCGTCCGCCGACCACCGCAGGAACTCCGGTAAGTGCACTGCCTTGCTCCGTCGTTTCTCCTCTGTGTGTGCCTCAGCGTCCCGCTTCTGCAGGAAGAGACGACACCACTGCTCCGCCTTCGTCGTACACCGGAGCCACTGCGTAGTCCCGCCGTCCGCCTCCAGTCAGGCCGGTAAGATCCCGACCTCCCTCTTCTTTCCGTCTCCCTTCCTTCCCGCCTTCTGGTTTGATTCCGAGGACAGTAACCCCTCCCTTCCTGCGCAGCCAACTTTCCGGATCTCACCGCACCGCCAACTGTTGCAATCACCAGGCGCTGTAGCACCAGTGAAGACCACCAGTGAAGGGCCGCCGGACGCCAGTGCACCGCCTGGGACTCACCTCGCCGGACTGCAGCTCCGGTAAACCGTCTCCTCCAATCCTTCTTTTCACTGCAGTAGAATATAGGTAGAGTGTGATACAGAAGGGGTCTTATTATGCAGTATGTATATATGTATAGATTAATACGTATAAGAGACGTAAATGTGCGTATATATACGGGTATGGTGTTAGTATATGGTACGAAAACGAGAGTGGAGATGCAAGATGTGTATGAATAAGTTAGTGCGGAATATATATATATATATATATATATATATAGGATACATAAGCACATATGTACATTCAATTGCGGAAGGTTAATACGAGCAGGTGTGAGCTTATATAGGAGAGTGTATGCCGAGTACATAAATATACGTATATATATTATATGAAATAAAGGTATACTTATGAGTTGAATGGTGAAATTTTAAAGTATATGAATTCATATATATATATCTAAATACCTAGGAGTTACGAATTTATATTATTGGAAGGAAGGTTAATATGCACGAAAGTATATATATATATATATATATAGTTATATAGATATATATAAGATTAGATGATACCCGAGAATGAAGTAATGCGATTCCAGATGACGAGAAGACGAGATTAATTTTATAACCTTAGTAAACTGTTTTGGAAGTAATCATAGATTAGAAAAAGTGTTCCAAAAGAAATATTAGAGGTCAAGAAGTGACCCGGAGAATTATCTACACTAAGGGTAAAACGGTCTTTTACCGTATGAGAATCGTTCTTTCCGTAATTCCTTTGCATGAGGTTGGACATAGAGATGTGATTTTTATACACATGCCTTCATTGACAGGCGCTTGAGTTACCACGAGTACGGACCATTTGAGGAGTGTTAGAGTGTTTTGACTCACGTAAGTCCTTGCGACTTACTTAGCCAGTTTCTGAGTGTTAGTTGAATGATAGTAGTTGTGTGTGCTATTTGCGTGTTTAATAATAATAACTTGCTAGGACGACTGTTATTATTACGTTTAAGGCCCAAGTGTATGTATAACGGGCCGTGACATCACTGCCCAGCTCTGACAGGAGACTCGGAGGTTCTCTATACCCAGACCATGCAGGTACAAGGTGAGATGCATCGGATCCATTCCTGATGGTCACACGGGGGCGAAGGCGAGGTTTGGGAATCCCTCGTGTCACAAAATAAGTATCACTAGAGTGAACGAGTAATTTAAAACAAGATAATAAAACGGACTTGTTTGAAAGTATGATGAGTGTTTATGTTTATCTGAGTGTGTTTGTGCTGCTATTATTATGCTAATATTTAGATAACTAGCTAACGGTTTTTTTTGTTGTTGTTTTAGATTTACCGCAGGTTAGATCAGCAGCTGAGTGATGCGGAAGTAGTGGTCAGCCGGGTCTCCGTACTCCTTAGAGCGGGGTTGGGGTTGTTTTGTCTTTCCTTTCTTTTGGTTAAGACAGTTGTTCTTTTCTTTTGTTTAAGTACTTTAGGCTGCTAGACAATGTTGCATTCATTACTCTAAAAACATGTTTTTTTTTTTTATGAATTTCGGTTTCTTTTTTTGTGTCTTGTTGCAAGATCCTAGTAATGTTGTTGTCAAACTGAGGTCGGGACCCATTGTGAGGTCCTAACCAGTAATACTCCGAGTTCTGAAAATTCGGGGTGTTACAACATGGTATCAGAGATCTAGGTTGGCAACAATGGCACTTGAAATCTTCTGAAAGACCGAATAAGTTTTAAGCAGAACCCGAAAAGGGGTCTGAGTTTTAAAAAGAAAATTTTTTTGGTTTTAAATGCATGCATAGTTTGGTTGGGAATAGAAAAGTACGGCTGACCACCACTACTACCGCGGATCTCAGTATGCTTAGTTGGACTTTAGATTACTGTAGTTGGACTTTTGGACTTTCAGCTAGTAGTAATTATAGTTATTATTCTTGCGCAGATGGCACGTACTAGAGCTACGCTAGCTACTGGTCGAGGCAGAGGTCGTCCACCTCTCCCTCCAGCTGGACCAGGTAGGGGAGATAGGACCCCTACAGTTAGAGGACGCGGCCGTGGAGGTAGACCCCCACTAGCCCGAGGTCGAGGACGAGCTCCACGAGAGAATCCCCCAGCAGTGATCATGCCAGAGGCTAGAGTGGAGGAGGTAGCTGAGAGTGTTGGTCCTGAGGTCAGGAACGAGACCGTTGCTAGGTCTGGAGCACAGAGAGCACGTTCGATAGAGTCAGGACGTGTTTCCATTGGAGCGACTGAGTACAGAGAGTACCGAGCCTACGTTGAGTGTATGGAGGAGGCTGCTAGGACAGAGAGACTTACCCAGGTACCACCAGTACCGGTTAGATCTGTCCAGGTGACACAGGGAGCGCCTCAGGTGCCAGCTGTACCTGAGAGGAGAGTTGTGGCTGATTGAGCGCCTACTGGGACTAGAGCACCGAGGCCAGATGAGTGGTTGAAGGCTTTCAACTCTCAGAAGGTCCCCTCATATAGTGGAGAGATAGGACTGGAGGTGGAGCACTGGATTGGACAGGTAGAGACTGCGTTAGAGGCAATACGCTGCCCAGAGGATCGGCAGGTGGACTTGGTGCAGACCTGTTTCACTGGAGATGCTCATTCCTGGTGGCGGACCATGAGTAGTCGAGTCACCAATTGGGAGAAGATGAGGAGCATTGTTAGAGACAAATACTGCCCTGTCTCGTTGAGGAGAGAGAGATTCCAGGACTTCATTGAGGCTGGATTTGAGGACATTCCGATCGCTGCTGCCATCAAGAAGTTCCACAAGGAACTGACACTGCTTGGACCAGCTGCACCTCCTGAGGAGCAGCATGTCTATCTCTTTTCACGGAGATTGAGAGAGAGTACCCGTTCCTATCTGGCAGGATTTCGCTGTGAGACTCTGTCAGACTATCAGGATAGAGCATCTGCTTATGAGAGAGACAGACCAGTGTCGAGGAGAGCTACTCAGTCAGACAGGCCGGATAAGCGGCAGAAGACAGGTTATGCTAGTGGTAGTTCAGGAGTAGCTGCTTTTGGACGGGGACAGACTCAGGGGCGACAGAGCCATACGGCTACTGGTCAGACTTCAGCTGGTGGCTTGCCGTGCCACAACTGCAGTAGCTATGGACATATCCGATCGAACTGCACGAAGCCAGCAGTGACTTGCTTCCAGTGCGGCAAGGTTGGACATAGAGCTGCATTCTGCCGTCAGGGCAAGGCTCCATCTCAGCAGGGTTCTTCTCCTGCAGGCTTATCAGGGAGTGTACAGAGACCGCCACAGTACCGGACTCCGAGTCAGCAGCAGCAGTACAGAGCTCCTAGTCAGCAGCAGTCTTACAGGGCTCCAGGACACACACCACCACAGAGTTCTATGCAGGGATGAGGTCGGGGCAGAGGACATGGTAGTGTGGCTGATACTAGAGGAGCTCAGGCACGAGTGTTTGAGTTGAGAGATGCTGATCAGCCAGATGCACCGACTGCCACAGGTACGATCCAGATTCATGACTTACCTGTACGAGTTTTATTTGATACGGGTGCTACACACTCCTTCATATCTGATGCATGCGTAGATAGGTTGTCCTTAGCTACTGTAGAGGGGATACCTTTTATGATAGGCTTACCTGATGGGAGTAAGGTAAGAGGGACTAGAGAGATCTTTGGATGTCCTGTTCGCATGGGAGATCGAGACTGGCTAGTCAATTTTCTAGTCATGCCCTTAGCTCATGAGGATGTCATTTTAGGGATAGACTGGATGAGGAAACACGGAGCAGTCTTAGACATTGGTAGGAGGACATTGACCGTTGCCACGGAGGAGGGCCATAGGGTAATATTCCGAGGTTGGGACCTCGGAAAGTCAGGTACAGTTATCAGTGCAGTGAGAGCAGCGAGACTGATAGCACAGGGTTGCGAAGCCTTCTGGTGTTATGCCATGAAGGAAAGCAAGAGCCTGACTATAGAGGAGATACTTGTTGCATGCGAATTTGCAGAGGTATTCAGTGACGACCTGCCAAGACTACCCCCACAGAGGAGCGTTGACTTCAGCATTGACTTAGAGCCGGGCACGAGACCTATCTCGAAGGCTCCGTACCGTATGGCACCTATAGAGCTGCTTGAGCTGAAGAAGCAGTTAGAGGAGCTAGCGGAGAAGGGTTTCATACGCCCTAGTGTGTCTCCTTGGGGTGCGCCAGTGTTGTTTGTGAAGAAGAAGGACGGGTCGATGAGGCTGTGCATAGACTACAAAGAGCTGAACAAAGTAACCATCAAGAACAAGTACCCACTGCCACGCATAGATGACCTGTTGGACCAGTTGCATGGAGCGTCTGTGTTCTCGAGGATAGACTTGAGGTCAGGTTACCACCAGTTGAGGGTGAGAGATCAGGACATACCTAAGACGGCATTCCGGACCAGGTATGATCAATATGAGTTCGTAGTGATGCCATTTGGGCTCACTAATGCACCAGCGGTGTTCATGGAGTTAATGAATGGGATATTCATTGACTTCTTAGACCAGTTTGTAGTGGTCTTCATTGACGACATCCTAGTCTACTCCAGGAGTCGAGAGGAGCATGCCGGACACTTGAGGACAGTACTGCAGATTCTACAAGATAGCCAGCTGTATGCTAAGCTATCCAAGTGTGAGTTTTGGATGTCAGAGGTAGCTTTCTTAGGTCACGTGGTGACTGCTGAGGGTATTAAGGTCGATCTGGAGAAGATCGAGTCAGTATCTTCTTGGCAACCTCCTAAGAATGTTAAGGAGGTTCGCAGCTTTCTAGGTTTAGCAGGTTACTACCGCCGGTTTGTGGAAGGGTTCTCTTTGATTGCCCGACCACTTACTTGTCTCCTGAGGAAGACCACTCGGTTTGTCTGGTCTAAGCCGTGTCAGCAGAGTTTTGAGGAGCTGAAGAGGAGATTGACGTCCGCTCCGATTTTAACACAGCCTGAGGGTATTGATGACTTTGTGGTATACAGTGATGCATCCAAGCTGGGCTTGGGGTGTGTTTTGATGCAGAGGGGTAAGGTCATAGCCTATGCGTCTCGGCAGTTGAAGACGTATGAGGAGAACTACCCCACACATGATCTAGAGTTGGTTGCAGTAGTCCATGCTCTTAAGATCTGGCGTCACTATCTCTATGGGGCGACATGTCAGATCTTTACAGACCATAAGAGTCTGAAGTACATATTCACTCAGAGAGAGTTGAATAACCGCCAGAGGCGGTGGTTACAGTTGATCAAGGACTTCGACCTTGAGATCCTTTACCACCCCGGAAAGGCGAATGTGGTAGCTGATGCTTTGAGCCGGAAGACGCCTAGAGAGAGAGCGATAGCCCGGTTGACAGTACAGCCACAGTTGCAGAGGGACTTGGCTTGGTTGGAGATAGAGGTTCAGTTTCCCGATACTGATGGTCAGTTGTCTACCATGGAGTTACTTCCTGATCTGTTGGATGAGATCCTACAGAAGCAGGAGACTTGCCCTACTTTGATCAGGATCCGAGATAGGATGTCTCGAGATGAGGCCCCACAGTTTACTATTGGTGCAGATGGAGTGATGAGATGTCAGGACCGCGTTTGTGTACCGTCAGACAGTGAGTTGAGACAGAGGATACTAGGTGAGGCTCATGCTACCCCATACTCAGTACATCCTGGAGCGAGTAAGATGTACAAGGATGTGAGACGGTCCTTCTGGTGGGGTGGTTTGAAGCCCGATGTGACTCGGTATGTAGCTCAGTGCGCGACCTGCCAACAGGTCAAGATTGAGCACCGTAGGTCTGGAGGAGAGCTCCACCCACTTCCAGTACCAAAGTGGAAGTGGGAAGATATATCTATGGATTTTGTCACAGGTTTGAGACTCAGCAGAGGATTTGATGCTATTTGGGTAGTGGTAGACCGCCTGACGAAGACCGCACGTTTCATTCCGATTAAGGAAACATGGCCGGTGAGTCGTCTGGCTGAGGAGTTCACCAGACATATTGTGAGACTCCATGGGGTACCGAGGACTATCGTCTCTGACAGAGATGGACGTTTTACCTCGAGATTTTGGCAGTAGGTACATACTGCTTTGGGGACGAGTCTTCACTTCACTACAGCCTATCATCCACAGATAGACGGACAGTCTGAGAGGACCATTCAGACCTTAGAGGACATGCTTCGGGCGTGTGTACTAGATTGGGGGCAGGTATGGTCAGATCATCTTCCACTGGTAGAGTTTTCGTATAATAATAGCTGGCACGCGTCTATTGGGATGGCTCCTTATGAGGCTTTGTACGGGAGGAGATGTCGTACACCATTATGTTGGGATGAGCCCAGCCGAGTTGAGGGAGTAGCTCCAGATCAGGTACAGGATGACATCGCTCGGATTGCCCTAGTCCGAGAGCGGATGTTAGCAGCTCAGAGTCGTTAGAAGTCCTACGCCGACAAAAGGCGTCGACCTTTGGAGTTTAGAGTGGGTGCACAGGTGTGGCTGAGAGTGTCACCTACGAGAGGGGTCAGGCGTTTCGGCATTAAGGGGAAGCTATGTCCCCGATATGTCGGACCTTTTGAGATCTTGGATAGAGTTGGAGAGGTGGCCTACAGACTAGCACTACCGCCGAGACTAGAGAGTGTCCATCCGGTCTTTCATGTATCTCAGTTGAGAGAGTACATTCCGGATCCGAGACACGTTATCAGCTACGAGGATCTGACAGTTGAGCCTGACCATACATTTGTAGAGTACCCAGTAGCTGTCTTGGAGCACAGTACCAGACGTCTGCGATCCAAGGAGATACCTATGTTGAGGATCCAGTGGTCTAGGAGAGGAGCTGATGAGGCCACTTGAGAGACTGAGGAGAGTATTAGACGTAACTATCCCGAGTTCCTTGCGGGGTTAGAGGTTACTTCTGTTTGACGAGTTAGTACTCGGATGTTGTGTTGTTTGACCTTTCAGGTTTTCATATTGATTTGAGTGATTCTGTTTCTTTTTGTGATACTTGTTTGTTTGATGCCTGAGTAGCTGCTTGGTAGAAAACGAAAATGTCGAGAAAACTAATATATACCGAAAGAAATGTGTGAGTAAGGGAAACAATCTAAGTTTCGGGACGAAACTTCTTTTAGGGGGGCACTGATGTAATAACCAAAAATTTTAAGTTCCGGTAAATTAAATTTTACCAAAGTCCGTTGCGACAATCGTAAATAAATAAATAAGTAGAATAAAACGAGTTTAGTTCTATCATTTTATGTGACCTAGATTCACATAAAATGATAAATTAATAGACCGGATATAATTTACGTACGTTAAAATGAAAATAATAATAAGTTATAAAATACGGAACTTAAGTCCGTATTTTATAAACTTCCGCACTTAATTAACGGGTTACGAGTTCCGTTTTTTTTTAATTCATGAGATCACCGCACATTTGGGCCAACCATCAGCCCACTTTCCTAAACCCATTTTAAACCTTAATTAAAAACCCTAATTAAACTAATCTAACCTAATCCTACTCTAATTAACCTACCGCTTCTCGTCTCTCTTCTAGACAAAAGAACAACGCCGCTCCTGCCTCATTCCTCTCTCGCAATACCGTGCTGCTGGTCTTCCTGCCACCACCGCCGAGCCCTGCCACCACAGCCGAGTCGTGCGCCGTCCGCCGACCACCGCAGGAACTCCGGTAAGTGCACTGCCTTGCTCCGTCGTTTCTCCTCTATGCGTGCCTCAGCGTCCCGCTTCTGCAGGAAGAGACGACACCACTGCTCCGCCTTCTTCGTACACCGGAGCCACTGCGTAGTCCCGCCGTCCGCCTCCAGTCAGGCCGGTAAGATCCCGACCTCCCTCTTCTTTCCGTCTCCCTTCCTTCCCGCCTTCTGGTTTGATTCCGAGGACAGTAACCCCTCCCTTCCTGCGCAGCCAACTTTCCGGATCTCACCGCACCGCCAACTGTTGCAATCACCAGGCGCTGCAGCACCAGTGAAGACCACCGGTGAAGGGCCGCCGGACGCCAGTGCACCGCCTGGGACTCACCTCGCCGGACTGCAGCTTCGGTAAGCCGTCTCCTCCAATCCTTCTTTTCACTGCAGTAGAATATAGGTAGAGTGTGATACAGAAGGGGTCTTATTATGCAGTATGTATATATGTATAGATTAATACGTATAAGAGACGTAAATGTGCGTATATATACGGGTATGGTGTTAGTATATGGTAAGAAAACGAGAGTGGAGATGCAAGATGTGTATGAATAAGTTAGTGCGGAATATATATATATATATATATATATATATATATATATATATATATATATATATATATATATATATATATATATATAGGATACATAAGCACATATGTACATTCAATTGCGGAAGGTTAATACGAGCAGGTGTGAGCTTATATAGGAGAGTGTATGCCGAGTACATACATATACGTATATATATTATATGAAATAAAGGTATACTTATGAGTTGAATGGTGAAATTTTAAAGTATATGAATTCATATATATATATATGTAAATACCTAGGAGTTACGAATTTATATTATTGGAAGGAAGGTTAATATGCACGAAAGTATATATATATATATATATATATATATATATATATATATATATATATATATATATATATATATATATATATAGTTATATAGATATATATAAGATTAGATGATACCCGAGAATGAAGTAATGCGATTCCAGATGACGAGAAGACGAGATTAATTTTATAACCTTAGTAAACTGTTTTGGAAGTAATCATAGATTAGAAAAAGTGTTCCAAAAGAAATATTAGAGGACAAGAAGTGACCCGGAGAATTATCTACACTAAGGGTAAAACGTTCTTTTACCGTATGAGAATCGTTCTTTCCGTAATTCCTTCGCATGAGGTTGGACATAGAGATGTGATTTTTATACACATGCCTTCATTGACAGGCGCTTGAGTTACCACGAGTACGGACCATTTGAGGAGTGTTAGAGTGTTTTGACTCAGGTAAGTCCTTGCGACTTACTTAGCCAGTTTCTGAGTGTTAGTTGAATGATAGTAGTTGTGTGTGCTATTTGCGTGTTTAATAATAATAACTTGCTAGGACGACTGTTATTATTACGTTTAAGGCCCAAGTGTATGTATAACGGGCCGTGACATCACTGCCCAGCTCTGACAGGAGACTGGGAGGTTCTCTATACCCAGACCATGCAGGTACAAGGTGAGATGCATCGGATCCATTCCTGATGGTTACACGGGGGCGGAGGCGAGGTTTGGGAATCCCTCGTGTCACAAAATAAGTATCACTAGAGTGAACGAGTAATTTAAAACAAGATAATAAAACGGACTTGTTTGAAAGCATGATGAGTGTTTATGTTTATTTGAGTGTGTTTGTGCTGCTATTATTCTGCTAATATTTAGATAACTAGCTAACGGTTTTTTTTGTTGTTGTTTTAGATTTACCGCAGGTTAGATCAGCAGCTGAGTGATCCGGAAGTAGTGGTCAGCCGGTTCTCCGTACTCCTTAGAGCGGGGTTAGGGTTGTTTTGTCTTTCCTTTCTTTTGGTTAAGACAGTTGTTCTTTTCTTTTGTTTAAGTACTTTAGGCTGCTAGACAATGTTGCATTCATTACTCTAAAAACATGTTTTTTATGAATTTCGGTTTCTTTATTTGTGTCTTGTTGCAAGATCCTAGTAATGTTGTTGTCAAACTGAGGTCGGGACCCATTGTGAGGTCCTAACCAGTAATACTCCGAGTTCTGAATATTCGGGGTGTTACACTTCCTTTGAAATTCCTATTAAAATTTTTAATTTTTCAGGAATGCACAGGAGAGTTGGAGGTCTCTACCCAAAGAACCTCCCAAGGTGAAGATGAAACCTCCATTAAAATTGCTTGAAGAAGATGCTCCTTGGACTACAAGGAGTAAATTTGGCAAGCGCTTCAACGCTAATGCCAATAAGTGTTTTTTTGTCAAGTATGGGGTCATTCATATGACAAAGACCGTACATCATCCCCAAGCTGGATATGGGGAAGCTAGGAGGATTCTCGAGACACTGATTTCTCGATCTAGGAAATGATGGGACGTAAGGCTGAATTATGTCCCATTAAAGGATAGGAAAGCTAGGAGGATTCCGGTGAAAATCAAACCGTACAAGCTTGTGCATGGGAGATCTTACCATTTGCCGGTAAAATTAGGAACCGGAACCTTTTTTAGGAATTTTATGATGAGTTTGATGAGCAATCCAAGATGTTCAAGGTGCATTGAGTCATCTATGGAGATAGGTCCAGCTAGCGACGTTAAACAAAGCGCTTCTTGGGAGGCAACCCAAGGTAATGCATCCCTTTTCCCTTTTCTTTTTCATAGATTATATTAGAGTAGTTGTTTCTGTTTGTTTTTCGTCGATAACTTCGGGTATTTTTGTGTCTTTGGATGTCAGGGATAAGAAACGAGCAAAAGAAGTGAAGAAAGTAAAAAGAATGACGAAACTTGGATTCTTGGCGAGAACAGAGGATTCCACGGCCAAAAAGGCAAAACCACGGCCGTGGTTTGCTAAATTGAGCCATGGAAAACCAGGTCGTAGCTAATCAAAATAAAAGAACCAGATTCCACGGGTGACCGTACAAAACCACGGCCGTGGAAATGCCCGATAGGCCGTGGAAAAAAAAAATTTTAATTAAAAAAATTTCGGAAAATTTTTTCGGCCGAAAGATGTTCCCCTTCTTCAATCTTTGACACCGATTGGAGTATCCAGAGTTTCCTATTGAGCTTATATAGATTCCCACCACCATCACCCGATGAAGGATTCGCCATTTTACCTTGTGAGTATTTTTTTCCATCTTTTCTTTTCTTTACATTGGGGACAATGTGAGTTTTAAGTATGGGGTGGAGGCAATTGCATGTTTTATGTCTTGCATTTTTTGATTTTGAAAATTTTGAAAAATTTTCAATTTTTTTGTGATTCTAGGATGGATATGATCTCTATGATGAATATTGTTTTGTGGAATAGCTATGATGATTCTTGTATGTTTGAATTGATTTATGACATATGTGGGATTTGAATACTTTGTTAAAATTTCATGCATGTTTGATAATTTGCTTTCATTCTAAATCATGTTGAGTATTGAAAGTTTAAACCGCATTATAAGTTCCTACACTTCTTATTGATATGATTAAGGCCTCTCGATTTTTCTTGCTTCTTCTTTATTCATTTAGCCCCTTAATGAAAATTTTGCCTCCTTTACCTATCCGGGAATAGGAAGAGTGTAAATTTTGGCATGATCGATGTGGGAGGGCCATGAAAGAAAATTGTGCAATCAAAGTATAGAAAATAGGTTTGGGGAAATCAATCATGATGATGAGTAACTTGGCACCACTCACATAGCCGGGTGTTTGTGTCTTGCCAAAGTAAGATTGAGCGATATTCCTAACGGATTATGGTATGTACATCAAGGGTTTGAGGCATCTCGAAATTGAGAAAATTCAATCTCCTAGGCTTCGGTTTTTGTGCACCGTTGTCCATACTTCCAAAAAAGTAAAGTCGAAAAAGAATTTTATGCTGAAAAGGGAGAGAAAAGCTCTCAATGGTGGTTGATTCAAGTTGTTGAAGAAAAAGTTGTATTGTGTTGTTCCTTTTTCTCGGATTTTTGCACCACATTACCTTATGAAAGTCCCACCCATTCACGTTTCTTGACCTTTACTTGAAAGACCTTAAGATCTTTGAGTATATTGTTTAGCTTTGTGGTCTAAATTCGATTCCTCATGGTTGATTTTGATATATTGCAAGTTATGATGCATGTTATGATTTTTTTGCAAAGTGTGATTATCCTTTCCATGATGTAATTCCTTTTGACCATATGATGATTGTTATTACCTATGAAGCGACTCTTTGAGGGTGATCTATGAATAGAAGCACAACCAAAATATTGTGGTTTTTGTTTATTTTTGCATATTCATAATTCATATCATCTTATATCTTAAGTTTGAACCTTGCTTGGGGACAAGCAAGAGGCAAGTATGGGGTATTTTGATGACATGAATTATGACCTATATTTAGGCATGTATTTATGTAAATTTTTCCTTTATTTTGCATGCATAGACATACATTCATGACATTTATGGTTATATTCACCTACTTTGCAAGAATAGAAGTCTACACAGAGTTTTATTGCATTTGTAGGTAAATTGGCGAATTATGGAGCAGAAATGGCATATTTATGGATCAAGCCTTGAAGCAGGACAAAAAGGAGCATAAAAGAAAGCTAGGACGCGCCAAAGTATCTTCTGATACCGTCTGACGTGCCAAAGTATTCTCTGATACCGTCTGACGTGTCAAAGTATTCTATGATACCGTCTAACGCGGCCCAGAGTATTTTCTAATACTAGCGGGTTCGACTTCTTTTCAGCCCATATATTTAGGGTTTATCTTTAAAACCTAGAATTATCCCTATAAATGTTCTATAGCCTTCAACATTGAAGAGTGACCCCCACCGGCGAGGAGAACGGCTGCATACGCTACATACATCCCATACGGAGTGTATTTTGGAACATTGCTTAGGAAGATTCCATTGCGTACAGGGAAGATCCCGAGAAGGACGCATTTCGAGATTGCGTACTTAGAGAAGATCTTAGGGTTTACATTTGAAGGCGGATTGACATCCCGTTCTTCATTGTTCCTAGAGATTGTTGTGAGGATTTCTGTTCCCTATTCTGAATACATTGAACACATATCCTTGTTGTTTGTTTTCGAGATTGACTATTTGGTTATTATTGAGTTTTTGAGATTTTACCCTTTTTCTCTTTTAAACTTGATTATTGATTCAATGACAATGATTGTTGGCTAAAACCCTTTAGCAATTTTAAGGTGAAGGGTTGATAGTTGTGGCTTAGATAATGATAGATTGAAATTAAACAGATTGGACCCTGAGAGTTGCGAGAAACCTCGTCGTCGAGGATTTCCACGGTCTGTTCTTGAGTTCCACGGTTGTGGTTCTTCAAGATCCAGCCGTGGTTTCCTTTGTCGTACGTCTTTTGCTTTTGTTTTGATCCAAAGTTAAAGATTTGCATTAACCTAGCCTTGGCTTGCCTTTTCTAGGTAGTAGTGAGACTCAACATCCTCTATTTCAATTTCAAGTGTCACAACCATAACCGTTTTGGCTTGTCTTTGATTCCTTGGGTTTGGGCATGGGTATTTGAGAGTAATTCTTATCCTTTGATCCTTTCTATACTGCAACCTCAACAACCTTTATAGAGAGAGCTTTTGGGTAAGACATATAGGGTTTTGGAACTTCACCGTACATAACCTTATATTAGATATACATTTGCGATCCCGACTCTTTCCTTATATCTTTAGAATATCTTGAATCAATTGTCACAATTGGATATCTGGATCTTTAGAATTGTTGTTTTCCCAATAATATTTGCAAAGCTTCGATATTTACTTGCTTACTAATTTGCAAACTGAATTTGTTCCCCCAAATCCCTGAGTTCGATACTCTGGAATTCTTGCTTTACTACGTCGATCCGTACATTGCGGGTCGCTTTGCTTTAATTTCAGTTTTATAAATTTAAGATTTGCACGCACACTTTCGAGCGAACACGTACAAAGCGAGGCTGAGAAGTGGACGTTGCATGTTATAAACGGAGTGCACAATCATACACTTCCCGAGCAGTTAAAGGGACACACATATGCCGGCAGATTGACGGAGAAACATTTTCGGAGGGTGGGACGTGAGCTTGGGTCGGGTTTCAAGCCGAGAAATATTTTGAAGTCAATAAACTTAGATGATCCATATAACGTCAGCACAATAGAACAAATATACAATGCTAGAATGAAGATTAGGAAGCTACAAGCCGAAGGGCGAAGTCCTCTCCAACAAGCACTACATATGTTAGAGCAACGTCGTTATTACGTCAATGTGAGAAGATGCTCGGAATCGGAAGAAATTTTAGATTTTTTCTTCATGCATCCGGATTCAAGACATCTCCTCAACATATTTCCTTATGTCATCATAATGGACACGACGTACAAGACGAACGAGTAAGTTTAAATATACATGTTTTTACGAATTTTTTTTTATATTTCACGAACTTTTGGTTTGATGTCGAACAAAACTGTTAATGTGTCCTATATAGGTACAAGATGCCGTTGTTAGAGATTGTCGGTATCACTAGCACGAGGTTGACGTTTGCAATAGCATTTGTTTTCATGGCAAGGAAAACGCTAATCACTACGAGTGGGCATTACGGAGACTCCGATATGTGTGTGGAAATGTTACACCGGGAGTGATTGTGACGGACAAAGAGCTAGAACTCATATGTGCACTCATTGTTGTTTTTCCGGATGTGAAGCACATGATTTGCACATTTCATATAAAGTGCAATATTCAACATAGATCTTGGGCGGTGACACGGTCAAAGGAATTACAAGTTGTTTTGCATCACACTACCATGCTCTTATTGAATTTAGATCTCCTGAGAGTTATGAGCGGCGTTTGGGTGAAATGAAAGTGCATTGGTAAGCTTATCCAAGGTTGATGGAGTATTTGGAAACTACATGGCTAATCCCCTACAAGGAAGCAATTGTTCGATATTGGTGCGACTTGCATCTACACTTTGGCACGAGGACAACGAATGTGTAAGAACTTATTTCTATATTGTTTACAATTGGTTTCTAATAATCATTGAGGATTAATGTATTGAATTGATATTGGTTGTTGTAACGTCCCGTTTATTGGGTGCCTCTCGATATTTATTTTCCGGCTTTTATCGATATCTTTTAGCTTTATTTTTTTTAAAAGGTATTTTTACGACGTGAAATATATTTTTTTCCGAGTATATTTAAATTTTAGATAAGTTTACGTATATCCGTTTCATTTATTTTACGGAAAGTTCGAGGGTCTTTCGATTCGGAAATCCCATTCCTAATGATTGGGATCGGATTCACATTTACTACCTTTTTCTTTATTTTATTTTCTTTTCTCTTTTCTTTCTTCTTGCGTGTCTCTCTTCCCGACTTTGCACCAGTGGTGAGCCACTGCAGGCCTACCCTTTTTGCAGCTACCGTTCCAATTTTATCGTTGCTCCCTCTGTTAATTTCACTCCCTCACGCAAGCCTCCCCAACCCCATGTCCCTCTCTCCCGTCCCTCTGTCTTCCCTCAACTCTCCTGCTCTCCACCCTCTGTTCGCCGCCAGGAACGCCACAACCGGGAGCTCCGACTCCAGCCTTCAGTCAACCCGTCTTCACCCTTGAGCAGCCCTTCCTTCTTCACCTCAGCAGGGAACTTCATCCACACCGGAGCAGTGCAACAACCTCAATCTTCACCTTCCCGAGATGTTGCCCTACTAGTAGTTTTGCCTCGCTTTCTTGGAGACCGAAAGCCACCACCGGAGCCGTCGTCGAAGCCTATCCGACGCCGGAGAAGAGCCACTTTGTGTCGTCGCCCTGGTCTGTCGGAAGTCCAGTGCCTTCCCCCTTCTCCTCTGTCGCCGGGAGGAAGCCACTGCCGCCGAAGTTGCGGGCAGCCTCCTCGCCGCCTGCCGGAGCACACCGGGCCACCGCCGCCCTGTTTCCCCTTCCCTAGCCCTACAATGACGTTCCAACGGGAAGAAAACCCTTGTGGGTTAATTGCAATCGGGCCCCCAAGTTTTGGTATAATTACAATTTGTAACCAGTATTTTGTATTTGTAGATTTGACCCTAATTTATGAAAGTTGCAGATTTGCCCTCTGTTGAAATAATTACAAAAGGGACCAAAGTTTTAAATATGGAAAATAACCCAAGCTTTATGATATTGTCATATTTGCCCAGAAAATATTTTTACGAGTTTTAATCTTGGATTTTATATACGAGTTTGATCTTATATATATATATATATATATATATATATATATATATATATATATATATATATATATATTACCTATTGTGTCCTTGCTGGTTTATTTATGGACTTTGGCCCAAATACTTAATTACGTATTATGACCCATATTTTTGGAATGATATTATTTGCCCTAGAAAATGTGTTAGCGGTTTTTATCCTTGGATTTTAGTTACATGGATATTCTTATAGTTGTTTATATTGTATAAATTGCCCGGAAAGTGTTTCTAAGATTTTAAACTCAGATTTGAACTACGGGGGTTATTCTTATAGTTTATATATACTATGTAGTATGTCCAAATTTAGCGTTATGCTAAATTTGTATAGCTTTGGTGTTAGGTCCGGAAGCGCCCCGATAAAGGCCAACGATTCCAAACTCGACATCTGTAGACCGCTTCCGTCTTTTGACGTCGTGTGAGTACTCTTTTCCTCGACCTAGTCATGTTTAGTAGTAGTATCATGCTAGGTTGAATCTAGCATAACTTAGAGTGAATGCCAAGTAGTGGCTTTGGACCTTAGGCAAGTTGGTTGAGCATATTGGGCCTTCTAGGCTAGATTGTCTTTCCTTAGGTTGTGGTTTATGATCTTGTGAGGTATATGTTGTTATGAGTTCTAGCATGTGTTTGAGAGAGTGGGTTGTTGCAGATCTCCTCATGCGTTGAGTGAGGTGAGTGTAGGGATTCTAGGATGCGGTCCTAGAATTGAGAGTCAAATGGTCTTGCGTATATCATTTGTATAGAATTCTAAGACTTCTTGTGTGAGTGGGTTGTTGACATATATCCTCTTGTGAGCAGGTTGTGGACTTCTTCCCAAGGGAAGTGAGAGTATTGTGAGTTGAGTGTGGAGACGAGGTAAGTCTCCGGACTTACTTAGCTTGTATTAGCATCTATGTGTGTTTGGTGGTGTGTGGTTAGTGTTATGTTTGGTGTGTATTTCTTATTTATGTTATAACAACGAAACCGGACATAGGACGACTTTATATTTTGATATTGGCTCAAATGTATGATAACGGGCGGTGACAACAGAGCTAGGGGGTTTTCGGTAACTATCCCGGGCAGGTAGACGGCCAGATGCATCAGTGTCATTTCTTGACGGTGAGTAGGAACCGAGGCGAGATCATGCGGTGATTCTCGTGTAACAAACCTAAGTTGAATTAGTAACGGGATATGACTTAATAATAATAAAAAGATAATGAGCCGAACTTGTGTGTTTTCGAGCATGTTGGGTGTTTATGTTTATTTGTGTGTGTGTGACATCACCTTGATATTGTAAATTGCCTTGCAAGTTAAGAATGCGGCCAAGAGATCCGGAAGAGTGGGCAGCCGGGGTTCCGTACATTTTAGGTGGGGTTTTGGGTTGGAGTTGTGTTTGGAGTTTTGTATATTGTATTTTTGTATGCCGCGTGTATGGCATTTGGTCTTTGGTATTGTATTCGGCTGAAGTCCGTTGTTTGTTTTTCTTCGGGTTTCTTTCCATTGCATAAAAATGTATTTCGTTTTGGCCTTTATTTGTGCCTTGTTGTAAGATCCGGTGAAATTGTTGTCAGGCTAAGGGTCGGGACCCATTGTGAGGTCCCAACCCGTAGCGCCCCGAGTCCCGCGGATTCGGGGTGTTACAATTGTTAGGTGTGATGTAACACCCCGAATTCTCAGAACTCGGGACATTACTAGTTAGGACCTCACAATGGGTCCCGACCTCAGCTTGACAACAATATTACTAGGATCTTGCAACAAGACAGAAATAAGAAAAACCGAAATTTATAAAATAGTATTTTAAAGAGATGAATGCAACAACGTTTAACAACCTATAGTACGTAAACCACAAAAAGACTAATTGTCTTTAACACGAAGAAAGAACCACAAGATAAACACCCAACCCCACTCTAAGAAGTACGGAGACCCGGCTGACCACTACTTCCGGATCACTCAGCTGCTGTTCTAACCTGCAGTAAATCTAAAAACACAACAAAACAACCATTAGCTAGTTATCTAAACATTAGGAGAATAATAATAGTACACACACACATAAAAATAATAAACACCCATCATGCTTACAAATAAGTCCATTTATTATCTTCATTTAAGTCATTCACTCTAATGATACTTATTTTGTGACACGAGGGATTCCCAAACCTCGCCTCCGCCCCCGTGTACCCATCAGGAGTGGATCCGATGCATCTCACCGTGTACCTGTATGGTCTGGTTATAGAGAACCTCCCAGTCTCCTGGCAGAGCTGGGCACTGATGTCACGGCCCGTTATACATAAGCTTGGGCCTTAAAACATAATACCACGGTCGTCCTAACAAGTTGTTATTTATTCTAACACACATTGTACACACACAACCATCATCACCCAACTAATATCCAGAAACTAGCTAAGTAAGTCGCAAGGACTTACCTTGATCACAAATCGTTTTCTCAAATCTCAACTCGGTCCGAACCCATGGTAACTCAAACGCCTGTCAAATAAGGCATGTCGATCAAAATCACATCCAGATGTCCAACCTCATGCGAAGGAATTACGGAAAAAGCTCTCTTACGGCAAAAGACCATTTTACCCTTAGTGCCGAAAATTCTCAAAGTCTATCATTAAAATATAACATTCATATTTAGAACTTGTTTCCAAAATTTGGTTCTCACGGATACCTTACTTAGAGGTTATAAGATCAATTTCAAACACTCGTCAAAGAGAACTACATTATCCTTTCTCCGGTTATTCCACTTTAATACTTATGTGTGTGTACGTATATTATACGTTACTCTTACTCATCTATGTATATATATACTTATGTATATATACACTCTACCTATTCACACATAAACACTTATGTTTCCCATCCCATACCTATCTATACGTACCTATGTACCCGGCACCGATACATGTATCTTTATTTCTATCTCTCATAATTACCTCTATGTACACACGTATAACACTGCACGCCTCACTATCTCTACATCAATATATAAACTTATCAGTCATATACCTATAAAAAAATCTATATATTTACATATAAAAACTCACACTCTCAGCCATACATTGTCTATATATATATATACATGTGCACACACTGTACAGAGGCTCAATCACCTTTTATACATATACTGGTATATATTTATTACCCTCATACATCTGTACATACTTATATATATATATACATCATCCTTATACTTGTATAAATACTTATATATATTCCACTATTTTACATTCATATATATATATATATACTTATATATATATAATCCACTATTATACATTCATATATACTTATATACATATTCGTCTCTTCCAGCCCTTCATCTATCTATATACCAGTTTAAATATACTGCACTAAACTTATACATAAACACTCACACATTTCCTACCTCTCTATACCCATATACGTATATAACCGCAAGTTGAAGAGGCTTATTTACCCATCTCGACTACTCGTCACGCACTCGGAGATGAACCGCGGCTCAGTACGTTCCTACAAAGTGGCTGTCGCAGAGGGTCTAAGTTGTCTCGGTGCTTGCCCTTCCCCACGCCTCACCACCCCCCTGGCTCGCTTCTGCAGGTCTCGCAAAACCCAAGCTCGCTCGATTAGCAGTGAAAGAGGAGAGTACAGAGGGGAGAGACGAACACTCACCGGTGATGTGTCGATCGTCCACTGCAGCGCTTCACCGGTGTCCCTAAGCGCGGCTGGTGGTCGACAGTTCCGGTGGTCGCCTGTTGTGTTGCTGAGACGTCGCTGTCGGTCGCGCGAGTTGCTGATTCGGACCTTGGGAGTGGTTGAGCAGGTCGAGGCGGCAGGCGACGATGGGCAGGCGAGTCGACGACGCTTCGATACTTCCTTGTGTGCAACAGCGGCTTCAATCCCAGGCGTGCAGCGGTCTTCTTCTCCAGTCGTGCCATCGGGTAAGAGAAGGAGAAGAGGCAGATTTGTTTAGTAATTAATTTTAGAATTAGGTTAAGCTTTAGGGTTAGATTAAGTTTAGGATTAGGTTAATTAGGTTGGTCTTGGGCCGGGTGAAGACATGGGCCAGCAAATTGGGCCGGTTCAGTTCATTTATTTAATATGGGATGATAGCTAAAATATTATTCGTACGGAACCGCTCCTCGGTTTTTATTTAAAAAAAACGGAATTATTTCTGATTACATAATTTTATTATTTTGTGTGGATTAAGGTCACATAAAATAATAAAATTTAAATCTCGTTTTATTTTTATTTTAGGGTAAAGATTGACGGATCGGAATCCGGTTAAATTTGGTATTAAACGGAGTTTAAAATTTTCGGGTATTGCATCAGTGCCCTCTTAAAAGAAGTTTCGTCCCGAAACTTAGAATAATGTAACTAATCAATCGACTTTCTCTGTAAAACTTAGTTTCATAAAAAATTCCATTTTCTACCATGCAACTACTCAATCATCACGCTCAGACTCACATCACAAAAACATAATCACTCACTCCAATATAAAAACATGAATGGTCAAACAACATAATAACCGAGTACTAACTCGTCGATACAAAAGTAACATCTAAACCCGCAGAAACTCGGGATAAATACGTCTAATACTCTCCTCTGTCTCCCAAGTGGTCTCATCAGCTCCTCGTCTAGGCCACTGGATCCTCAACATTGGTATCTCCTTGGACCACAGACGTCTAGTACTGCCCTCCAGGACAGCTACTGGGTACTCCACAAATGTATGGTCGGTTTCCACTATCAGATCCTCATGACTAAGGATGTGTCTCTGGTTTGGTAGGTACCCTCTCAACGGTTTGGTTTTCTAGACTTACTTCCAACTCTTTTGACGACTCTACCAATTTTCGAAAGTTCCTGACTATCGGTTTTGAATTAATGATCTTAAACTCTTGTCGGCACTTTACTAAGTGTCTAATGCTCTTTGTAATACAAACTGTTTGGCCCGATTTCCTCAATGTGACCTAATCGGATCGTTCCTTAGTTAATGGGTTTTCACCTATTTCTTATCAAGCTTTCAAATTCATATAACTCAAAACAACACCCACACCCAAGTGGGCCTTTTCATATAGATCTCTAATTCCTTAACTTGAAATCAGAGTTAACCTAACATTGATCTTCTTCCTCTGTGGGTTGTGTGTTTACCACGCTTCTGTTGTAACACCCATTAGGCACAATGGCGTCTTTCTGAGGGTCTACATGATTTACTCAACTTCCGCCTATACTTCTCTTCTAATACTAGCAAGATCCTCTTCAAACAGACCCTTACTCTCTTACTCAACTGTAGTTTGTTCTTAACCAACTAGCAAGCAACTTTTAACCCGATTCTCTCCATATCCTTAGATCACCCCAAAAGGTTGTCGTTGCCTACTTGGGGAATCCTCCAAGGCATCGGTAAAGTTATCTCTTAACTTCGCAATCACTAATATCTCCTCTTAACGGTACCTACTCGTCAATATCAACCAACACTTACACGTCCTCAATGGATGTCGGTCAGTCTATAATTGACTCGTCTCAATATCCCAGACTTGCTCTTCTCATACCTATACTGGCGTTAAATTCTTGGTGAGGTTCATCTGCTCGATTAATCCTTTCATGCTTCGCTAATTCGTTTTATCTTCCACACATTTGTTTCCTTAGGCTAACTCTACTTCTCGATCCCAACTGGGTCATTCATCTTGACCTAAATAGTCATTCCAAGTCTTCAACGATAGTAGGGAAGTGTCTTTGTAGTTCTGATGACTTTAGTTATCATTCTCTTGCGGCTCCCTTTGCATGGACCGTCGGTGTTGATGACTTAGGTCCCGTGATAATTGGGGTTACCTTGGACTTTCGATTCCACCAAGGCCTTTCTCCTATATACATTCCTTCGCTGGTGTTACCGGCAATATTGCCTTCATGAAACTCCGTTGTTTCCGCTACAGGGCTTCGACTCTTTCATACAGGCATTGCGATTTCCTTAAAATTCCTATATCTTTGAGGAGGTCAAAACCTCTCCACACTTGTAAAGTCTACATTTTGCTTCTACACTCCATTGTAGGTATCCCTTCCATACACCTTAGACCCTCAAATCCGGGTCGACATTTTATCTCTTTTGGTCTCTCAAGCTTGTCTTCTGAACTCTTCTACTAGGTGACTCGTCTTATAACAATTTCTTCCCCTGAGTCGGTCTCAAATTTCAGTTGATCATTACTGCCCATTTCATGTTAGGATTTCAATTACGTTGTACTCTTGCATAGATTCTCAAAAGGCATCCTCATCTCAACACGTTATTCAAATTTAGCAGGACCGGCCTTTTGATACATGACTTTCCTTCTTACCGGTCAAGTTATTCTTTTGGTTTACACTTTATCCATCCTAGCATTATCGGTCCGATATGTATGACTTTTATTAAACACCTATTGGTGCCATTTTCGTAAGAACCTCTGTTGTATATGATTTTCTCAAAATAAAAATTCTTGGCTCGCATTTATTATGTTTTCCTTATACTCATGTCGTTTAAATCTTTATCATCAGTATGATAGTTAAATCCCTTTGAGCTTCCTCGTATACACCTTACGGATTACGTTGGTTGGTCTTATTACTTTCATCCACTCTTATGTCATCAGTCCAGCTTGAATTTTCATTGGAGTACCTCCATTTCTCATTAAACTTTTATATACACACTTTTCGGTAATCATCTCATTGGGGTAATACCGGATCCATATAACAACCTTTAGTCATTCAACTTTACTCCTTCTCATGTCTCCTCTAGCCAACATGTAGATTTCATCTGCAATCACCTCACAACTCGACCACACATTTCACCAAGGCTTTAAATCATACTCTCTATGTTTGTGCCTCCTTTGTAATTCCAATTATTCTATGTCACATCTTTAATCACAAGGGTTTCCCTTGTCAATCTAGACAGTTTGACCCCACCTTTTTCTCAGAGGAGCACCATCAGTCCTACTTGTGTGGAATGCTAAGACATAGAGCATGTTCACAATCATCTGTTTGTTCTTACTCTTTTAGTTCTTCTTACAAGGATCCCTTCATACTAACTTTGATATGTATCTTTCCTTAGTCAGTAGTAAGTAACTACTCACAACAATTCCCTTTACACCATTACTATCATCAATGGTCATTCCCGAATGTCAAGAGCTTCTCGTTAATTTCTTTATTAGAGTTAACATATTGGACTCATTCAATGTTACCATCAAGGCTACTAGTTCTTGTATTGATTTAACTTCACCATTATCGTCGTTGATCTCTGGAAGAAATTCACCAGTTGTCGGTAAATTTCCTTTATAACCTTGTGGTTATTAATCTTATCTGTCAACCAACCATCACTAGTTAGCCAACATGTGTAAATTCTCTGTTGTTACCAATTAGTCTGTATTTGACCTTCTATAAGATCGTAGAGTTACTTTGCTTCTATCTCTTTTGAGGTGTGATATACAAGGTGGAAATTATATCTCTTCCATTTATACTCCCTTAGCTCCTTCTACAAATTACACTCCTATAAGAGTATCATACTCTTACGAGTCTAGTTGTATCTTCGTCTTCCGTCAACGGACATATAAATTTCTCTACGATAACTTGTAGACATTTCTCCATGATTCTTTTTACCCGAGTCATTGTCCCCTTGTTGTTCTCTGTTATGATCTGCTAGTGTTATTAACTCAAATCCCTTCGTGAGTGAGAAGTTATTAGAGATTCAAGACTATTATTCTACACCCTCCTTCCTTGGGGTGCTGCTTGTACTTCCACCTTTATAGAAATCCGGTCCTTGTTGGATCCCGATCCTTGTTGTAATTCTCGTGTGTTCTAGGAGGTCACACCACTTCCATGTCGGTGAAATCGGCCTTCCCCTTTCTAGCAATCTGTAAGCTTTCGTTTTGCGGCTCTTTAATTCTTCGTATCGGCTGGACAATGTATCTCATCTTGACTCCTACGCTTATGATCGTCTCGGTTTCCCATCTTGATTGTGGTGGCAAGTAGCTTGTCGAGAGTGATCATCTTCCATTCTGCTTATAGCCTCAAACTTTCATCTTCTGGTATGACAGTAAGCTTAGATTCAATGCCTCTTGTCTGGATCGCTACTATATTTTACCTTGACTTTCTTGCCCATGTGTGTTTTTGAAGGTATCCGCTTTGTTTGTAACGTCGCTTTACACCACACTTGAAAGAACCTATGGGTTGTCTCTTCCAATTTGTACATTTGTCGGTCATCAAACGCTTTTTCGTAACTACACTCATGTATTTTCTTCATTTGGTCCTATTGATTTGACTCGGGGTTCCCTTCTTGTCATCGTCGTTGGTGTTGTCTTTTAGTCTTCACTTTTCCGTCTCGACGTTCCTTAACAAGTTCGAAGAAGTTGTCCGGACGTTCTCCTACCTTAATGCTCATAAGCTGAGCATACTTATCCTTACGTTGAAACCCTTCAATTATACTTAGGTGTGTCAACTGAATGAGGATCTCATTCTGTTATCTCAGTTAAGGGCATAACATAACTATAATTTCTACTAATCTTCGGCATATACTTATCTATATCACATATCTTTATAATCAAGCTAATAAGTCCAGCTAAAGTAAAACCTAAAGTCCATACTAAGCATACTGAGATCCGCGGTAGTAGTGGTGGTCAGCCGTACTTTTCTATCCCCAACCAGTCTATGCATGCATTTGGAAACCAAAATTCTTTTAAAAACTTAGATCCCTTTTCGGGTTCTGCTTAAGTACTTATTCGGTCTTTCAGAAGATTTCAAGTGCCATTGTTGCCAACCTAGAGCTCTGATACCATGTTGTAACACCCCGAATTCTCAAAACTCGGGACATTACTAGTTAGGACCTCACAATGGGTCCCGACCTCAGCTTGACAACAATATTACTAGGATCTTGCAACAAGACACAAATAAGAAAAACCGAAATTTATAAAATAGTATTTTAAAGAGATGAATGCAACAACGTTTAACAGCCTATAGTACTTAAACCACAAAAAGACTAATTGTCTTTAACACGAAGAAAGAACCACAAGGTAAACACCCAACCCCACTCTAAGAAGTACGGAGACCCGGCTGACCACTACTTCCGGATCACTCAGCTGCTGTTCTAACCTGCGGTAAATCTAAAAACACAACAAAACAACCATTAGCTAGTTATCTAAACATTAGGAGAATAATAATAGCACACACACACATAAAAATAATAAACACCCATCATGCTTACAAATAAGTCCATTTATTATCTTCATTTAAGTCATTCACTCTAATGATACTTATTTTGTGACACGAGGGATTCCCAAACCTCGCCTCCGCCCCCGTATACCCATCAGGAGTGGATCGATGCATCTCACCGTGTACCTGTATGGTCTGGGTATAGAGAACCTCCCAGTCTCCTGGCAGAGCTGGGCAGTGATGTCACGGCCCGTTATACATACACTTGGGCCTTAAAACATAATAACCACGGTCGTTCTAACAAGTTGTTATTTATTATAACACACATTGTACACACACAACCATCATCACCCAACTAATATCCAGAAACCAGCTAAGTAAGTCGCAAGGACTTACCTTGATCACAAATCGTTTTCTCAAATCTCAACTCGGTCCGAACCCATGGTAACTCAAACGCCTTTCAAATAAGGCATGTCGATCAAAATCACATCCACATATCCAACCTCATGCGAAGGAATTACGGAAAAAGCTCTCTTACGGCAAAAGACCATTTTACCCTTAGTGCCAAAAATTCTCAAAGTCTATCATTAAAATATAACATTCATATTTAGAACTTGTTTCCAAAATTTGGTTCTCACGGATACCTTACTTAGAGGTTATAAGATCAATTTCAAACACTCGTCAAAGAGAACTACATTATCCTTTCTCCGGTTATTCCACTTTAATACTTATGTGTGTGTACGTATATTATACGTTACTCTTACTCATCTATGTATATATATACTTATGTATATATACACTCTACCTATTCACACATAAACACTTATGTTTCCCATCCCATACCTATCTATACGTACCTATGTACCCGGCACCGATACATGTATCTTTATTTCTATCTCTCATAATTACCTCTATGTACACACACGTATAACACTGCACGCCTCACTATCTCTACATCAATATATAAACTTATCAGTCATATACCTATAAAAAAATCTATATATTTACATATAAAAACTCACACTCTCAGCCATACATTGTCTATATATATATATATATATATATATATACATGTGCACACACTGTACAGAGGCTCACTCACCTTTTATACATATACTGGTATATATTTATTACCCTCATACATCTGTACATACTTATATATATATACATCATCCTTATACTTTTATAAATACTTATATATATTCCACTATTTTACATTTATATATATATATACTTATATATATATAATCCACTATTATACATTCATATATACTTATATACATATTCGTCTCTTCCAGCCCTTCATCTATCTATATACCAGTTTAAATATACTGCACTAAACTTATACATAAACACTCACACATTTCCTACCTCTCTATACCCATATACGTATATAACCGCAAGCTGAAGAGGCTTACTTACCCATCTCGACTACTCGTCACGCACTCGGAGATGAACCGCGGCTCAGTACGGTCCTACAAAGTGGCTGTCGCAGAGGGTCTAAGTTGTCTCGGTGCTTGCCCTTCCCCACGCCTCACCACCCCCCTGGCTCGCTTCTGCAGGTCTCGCAAAACCCAAGCTCGCTCGATTAGCAGTGAAAGAGGAGAGTACAGAGGGGAGAGACGAACACTCACCGGTGATGTGTCGATCGTCCACTGCAGCGCTTCACCGGTGTCCCTAAGCGCGGCTGGTGGTCGACAGTTCCGGTGGTCCCCTGTTGTGTTGCTGAGACGTCGCTGTCGGTCGCGCGAGTTGCTGATTCGGACCTTGGGAGTGGTTGAGCAGGTCGAGGCGGCAGGCGACGATGGGCAGGCGAGTCGACGACGCTTCGATACTTCCTTGTGTGCAACAGCGGCTTCAATCCCAGGCGTGCAGCGGTCTTCTTCTCCAGTCGTGCCATCGGGTAAGAGAAGGAGAAGAGGCAGATTTGTTTAGTAATTAATTTTAGAATTAGGTTAAGCTTTAGGGTTAGATTAAGTTTAGGATTAGGTTAATTAGGTTGGTCTTGGGCCGGCTGAAGACATGGGCCAGCAAATTGGGCCGGTTCAGTTCATTTATTTAATATGGGATGATAGCTAAAATATTATTCGTACGGAACCGCTCCTCGGTTTTTATTTAAAAAAAACGGAATTATTTCTGATTACATAATTTTATTATTTTGTGTGGATTAAGGTCACATAAAATAATAAAATTTAAATCTCGTTTTATTTTTATTTTAGGGTAAAGATTGACGGATCGGAATCCGGTTAAATTTGGTATTAAACGGAGTTTAAAATTTTTGGGTATTACATGTGAGTCCGCACACTCATTGTTGAAGGGTACATTGCGTTCTACCGTGCAAGGATTTCAGTTGGTGATGGAGAACATTGACTTGATGGTAAATGATCAGATTGATAAGATTCAAGCGTCAATAGAGATGTCACGTGAGATGATGTTATTGGTTGTGTGGGTGCCTATATTTGATTTGCTCCGAAACAAAGTAAGCAAAGAGTGCTTCCTTTTGTTGTTGGAGATTTACGAGAAGGCAAAGCAAATTAGGAGCTTGACAACATGTAAGGATTCATATTTGAGGGAAGCTCATGGATTGCCTTGTGCGCACGAGTTCTTTATTGCTATGAGGCATCGGGAGCCAATACGTTTGGATCAAGTTCACCCTTATTGGAAGCAAGTACGATGGGAAAGATTGAACCCGACGCATGAAGATGAGGTTGTCCATATTGATCCATACATGGAGTCACTCAATGACTTTAGGGAGCGATTGGACAAAAATTTGCTTCCGAGAGATGTGCTTGAGCGGATGGCTTCATCATATGATGATATTAGAAATTCGGGCAATTCAACGTTGAGAGTACTAGAGCAGAAAGTTAGAACTAAAGAAAGACCACCAAAGTACGGCATTCGTTAAATAAGGAGAGAACCAAGTGGGTTTGAACATGGTTTTGGATATACACGTCCACGTCCCCGAGGTCGTCCACCAAAAGCAAGACAAAATGTGGAAGTTAAGGTTGAGGAGGCCGAGCCTGAAGAGGCCGAACCTGAAGTTAAGGTTGAGGAGGTTGAGCCACATGCTAAGAAAATCACCACCAAACGTTCTAAAACTATCGGTTCAAGGGTGATCAGATACAGAAGTTCATGAAACCCTTCACCCTTTCAGCCTATGATGTTAAAAGAGATGGGCATTGTGGATTTAGATCTCTTGCCGTGGTTTCGGGATACTCGGAAGAAGATTACTTGATTGTTAGAAAGGAATTGACTACAAAATTGTTCATGAGAAAGGACTTGTACGCACATGTGAGTATTTCTTTTCTTTGCTTAACTATATTTTGTTGATAAAATGATAACAACTACTTCACTTATAATTGTTTTTTTTCAACAGTCGGCGGTAAAATGGACGATTGATGAAGTTATCGAGGCCACTTGGTGGACTGATCTTATACCTTGTGGGCCGGAGAATTGGATGAAGTGTCCACTTGTTGCAACGGCAGTAGCGACATATGACCGGTGCGCAGTTGTTATACTTGGATCAAGTCCAAAGACATGTTTACCAATTGTTGCAACGGTTGAGAACCAAGAACCCCCCACAGAGATTCGTGCAATTGTGTGGGTTGATGGCAATCACTTTATAGCCGTAAGTTTTACTTTTGGACCTTTTATATCTCTACATTCCGTTAATTTTATTCAACAAGGAAAAATTAAGGTAATTACTTTTTCATTTGTCAATTATTTTTCGTTAAGTTTGGCTCAAACTAGACTTTCCATTACAACCTTTGACCATTACATGGAGGCGTGGACATGATTCTAGCGCTGATGGATGGGATGCACACTTCCGTGATAGATTCAATTTGTTTGATGCAAAACGGCGGAAAGAGTGTCCTAGAAAAGTGACAATCAATCTCTCTTCTTCATCTTCTTAGGTTATAAGTACTTCATGGATGCTTGGTATGTTGTTATTTTCGTTGTTGTCGGTTTATATGTAATTCGTGGAAAATGAGTAATATAACTAGTGTTTTGTTGTTATTTTCATTTGTGAAAATGAAAAGTATAGAACTTTAAAAACAATATAAAGTATAGAATAAGCGAGATTAATTGATGAACTTTAAAAACAATGTAAAGGTAAAGTATATAACATTGAAAAACAAGAGATAACCAAAATGTAAAGTATCATACAACACATAAAATGTAATATGTACAACAAAAGGTAAAGTATCATACAACACATAAAAAAACAAAAATCAATCTCGTTTGGGCTGCGTCGCCCTGACCTGAGATGGTGCTATATGAACCTCTTGTGCAACCGACTCGTCATATATCACATGTATATCCTCCATAGTCACTGAGCCACGGCTAATAATATCCCGGAGGCGGGCATGGATGATGTGTAGCCTCTGTATTGAAATATAAAGTTGTGAGCGCTAAAGGTAAAGTATAGAACTTTAAAAACAATCAAATAAATATATCAACACATACCCGAGTATCTGAAACAAGGACCGGAGGAGGACGATATGCTGGTGGAGTCTGTATAGCCGAGCCAGGAAGGAGAAATGGATGGCCCCGCTCGCTAAACCAGGACATGTAGTCCTGAGATACTGTCCATGGGTAAGGGGCCCTAGTCTGACCCTGAAGCGCAAATCGGCTCGCCTCCTCGTGTCTAGCAGCCCAACGATCATCTGCGCCATGGAATCTGACCCTATGCCCCCTACTGCCAGAAGCGGGGCGCTGCTCTAAATAAGGGACGATCCTCTCAAGGGGGATCGTCTGAACGTACCCAAATTGACGGATGACTCGATCCGGCATGTATGCCTCGACGATATCTCCTATCTGGATCGTCCCCCGGTACATCGAAACGTCAAACTCTCCCTCAAAATCCAACACTCTGTCGCTATAAGGCATGAACTTGATGTCCTCCGCTCTCATCTGATCCAATTGTGAGCGCAAGGATCTCAACCTCTCAAGAGTGGATGTTGGGGTCCTCGGGACAAAAAGTCTCGAAGCCCATCTCGCCGATCCATGACGTCCTGGATCCTCTGCCACATAACAAGCCAAGGATGGGAAGTGAGCGTAGATCCAGAACTGTAAACATTAAATTAAATGAATGTTATCAATAATAATAATAAATGAAAGTTCTTACTTGAAGTGACTAATTACAATAAATGTTCTTACTTGTAACAATGATGTACAACCTCCAATCGTCTTCACCTTCAGCCGTGAAGCGTCGCCTAACATATTGTAGGGAATGTTCAGATTTGTCATTTGTCATAATAGTAATAATAGAAAGTTATTAATTACTGAAGTAGAGTTATAGTTATACGTACGAGTACAAGTACGTTAACACGTCGGTGCCCCAAGCATAGTCTCCAGTACGGCCGTGATCACGTACCAAGTCGATCAACCAAGGTCGAATCTTGTTCGTCGATTTATCGACGAACAAGGATGAGCCCAAAAAAAAGAGAAGAAATACAGAAGCAACCTCCTCAGCTGGGGTAGTTGGGTCGCGCCGAATGACATCATATGCAATCCTCAACAAATCAACGGGTAGAGCTGTCTGGTGACTCCGAGCCTCCACCTCTGGTATACGGAATGTGTCACTCAGCCACCTAGTCCTCTCTCGTGCCAACATAGGTGTGACCAAGACTTCTCCATCACTCCTAATGCCTAGGATGACGGCTACATCGTGCAGGGTGATGGTCATCTCACCCCAAGGTAGATGAAAGCTGCTAGTCTTTGGATGTCAGCGCTCCACGAATGCATGTATAAGGGCGTGGTCAACTCCAACAAACGAGACATCAAGCAAACACGTCAATCTACTCTGAGATGCAATAGCAAACCAGGAAGTGGGGTCGGCTTAGTCAACGCAGAAAAGTGCTCTATCCGCCGTAACGCGATCATCGGCCTCCTATAATCCTCCTTCATAACACAACGAATATTCAATTAAACGTTTTATTAATTTAGTTTTTGTAACATAATGTGTTTAAACTTTGATTGGTTATCTACCTCTCCTATCCAGACACCGCGAGCACGGTGTCCGGCGTAGCAAGTTAGCACATCGCTGATCAATGGTGCCTCTGTATCTGCAACTACACGGCCTCCATCAGCCGATATAAATGGCTCATGCGGCGGCACTACAGAATCTACAGTTGGAACATCAAAATCAAACTCTCGCTGCTCAATATAGTCGCCATCTGGTGGCTCTACCTGATCCTCAGCAGGAATATCTATAGCTGTCTCTATCTGCTCGTCAGTAGTAATATCTGTAGTTGGCTCAACCTGCTCGTCAGTAGTAATATCAACATGCTCGCCAGTTGGTGGATCTATCTTCCCTGGTTGTACAGAAGGAGCGTCCACCTCTTGGTCCGAGTCTGATCCGTAAGTCGGCAATGGAAGAACCTCCCGGGGAGAGCTGGAGAAGAATCTGATATGTATGGTCTCAATGACTGCTGTGGTGGTGGTGTGCCGACCGCCAAACCAGCTACCTGGGAGCTCCTCTCTATCGTAGCGAGTATATCTCTACGAATGGAGGCCGTAGGACGCCTCCGTCTCTACATGACCTGTAATATCTATATTTGAAATTTTAGTTTAATTTAATTAATTTTCTTTTATGTAGTTTACTTTACTTTCATTTGAAATGAATTTAAAGAAAACTAAATGAGATTAAATGAAATCAATTAAAAAGAATTGTATTAATTTTATTTAATTTAATTTTTAATCTTACTATTTTAAATGAAAGTAAAAGTTATTAAACAAGATTAAAAGGTAAATAAATTAATTTAATTTATTTGTATTCCATTTTATTTTACATTAAAGTAATTGTATGAAATTAAATAGTAAACGTAGAGATTTTAATTTAAATTATAATTACATTAATTACAATTAAATTAATGAAATTAATGAAATTATTAATTAATTTAAATTAATTAATAATTTATATCATTTAATTAAAAATAATTAGGATAAAGTAATTACATTTGTTCAAATTGTATTTACATCATTTAATTGAAATAATTTAAATTAATTAATCTAAGTTATTATAAATTGTAACTTAACTAAATTTAATCAATCTACATTATTATAAATTAAAATTTTATATTATTTAATTAAAAGTAATTAGGATAAATTAATTACATTTGTTCAAATTGTATTTACATTATTTAATTAAAATAATTTAAATTAATTAATCTAAGTTATTATAAATTTTAATTTAATTAAATTTAATCAATCCACATTATTATAAATTAAAAATTTATATTATTAAATTAAAATTAATTAGGATTAAGTAATAACATTTATACAAATTGTATTTATATCATCTAACTCAAATAATTTAAATTAATTAATCCAAATTATTATAAATTGTAATTTAATTAAATTTAATATTCCTCAAATAATTTAATTAAATTTAAATTAATTTAACATAAATTAATGCATTGGAATGCATTATAATGCATTCCAATGCATTTTACGATGAACAGTGGCTCCACGGTTTCGCAATGCGTGACCGTGTGCCACTGTTTATCGCCTTCAAGCTTCCGCCTTCAATGGCGGAAGATATCGAGGTTCGTTCCGGTTTCGTTCATCAAATACACAATCAATCAACCTAAAACTATTACAATCAACAACAATCTAACCTATTACACTCAATTTCATCCTCAATTACGAACCTGAAAGCAAAAAACGAAAACTGAACAAATTCGAAACAAAAACCGAATAAAAATCAAACATACCTCTCTCGGGTCCTGTTTTCGCTTTTGAAATGGCCTACCTCCGTTACCGTCTTTATCCATTGCTTGTTTTTGTGTGAAATGGTGAGATTGGATCGAATTTGGCTTCTCGTCTTCTCGTCTCCTTCGTCGCCTGCTTTCGTTTGCTTTTGTTTTGAATGAGGCGCTTACGGGAAGAGATCCCATAAGCGCTTTTAGGACATTAAACTGTCACGGTTACGCGTTGCGAATGCGTTGTGCCAATACGACATCTTGAACCGTGCGAATACGACTTCCGTTTTGTTTTCACTATAATTGTTGTTTGATATGAAATCAGGTTTGTCTTCTCTAATTGTTGTAGGTGTGTATGTTTGCCTGTGTACCTTTCATTTCACTACTTCCTAACAATTACAACTTCATTTCTCTTATTATCTTGTTTTTAATTGGATGTTGATCGGACAAAGAAGCAAGAAATTATGGATTATATATGTTCACGATTTCAATGTCATATTTTTAACTCTTCCTTCCTTTTATCTAGGGCTACACACATTCAGACCGGATCGAAAATCACGGTACGGTCCAATCCTGGACCGTAATTGTAAAAATCCAGTCCGGTCCAATATATTACGCTCCGGACCGGATTTTCTACCCTTTAAATATTTTTTAACTGGCATCCGGTCCGGTCCGGCCCGGGTTTATGTAGGGCTAAACACATTCAGACCGGACCGAAAATTACAGTCCAGTCCGGTTCCGGAGAGTAATTGTAAAAATTCGGTCCGGTTCTGGACGGTAATTGTAAAAATTCGGTCTATTCCAAGATATTATGGTGCGGACCGGATTTTTTACACTTTAAATATTTTTTAACTGACATCCGGTCCGGTCCAAACCCGAATCGGACCGGATTTAATCCATACAAAAATATATTTTAAAAAAATATAATCAAAATTAAAATCAAACGGTCGAGTCCAGTCCATGGACCGTTTCACACAAGTACTGAAATGGTCCGATCCGGTTCGTGAGTTTACGGTCCGGTCCGGAACTTTGGATGACCTTACTTTTTTTTATAGAAGAAAAAAAAAAAAAGTAAGGTCATCCAAACTGTCCGGACCGGACCGTAAACTCACGAACCGGATCGGACCATTTCAGTACTTGTGTGAAACGGTCTATGGACTGGACTCAACCGTTTGATTTTAATTTTGATTATATTTTTTAAGTTTTATCCATTAACAGTTAAGTGTAGTTTGGTTTCAAGATGCATGAAGCACTTAAATTCCAGAAATAGCAGGTACTATTTCAACGGTCATGCTATTGCAAGCGTGTTACATAATAATACTAAATCAGTAGTTGAACACTGAATTGCATTGTCATATTGCTTGTGAGTGCACACCAAGTACAACACTTTGTCCATCCTTCGTTCCTGCAGTGTACAAGTAATTACATCACTTCTTACCATGCCATAGGTGTTGAAGGACAACATATATGGTTTTGTATCACAACAACAGAGGGGCGAACTTTATGTTCCATGTTTACACAACAAGTGTTGTATCTGTGACAGTTACATAGTCAAACAACTTTAACCGTTTCCAGATTAATCCGCCGGTTCACGAAAAATATTTAAAGACTGATTGCAACCAAGAGCAGCAAAGCGTGTGCTCACAGCATTTACAAACTTCCAGTGGATGGATAATTGGAGTCTCATTACACAAAATCAAAGAAACTGAACAAAATACACACCATACAATGCCTTCGGTTGCTCTAATATATAGAGGGTCACCGAGGTCAAGATTGAGCTACTGCAGCTGTCCCTGTAGTCGCGCGATGTACAGTATCAGACAGTCGAGATGGAGGCCAGTATCGAAACATTGATCTGCCAACTATGTTTTCGATGGGAAGAGGACCCCTGCCAAACGCAAACTATCATGTTAGTACAACCTAAGAGGTACACTGTCATTAGATTCATCACCTACATTGAAGCTCAACCGATTACCAGTTATGAGAGTCAAAGCTGTTGTTACGGTTATCACCCATCACGAATACATAACCTTCAGGTATGATCTGCAGATCCAACGGAGTCGTCATAGAAGAATTTAGATATCAGACTAACTAATGATATTGCTAGAACTAAACTAGCCGGACTAAGGTCAATTTCTTAAGCTCACCTCAGGTTCCATCTCATAAGCCAATGGTTCCAGGATGAAATCCTCATCTTTTATAGCACCATTTACCCACAATTTACCATCACGCACCTACTCCAACAATCATGGTACACGTTTTCAGAGATTTGGTTGCAGATGGTTGTAACGATCAAGGTCAAGGAACCAGCCTATATAAATAAAGAGCTGCAACATTTACCTCTACACAGTCACCAGCCTTTGCTACAACCCGTTTAATGAACACGTCTCCAGAACTAAAACCAACCGACTGTAGCATGAATGTCAATACAAATGTCAGTCCTAGCATCGCAATATAAAATAATATCGCATATGTGCATGCTCATTCACCTGAAGAATAGGCGGTGCCTTGAATACCACAATATCTGAAACGTCAGGCTCCTGGAACGTATAAGAAACCTGGACAATCAAGCAATCAATCATATATAAAGGTTGATGAACCGGCACTTTCATCTCATACATAATATAGCCTTCAACAAAAACATCAGAACTTTGGACCTTTAAACAACTATTGCAACATGATGTTTGACGACTTGATGCAATGGCAATCCATGTTAAACAATCATAATCAGAATTGTCTTTCTGCATATCAGGGAATCCAATTTGATAGCACTAGTAACTTAGGTTATGATTTACAAACAATCTCTCGGAAAACTTGAATACCATTTTCCACTTCTTAATTAACAGATGGTTGCTAGGGGCTTGACAGATTTTTAAGCCAATGTAGACATTATTTCTCTAAAACTAAAATTTAGGATGTAGCAGTTAGCAGTGAAAACACGATGGTAATGCACCTTTATGACGGGTATTTACAAAATAGTGAAAATACATCTTGCTTTCTCTAGGATCTCCAATAACTCCATGCTTCTCTGGAATGATTATCATCCTCCTTCCTCTCCTTTTTTTTCTTTTATCATGTAATGGTATCGATACCTTGAAAAGAAAGAAAGATATATCCGATGTTTGGTATTTCAGGGTATCCATATCATTTTGATACCTGATACCTCCATTATCCCAGTTTTGATATAGCTATTTTTGGGAGGTATCTGCTTCTCTATTGTATATACTCTTCAAATTCCAACATTATTTCATCCCACAAACACCATATTAAAACCCTTCAATTTTGGCAGATATTAATTACCTTCTCAGTCAGAACACGGTCACCAACGTGGAGAGTAGGGTACATCGAAGTGGAGGGAATCGATCTCGGCTCAGCCAAAGACGACCGGAAAAGCAAGTTAACTGTCACATAAGTGAATACAGCCTTGGCATCATCCGAAGAGAACCTCTTGATCTTGGACAACCAGCAATTCCTATCAACCCCCTTTGCTTGAAAGCCTCTGGATACCTCCATAGAACTCTTGTTGTCAGCTAAGTCACTAGCAGACGCCGTACCCCCTTTATCGATTATAGAATTGGAACCGGAAGTGCAACCAGTCGACTTCATCAGAGAAAGAAGACCGGCGACGACGGGGCCTTGAAAACTTTCCCCGATCAAATCGCCCGCGATGGTACTGAATGACGTCATACTAGATCTAACAAAGCAACTGGACTTAGGTCGCCGGGATTCAGACCTGTAACTGGGGTTGTTGGAAGCGTAATTGCAGCTCTTATGGAATGAACGGGGCTTGAAAATGAACTCCTGAATGCATCGGGTGTTGTTGAAGCGGGATCCGGCGGAGGAGGCAAGGTTCTGAGCGATAAATCCGGAACAAACGACGGTATAGCGAATCGCCATTTTCAGGATTATCAATAGCTGGATGAAGAAGCTTAACAGGTTAAAGTGGAGGACCGAGTCGAACGAAGGGTGTTGGAACCCTAAGCAGCGAAGAAAGCCATTGAAAATACCGCGATCGGTGAATCGGAGACCGCGACGATGAATTGAAAGCTAGAGATGTGTCCGGTAGAAGATTGCGAGCAAAAATGGTGAAATTGACCGGAGATGGAGTAAGAGAGATAGGAGAATGAGATGAACGCCGACGCTAACGCCGGCGATCAGAATAGAAGGGGGGGAGTAGGAAGCGGAAAGGGGAAATTCGTTAATGGGCTTATGTGAAGGACGGCGTCTGTTTTTGGCTTCTAATCTCGGTAGCAGCCAGAGATGCAATTGGTTGTTGCTTATTACAAAACTGCCCTTTCTCTCTCTTTCTTTCTTTACAGCTGCACGCTGCAACAGTGTTACACTAGTGTATTACCCGCACTTTGTGCGGGTTGAGATTTAATAAATATTTAATACTTAGAATTTATATGTATATTTTTGTAAAATAAAAATCTGAAAAATAAAATTATAATCATAATTACAATTTTTAATTCTCTTTTAAATAATTATTTCTTCTAGTTAATTATATTTTTAATTGATTTGGTAAGATATGCTTGTTGGTAAAAAAAATTTGTAAAAGTTTAAAAACTATTTTTATAAAAATATTTTTAAAATAATTTAGAAATCAATTTTCAATTTATATTAACCTTTAAAAATCACTTTTTAAAATAATTTTTTAGGCTTCGAGAAATATGGCGTTGACACGTGGCAATAGAGGCTTTTGCTTTAATAGATATAAGATTTAGTCAACGATCAGCAAGCCAGCCAGCCTTTTCTCTCGAAGAAAAACTAGTTCAAATTAAAAAAAAAAATTCAATGTAATTATGTAAACTAACTTTTATCATACTTAATATAATTTAATGGGTTTGGTGCAGGTGTCGTCTTACTTCTAAGCAACATGAACCAAACATACCAATACTCAGTTGGTCTAGCGGGATGTGGTGCTAGGCTCCTTAAGTGTTTAGCTTGGAGATTCGAGTTCGAATCCTCCTAGCGGCATGTATGGCCACAACTTTCTACCCGATCCGGACGTAGATCGGCTAAGCCGATCGAACCGGGTGATCTACGTAACCTTCTTCAAAAAAAAAAACATGAACCAAACATATCAAAGAGTTACGATGTGGGATCATAAAATTCCTCATCTTCACAAAGAATGTTATACATGCTAAAACGTAGCACAAATATAAGGGCTATAGTTCAGTTGGTAGAGCAACTCGTTTACACGTGCGTCAATGTTTTTCCGGGGAGTTCATCATGCAATCAAAAGACTTGATTGACAAATCCATGTCTTACTCTATGACTTTGCGGAAACAGAGAACAATAGCCTGGCAATTAGTTCAGTCCAATTCGGGTGTCCATTTAGTCGTCAAATAGAACGCCTTATTAATTTGAGATAGTGATAGGGTGAATAACCGGCCTATTCAATGCTAGGCATAATGAAGTATAAGGACCTCCAAAATCTCTTTTCGTCCTATAAACTTTAAGGTGTATGAAGTTTCATATTTGATTCTTTAAACAGAGCGATAGAGACTCCATTTAATCTTTTTTATATAGGCCAAAGGCAGACCTACGTCAAGATAACCCCCTTCTTTGAAACACTTTGGTAGTGCTCCTGGATCAGAGTACAAATAATGAATCCGAGCACCTGGAACCGTCTGCTTTCTGTCAAGAAAAAATATGGTGGACTAACTTATATTTATATCAGTTAATGAAAGAGCCCAATGCAAAAAAAAAAATGCATGTTGGGTCTTTGAAAGAGTTCGAATCAGTTTGATATAATAATAAAGTTTGAGCTGTTTTACCGAGAAGGTCTACGGTTCGAGTCCGTATAGCCCTATAATTTTCTAGATGAAAATTGGAATTTCCCCCGTATTGTTTGTTATTTTAAATGGCCGGGCGATTCATCGAAAAAAAAAAATGATTACCAGAAGCTT
>BSUD01000003.1:64771666-64811487 GCA_033239045.1 Fagopyrum esculentum
CTGCCGTATGAAAGCAATACTCTAACCGCTGAGTTAAGTAGGTCATTTATCATAATAAAGAGAAATAAATCGAAACCCCATCACATAGATTATAAATCGAATCTTACTTCTAAGCAATATGAATCAAACAGATCAAAGAGTTACGATGTGGGATCATAAAATTCCTCATCTTCACAAAGAATGTTATACATGCTAAAACGTAGCACAAATATAAGGGCTATAGTTCAGTTGGTAGAGCAACTCGTTTACACGTGCGTCAATGCTTTTTCGGAGAGTTCATCATGCAATCAAAAGACTTGATTGACAAATCCATGTCTTACTCTACGGCTTTGCGGAAACAAAAAGAACAATAGGTCTACCAGTTTGTTCAGTCCAATTCGGGTGTCCATTTAGTCGTCAAATAGAACGCCTTATTAATTTGAGATAGTGATAGGGTGAATAACCGGCCTATTCAATGCTAGGCATAATGAAGTATAAGGACCTCCAAAATCTCTTTTCGTCCTATAAACTTTAAGGTGTAAGAAGTTTCATATTCTATTATTTAAACAGCGATAATAAAAGCTATCCTTTTGGTGCATTTTAACGGAGTACTTTTATTCGTTGATTGAGAGAAAGAGGTGTATATTCAACCCAGACCGAAACACTTCCAGTCCACGGTCTATAATATTTTGGATTTTCGGTCCTGGACCGGGTTCAGACTTTACTATTTTTTTTTCCTCGAACAGTATAAACTTGGTTGCGTTTTTACGCTTCCTTCCCGTCCTTCTCACATCTCTCGAACCACAATTGTGGCGGCTCGCGATCACTCTTGACTAAAGCGGTGTGTTACAACACAAAGAATCAAGATATGAAGTTAAGTGGAAGAAGGGAGTAGAAGGAAGAAGCAATTTGCAGAAAAGATAATTTATTATTTTATGTGCTTTCATTACATGTTTTCATATGGCAATCAATTACATTTTTTCTGTTACAAAATGGATGGCCATAAATCATCCAGTCGGTACACTATATTTGTCACCTCCTCCCCCCGGCAAGTAGGAGGATGATAAGGATCGAGTCATCCCAAGCTTGAAGAGAAACTTATCTTGTTGATGAGAAGGAACAATCTTGGTGAACACGTCAACCAGTTGGGAGCTTGTTGGTGTGAAATGAAGTTGCATATGGCCTTTCATGACTTTGTCTCGTGTGAAGTGGTAATCGATTTCCATGTGTTTAGTGCGTTCATGAAACACAGGTTTGGGGTTATTTGAATGGTAGATTTGTTATCACAATATAGATGAACAAGAGTAGTAGGAGTGGCTCCTAGATAAGTAAGAAGATGAACAAGCCAAGTAATTTCAGATGCATCATTGTCCATGGCCCTATATTCATCCTCAGAAGAACTACAAGACACAATGATTTGTTTCTTTGATTTCCAACTAACATGAGATTGACCATGGAGTAAAACGAAGCCACCAACCGACCGTCGTGATGATGGAAATGCATCACAATCAAAGTCAATGTATGCAAGAAGAGTTGGAGCTTCACAACCATTCAGTAAAGTACCATGCTCAATAGTTCCTTGCGCATAGCGCAACTTATGATGAAGAGCAAGAAGATGAAGTACGTGGAGTTTGTATGAACTGGCTAAGACATTGGACTATATAGAAGAGATTTGGACGAGTATTTGTAAGGAAATTTAACTTTCCTACCAAACATCTATATATAAATAGATACATCAAGAATAATATCACCTTCATCAAGTAGCAACTTCAAATTGAGAAGTAGAGGAGTACATATTAGATTCTTCTCATCATGTAATTTGACATCATGTAATAGTTCAAGAGTGAACTTTAGTTGTGAAAGTAGAATGCTTGTAGGAAGATAACTTACTTCGATACCAAGAAAATAGTGTAATATACCCATATCGTTAATGTTGAATGTGTTGTCAAGATGAACCTTGATATGAGATATTTCATCAATATATGAGCCAATAATGAGGAGATCATCAACATAGATTGCCACAATAGTAATAAGTGATGGTCTTCGTTTTATGAACAAGGAATAGACATTCTTTCACTGGGCAAAACCCTAGGCAGAAAGTGAATTAGCAAGCCTATGAGATCATTGTCGAGATGCCTGTTTAAGACCATAAAGGGACTTCCTTAGTATGCGAACTAAGGAAAGAGGATTAGGTACACCTGGAGGCATCTTCATATAAAAATATTCATGAAGGTCACCATGCAAGAAGGCATTGTTCACGTCAAGTTGATGTAATGTCCATTATTTAGAAGCGGCAATGGAATAATACTTTGAACGGTTGTCATGTTGACAACTGATGAGAAGGTTTCATGATAATCAATGCCAGTTTGTTGAGTAAATCCTTGTGCTACCAACTGAGCCTTAAATCTTTCAAGAGAACTATCAACCTTTAGCTTAACTTTAAACACCCATTTAGATCCAATGGCCTTTTTGGTGGGAGCCTGGGAGGTAGAGGTAATAGATCCCATGTGTGATTAGACTAAAGAGCTTGATATTCTTATTGCATGGCTTTAACTTTGGAAGCCTCAAGATAAGTAGTGGGTTCAACATAAGAGGAAAGAGAGGAAACAAAAGCACGATGAGAGATAGGGAAGAAAGAGGAGTGAAACATACCTGGTGAAGATGAAGAGCTTGATCCATGTGTAGACAAAATCAAGAAGGTAAGTGATGCGGGGTTGATGCTGCAGTTTCCAGCCTAAATTGAAGTCCACGAAATCGACGACATAAGCAAATCTCGGTGCAAATCTCAGGCGAGATTTTGAATGGTAAGGCCGAGATTTGTGAAAACTGAAACAACGAGAATGCGAATGTTATGGATGGTAATGGTAAGATAATAGAAGATGATAATGGATGAAATTGATGGAAAATATAGGAAGACAGAACCAAGATAGGCACTTGCAAAGATCAACCTTGACCAATTGGATCAAAACCCTCTAAAAAGAGTTACCTTAACCCTTCCTTCCTCAACATTACATAAGCCTTCAAACTGAGACAAGCACAAGGAGAGACTAGTTTGAGTGGTAGCGCCAATCTTTAAGAAGATTAACACACACAAGAATAACCTAGAAAGGAGTGACAACTATTCAATCAAATGTTCTCTTTTTGATTGAATTGAAATGAATAAAATGCAAACTTCAATAGCGAAGCAATGAGTATCTCACAATGTATATGGAAAAATATCAAATAACAACCAACTTAAATTATCAGCCTCCTAAGGCAATTTTATAGGCCAAAAATCCTAAAAGAATAAAGACTAAAATAATCCTAAAAAATATAGGATAGAAAATTAAAACATTTAGAATGTTTAGAGCTTTAAAGGTATAAAAAATAACTAACTATAGTCTTATCTAGATTTAATATAAATCACGATAAGATTTTCGACTGAGATTTTTTATTATCTCGGTTGGATATGGTGGGGTCGATATTTCCAATTATTTCATGATAATCTCATCTTAGGTATAGCAATATCTCGGCTGTATATAGGTGGGGCCAAGATCTCCATTTGCTCTCCCTTGCTTCCTTGATCATCTTCACTCATGTATGTCTCCTCCATAATAGATATCATTGTGACTAAAGAAGAATTAGACACAAATAGAGTCTCCTTAGATGTTAAGGATGCCAATAAGCTAGAAACCTCTTCTTGGATGGATCTTGATCTTGATCTAGTGATAGATCCTTCCATGATAGGCCTTGAAGATGATGTCAACTCCTTCTCCTTCAATGCTTGATAGGTGATGGAATCACTATCATTTAGGATAGTTTTTATAGTCTTTTTATTGCATTTGTGTCGGTTTATGCTACTAACTTCTTGGTCCAAAAGAAGAAGACTAAAAGAAGCTAAGGAAGGAGTTATAAGCACTTAGGAGTAAAGATCGTTCACGAAACAAAGCTTCTGTTGCTTCACCGCCCCCGCGGAGCCTTGTCACCGCCCCTACGGGTGCACTTGACTCCGGAGCGCTCCCTGCGCCTTCGCCAGCGCCAGCCATGAAGACTGTCACCGCCCCTGCGTTAATCCCTGGCGCCCCTGCGGTGACTTGACCTGAAGAAGCGAAGACCAGCGCCCCTGCACCTCCCCCTGCACCTCTGCCTGCACCTAAACCTGGGGGCTGGAAGGTGAAGAGTCTGTGTCACCGCCCCTGCGTTGACACTAGGACGCCCCGGCGGCTTAGCATCAGAAACGGCAGGAAGTTGAAGGGTCAGACGTTTGAAGAGCATTAAAGATCCGCCCCTGCGGAATTGCCTAGCCGCCCCTGCGGTCATGAAGAAGATCAAGCGTTTTTGCCTTCATCGCCCCTAGCCCGCGGAGCTGAAGGTCGCCCCTGCGGTTCAACGACAGAAGCTTTACTCCGGCTGTTTACACCACCTTTATGTCATTAAAGGTGGCTGTTTTGGGCCGGCCATTTACTCCTATTTAGTGTCTTTTGTAGTATAAATATGCTTTGGTTGGTTGCTAGAATCATCCAACTTGTTTTCCATCATTTTCCACTTAGAAACCAATTTTCATTTCCATTGTAATGAGTTGCTAACTCTCTTGCTACATTGGGTTGGTTTGAAGCTGCGTTGTTACTTTGGTTGTAAGTTTTCTTTAATATAAGTTTTCATTAAGTAATGCTTTGTGTTTCCTTGATCTCCATTGTCTAATTGCATGTTTGACTATTATTTGAGATTGATCACCTTAGGTTCTAAAGTGCATGCAAAGAACTAGGATTAATAGGTTCCGGGTTCGGGTCTTTAATCTAGTAGTAAACTTTAAGTAATAACGGGTTGTAATTACTTAAAGAAAAGGAACACAAATATAAAGATAAGCTTAACAATTTTAATCTTTTCTTTATATCCCTTAGTCTTTGTTTGAAAGCTAACTTGTTAATTGTTCTTGTAGGTTTACGGAACACTAACCTGTTAAGTTGTGTTGATGCCGGTTGGATCAACACATATATATGATTGAGACGGGAGATTACTTGAAAACTTGTAAAAAGGAACTCACCAAAGTAGCAACTACATGATTAGAATCAACCTAGTGTAGATTCACCCCTTATTGTCTTACTTGTTACGTTATTCGTTTTCATAAATTTTTGTGCATCAATTTAACCAACCCCCCCCCCCTTTGTTACTTATTTCTATAATCAATAATTGCATCTAATAGAACACCTTAACTCTCTTGGGTTCGACCCTTACTTAACTACTATACTTGTTTTAGTGTTAAGTCGGGATTTACTTTTGATTGGGTATAAACGACCATAGAAATACCTCCAGTCAATGCTCTTGTTCTTGCTCTAGTGATTGGTCCATGTATAGGAGGTGTCAATTCCTTATCATGGGGATGGTACCTCATCATACTCCCCTTCTAGAAAAGGATTCGTCCACGAATCATCACCATGCTCACCACTAGTCATATATGAAGGTAGGACTCATGCCATAATCTTTGGGAAGGTCCAATACATAAGCATTGTTGCAACCTTATGTAGCACTTTAAATGGTTCATTTTCTCTTGGAGACAACTTCGACTTCCTCTTCTCTGAAAATCGCTCCTTCCTTAGATGCAACCAAACTCGATCTCTTGGCTTGAATAGCAATTCCTTGCAATTTTTATTAGCCTTGACCACATCTTGCTCTCTATTCATCTCTAGCCTTATGCGTGCCTTCTCATTCAACTCCTTGATAAACTCAACCTGTTCTCATGCAACTCCTTGATGAACTCAACTCCTTGAGGATGACTAGAGGTTGAAAATAACAACTTAGTTCTTAGTTTTTACAAAGCGTCTTCAAAAATAATTAAAGGAACTTAACATCCCTATCACTCACAATAGTCCTAGGTACTCCATGCAATAAAATAAGACAAGCAATAAAATGAGCCATTTTAGAAAAACGATCAACTACAAAAAAATTGAATCCCTTCCCTTCTTAGTCCTAGGTAATCTTACAACAAAGTCCATACTAATGTCCAACCATGGGGATGTAGGCTTAGGAAGAGGGGGTATACAAGCCATGAGGCTTCGATCTACCCTTAGCTTTCAAGAACACAAGACATCTCTTAATCATGCTCTCTACATCTTTAAACATATGAGGCCAATAAAGTGTGAATGGAACATTGAAATGTCTTATCCCTTCCAAAATGTCCCCTCAAACCTCCCATATGAGCTTCCTCGACAAGTAAAAGTCTATGAGAGCATCTAGGAATGCACACTTTATCCATACGAAACAAAAATCCTTCACATAAATAAAATTTTATTATGGGAATTTCGTGCAACACATAGATTATAGATGTCACCAAAATAAATATCATCAACATATAGATCCTTAATGTAATAGAAGCCTAAAAACTAGAATCCACGGTAGTGATCAAAGAATGTCTCATAGAAAGGGCATCAACAACAACATTATCTTTTCCTTTTTTATACTTAATAATATATGGTAAAGTCTCTATAAATTCCATCCATATACCATGTCTCATATCCAACTTGCCTTGAATCCTAAAATTCTTTATGGAATCATGATCCGTTCTAAGGATGAACTCATTAGGCCAAAGGTAATGTTGCCATGTCTTGAAACTCGAAATAATATATAGAATTCTTTATCATATGTCGAATAATTCAAGCATGCTCCTTTCAATTTCTCACTAAAGAATGCAAGTGGCTTACCTTCTTGCATGAGCACTCCTTGATAACATGAATTATGACCTTAGAATAGACATTCATATAGGTATTTTTCCCTTACATTTGCATGCATAGACATGAATCCATAACATTTGAGCTTATATTTACGTACTTTGCTAGAACAGATCTCTACACGGATTCTTGTTGCATTTGTAGGAATATTGGTGGATTTTGGAGCAAAAGAGAGCATATAAGGACAAGGCATCAAGGTGGATCACACTGGAGCGATTGTGGAGCATAAAAAGAAGCTAAGACATCATCAAAGGAAGGGAGAAAAGAGCTAAGAAGACACGTTACAAAATAGAAAGCTCGGCCCGATTATGAAGAATCTCAGCCGAGATTAATACCATAGTCATCCGAGATTTATGTAAAAAAACGGCCCATGGCCCAAGTTTCAAAACCATTGATTTTCTTATAAGAAAGGATGATTGAAACAAGATAGAAGACGTCTCATAACGCACACATTACAGTACATTGAGTCACATTAGGGTTACACAACATCAACGTTAGCAACAACACTTTGTATTGAGAAGATTTGTGAAGATTCTTGGAGAGAAATACTTAGTTCTAGATATCATTGCTTTTGGACACAAGATTGAATTTTTGTTATTGGTTTGGTTCTACTTTTGAATATTGAAGACACCTTGCTAAGTATTTCTTACTTTTCTTCTAGTTTTATTGGTTTATGAGTTTTTTGATTTCATATATCATTCTTGATTTGAATATTTGTGTGTTGGCTAAACCCCTGCGATTCTAGGGTGATTGGTTCATGGTTGTGGTATAGATGATGATAGGCTAAGCCTTTAAGTTCAGTTTGGACCTTGAAAGCTGGTTTAACCTTCGAGTTGATGAATCTCGGTCTGTTCTTTAGGAATCTCGGCCGATATTTTACCAAGAACAACCCGAGATTTCCTCTGTTGATCCGTTTTTGTTATATATTTATGCTTAGGTTATCAATTGCCCAAATCCTAGCCTTGCTGAGCCTTTCAAGCTTATATCTAAGCTTGGGAAGAGACTTACCCGGTGATTCCCTTTCTTGGTTACCAAAGATGACAAGTTCTAGGTAATAAAGGATTTAAAACCCATTATTAGGGTTCAATGTGCCTTCTTCTTGCCTAAGTGAGCTTACCTAAGACTTATCCTGTAAAGGTTAGTTCTTGACCCTTAGGTTGAGTTGTTGGTTTGAGAATATAGTTCCTTTCCTTAGATCCTTGAGACTTGCCCGGTAATAGGAGCTTTGGTTTGGGATAGTGGCTTGAGAGACCTCCCCCGTGATCATTTCCACCTTAGAAACACCTTTTCTTATTAATCCCAACTTTGTCCAAGTTTTTAGAAGTCTTGAATCGAAAACCACAACTGGATACTTTGATCTCTAGAATCTACATTTGTACGATTATCATATTATTCATATTGATTGCTTTTGTCTTTTCTTTCTTTTGTATTTGCATTGATCTATTCTATCATTGATTTGTTACCAATTGATTTCACCATATTCCTTGAGATTGACCTTGGAATATTTTCTTTTTGCTACAATTGATCCATACACCGTGGGTTCGCTAAATTGTTCAGGCTTTTATTGCTAGTATAAATTTAAGACTTTATTCGTTCATTATTATGGACGTCTGAGAGCAAAAACTCCTCCAATGCCAATTCCTTAGGCATCACACACGACTTCAAAAGGCTTGGTGAAGTCCGGAAGTGCTAGAAGTGGTGCATGTGATAACTGCCACTTGAACTCTTTAAAGGCATTCTCTTGCGCATCTCCCCACTCGAACTGTACTTGCTTCTTCTTGAGAGATAGGGGGGGCTGTAATAGTACTAGAATCTCATATAAAACGTATATAGAAAGGGTAGATAATCCATGGAAGGATCGAACGTGTCTATATCGTCGTGGGTGTAGGCCACTCTTGGATTGCCTTAGTATTCTCTTCATTCACTTCTAAACCTCTTGCACTCACTACAAAACCAAGGAAAATTACTTGGTTAGTGCTCAACTCACATTTCTTAATATTAGCATATAGGGATTCATTTATGAGAGTTCCAAGTACTTCCCTTAGGCGTTCTTCATGCTCCTAAAGTGATTTACTATAGATGAGGACGGCATCAAAGTAAACAACCACAAATTTGCCAATGTAGTGACGTAAGATATGATTCATCAATATCATGAAGGTGCTAGGAGCGTTAGTCAAACCAAAAGGCATAACCAACAACTCATATAGACCAAATTTTGTATTGAAGGCCGTCTTTCATTCATCTCTTTCCCGCATCTTGATTTGATGATATCCACTCTTAAGATCAATCTTTGAGAACAAGGTGGATCCGCTAAGCTCATCTAGCATATCGTCTAAACGGGGAATGGGATGTTTATACTTGATAGTAATGTTATTGATTGCCCTAGAATCAACACACATCCTCCATGTATTGCCCGTTTTGGGAACCAAAAGGACGGGAATTGCACAAGGACTCAAGCTTTCTCGCACATAGCCTTTATCTAAAAGCTCTTTAACTTGATCTTGAATCTCTTGACTTTCTTGAGGACTCATCCTATAAGTGGGACGATAAGGAAGTGTAGCTCCTGAAATTAAATCAATTTGATGCTCAATGCCATGAAAAGGTGGAAGTCCTGGAGAAATATAATCCGGAAAACATCACAAAACTCATCCAAAAGGGTTAGAATGGTTTTGGGTAAAGTAGCCTTGACTTCATCACTTAATGTCACAAGGATTTTACATAGACTCGTGAGGATAGTATCCAAATGCATAAATTGATTAGTGAACTCCTTTTTGGAAAATAGAAGAACTCTAGCTAACTAGGGCAAATTTTCAGCACTAGGGCGATATTTTATGCATTGGGGTGAGATATTTCTGTATTGGGGCAATATTTTGATAATCCCGGGTGAGATTTTTCCTCCCAGGGCAGAGATTCTTCACTAGAGTGAGAAAAACCGTCATTGGGGGAGATTCTGATAACCTCGGACGAGATTCTTCGTTAGAGTGCATTTCTCGTTCCTTTTTCTTGCCAAAGTCTTGCTCCTTGATCTTTTCCTTATTTTTCTCATAGCATTCCGTAATCTGCAAGGGCGTCATAAGTTTCAAAGTTAACCTTTTTCCCTTATATTCAAAAGCGTGTCTATTAGGAAATCCATAATTCTTGACTCTTCTATCAAATTTCCATGGACGTCCTAATTGAATATGACATGCTTGCATGAGCACTATATCACAAGTAATAGTATTCTCATAAATACTTAAAATGATGGTAACTCTAGCTTGCTTATTCACCTTTAATTGACCACAATCATTCATCCAATGCAACTTACATGGTCTAGGATAAAAAATGTAGTAATTTGCAATTTATTTATCAAATCAACACTATCAATATTGCAATAACTACCATTATCAATAATCATGTTACACACCTTCCCTATAACAAGACATATAGTATTAAAAAGGGTCTCCCTTTTGATTATCCTCACATGAAGTTATCTTAGCATGCAATGTTTTCATATCAATCAATGATTCTCCATGCTCAAATTCAATGCCTTCATCACTATCACTAACACTATCATGTTCATGCAATGCATGAAGGTGGGTATAATCATGATCATGCTCTTCTTCACTTTCATATTGTCCTTGTTGATTAATGAATAAACCTATTATTAGGACAATCTCTCATATAATGACCTCTACCTTGACATTTAAAGCATACAATATCTCTAGACGTAAAGTAGAGTTATAATTGCTCCCTTTAGGATCACTTGAAGGCTCATTCAAGGATCGAGATTGTGTATTAGATGGCGAGATTTTCAAAGCTCTTTGATCCATATTTCAGCCTCGTCTCTTGTGTAACACCCCAAATCCGTGGGAATCGGGACGCTACTGGGCTAGGATCTAACAATGGATCCTGACCCTAGCTTGACAACAAGTTCATTGGATCTTACAGCAAGGCACAAATAGATTAAAACCAAATACATAAAACTGTATAAATATATACATCAAAAGGTTACAATATCACAAGCGAGTACAAAACAACAACATCATATCCATACAAGGATAAAACACCCCAAAACCCTCGCATATCCTAGTGTACAGAAGCACTAGGCTAATCACCCTGTCTCGCTCACTCTGCAGTCTTCCTAACGTGTTGATCATCTACAACACGGTATAAACCGTTAGCTAACAAAAATGAATAAGAATGAAGTAATAGCACATACACACACCAACAAATCACAATATGCAATGTCACACACACAACCGTCTATTATCTTTGATTACGTTATTCCATTACTAATTCAACTTCTTTTGTGGCACGAGGAGCCTAAAGAACCTCGCCACTTCCCCCTTTAACTTAGGTTTTGCGTGAGGAGCTACGTCCTCCCTGAGCTACTCGCTTCCGAGCACCTTCTCCACTCTCGACGAGCTTTGACATGTGGTCACCGCCCGATTATAATGCACTTGGTCCAATTAAGGTAATGAAGTGGTCATCTAAGTCCGGTTTAGGTTATAAATGCAACAATCATATACACACACACACACAACCATCACAAACACTCTAATCCACAACGGTTCGCTAAGTAAGTCCTATGGACTTACCTGAAATACTCGTAATCTTGTATCACATCACAGTTTCCCCTCGAGGAAACGATCAATGCCTGCATGAGCAAGGCACACAATCAAACACTGCAAAGGTTAGGAGACTCGTCTCCTATACCCTGTAACCACAACCAAACTATAACTCACTTCTAAACTTCGATATCACAACATAACTCACAATTCCTCAAATCTCAAAGTAGCATCTAATCAACATTCCTCATCCTCAATTCTAATCCCAATTTAATTAATTAACCTTTAATTAATTAGTTAAATATTACCAGAATAACGTTTTGACCGCAGGAAATTTCTAAACCCAGCTGTCATCAGATTTCATCAAACAAACAACCCATAAACACCAGAATCATATAACGACCATAATGGAATTTATAATTATCCATTTTGACAAGCCTAAGGTCAATCTAGGCCAAATCGCAGTACGGAAAACGAACAAATTCATAACTTATTCGTCACTAACCCGATTGATGATTTGAAAGAAGGTTCGGAATCACAACGACGCAGGCTATGCATGGACAACATCAAATTCACCGGAATTTGAGCGATGGAACTGTCCCGGTAACATATATGCTCGACCAGGTCTTCATATGCTCGGAAAAGCTAAAACTCGGTGCCAATATGAAGAGAATGAAGAGAGCAATCCAGAAACGCAAAAGGTATTGAAATCGGATTAGAAACGGAGAGTAGATCTGAGTTTGAAGGTTGAGAAATTAGAGCTTTTACGAGGAAACGTGAAAGGAAATGAATTAATAAACGATTTTCCGCTATTTATAGTGAAGACGATAACTTTCCTTTAGCGAAGTCGATAATTATCCTTTAACCGATCCAAAGGCGGTTTGAACCCCCTTTTCCAAACTTCTCAAAATTGGAATAATAAATCTGGAATGTTGTAGGGATAATTATTCCACAATTGCATCGGAAAATGTGTATTCCTAAGCCGTCTTTCTTAACCATTAAGCAACGAAATAGCGACTCTTTTGACCATTTTGTCTCTCCATATTATTTCATATCTAGGACATGTCCGATGTCTTGATCATTTCTCTCAACTGCATTTTTATTAATTGGAGCTCCCAAATGCTCCAAATAACACCGGAGGGTAAAAATAAATACCCGGGGAAAAAGTGAAAATTTCCCCATACATCCAAAATTACGCCAGGAGCATAACGGTGGGACTAATACTCGTCACTTACGAAATCTTCGCGAGTGATATGTCAATATTATCAATGATTAAGTTAATCAACATTAATGAGAATTCGTAAATCCTAGCTATTACATCTCGTCCTTGGTAGGATCTCGGTATCGGCCTTGGGTGTTAGTGGAGCAATTATTTTGTTGCTTTCATGAATTAGAAGATCCATGATTCGTTTTAGCTCCTTGACTTCTTCCCTTAGTCTTCTTTTCGACTTTGATGGTCAAATGCAACAAATCTGTCATAGTAGCATGGGGATATAGGTCAATTTTATTAGCTAAAGATGGATGCAAAATACGCAAATAACGAGCCATTGTTGTCTCTTCATCCTCTATAACATTGGCTTTCACCATTTTTATTTTCATAGAGGTGTAAATTTCCTCCACCCTCATAGATACTTGCTTGAGGTTCTCCAATCGTTGCCTTATGATAGCATGAATTATAGTCTATATTTTGGGGTTTGTTTGGACGTTTTATCTTTCATAATCTGCATGTTTGTATGTACATTATGTGATTTTACTACCATTTCATCTACCTTTGCGAGAATCGAGGTCTACACCTAGTTTCGTTGTAATTGCAGGTAATATGGTACGTTTTGCATCGAAAAGGAGCAAAAGGAGTCAAGAGTCATTTGGAGCTACATTGAGGAGCAAAAAGGAATCCTTCAGGAAGCATAGCCATGATTAAAGATTTACTTTGGACCAGTTTTGAGAGATTCTACATTCAGTTATGAGTCACCTCGGTTGACCAGAGATTCATCTCGACCGAGGCGATCCAGAGACGCCGACTCGACCGAGGCGAATACCTAGGACGCGGCGAGAATATTTTATTCTTGGCTGAGATCTTTTAAAATTGGAAAGTGATCTTATATTTTTGGGCTGAGCTTCTGGAAGGAAGGAGATATGCAGAATCATATATTTTACCTATTTTTATGGGAATATATCTTCTTAAGATTTATTATCTTTGGAGGTTTATTTTTCCTATAAAAAGGATTGGATTTTCCACAATTTGAGGAGGCCGCACACGATCCGATTACAGCAGTATACGCAACAGCACAGTACACCCCAAGATTGGGAGATTCGAAGAACCTTTTTGAAGGTTGAAGGAAAGTTGAAGATTAGCTTTTTATAGCTTTTTGGAGGGTTTTGTAAGATTGTCTTCAATTCCTCTCCTTGATTGTCTTGTCTTGTTGGATTATTATCCAAGGAACGATTTTTGTGTGATATTTGATTCAGTTATTGAAGTGTTTTCATTAAATTCTTCTTTGTTCAAATATTCACCTTCTTCCCATTTATTTAATACTTTCATTATGATGATGAGTGGCTAATTTCCTTGTGTGATTCTAGGGTGATTGGCTGAAGGTTGTGGGAAAAACAATGATAGAATAATCTTAATCCAGTAGGATCCTGAAAGTTCGAGTCTTTAACCTTAACCCTAAGCATCTCGTTCAGTCGATGAACATCTCGGCCGGGGTGGAAACTGTCTGACCGAGGTGGCTTATCCGATCCTTAACTGAGAGTTAATGTGTTAGAGTTTGCCAAATCCTATTCTTATTATACCTTTATGGTTCAAAGCAAGCTTAGGATGAGACTTACCCGGTAATTCCTTAGTTTGTATACCAACGATCATAAGTGTAGGTAATAAAGGCTTGTCCTTTATTGGGGTTTGAGTGTGCTTCCATCCCATCTTTGTGAGTTAGCCTGAGACTTACCCGGTAAAGGTTGATTCTATTCCCTTAGATGGTGTGTTAGTTTGAGGCAATAGTTCTTTATCTTAATTCCTTGAGACTTACCCGGTAATAGGAGTTACGGTGATCTACTCCACTTTAGAAACACTTTCCCCATGCAAAAATCTCAGCTTTGTCCGCTTATCTATAGATCTTGAGTTGGAACCACAACTAGATGCTTTAATCCCTAGAATTGCATGTTTGCTTTATTTGACATCTTATTCATCTTTGATTGTATTACTTGCTCTTGTGGTTAGCATCAACACTAGCATACCGTATTGGACTTTGTTTCACTAAGTCCCTGTGATCGACCCCTGGAATTTTCTTGCTTTTACTACGATTGACCCGTACACTGCGGGTTCGCATCCTTGTTTTAAGCTTAAGTCTAGGGTTATAAATTTAAAGCTTGCACACACCGTTTGGAGCGAACAAGTTTTTGGCGCCGTTGCCGGGGACTTGGTCTAGACCGAGCCGGTACGGTTTGCTCTTGGGGCATTTGCCCCGTGTTGTCTTACCACTCTACTTGAGTGACTTTTGCAGGTTCTTTCTTAGGTATATGCGAAGAACCCGCACTGGAAAGGAAATCGTTCCTTACGATCCCGAACCAGAAAAGACATACAAACGACGCTTAAGAGAAGCGAAGATGGCCCAACAAGACGATCACGATCTTTTGGCCCAATTGAGAGAGACGCAGGAGCAGCTACGTCTCAGTAAAGAAGAGCTAAGGCAGGAAAAAGAAGAGAATCAGGCCAGGAATGCAGCAATCGAAGCTGAGATTGCAGCAATTCGGAACCAGATTCAACCTCGACCGATGCAGGATCCAGTAATTGATCCTCGACCGAGGCAGGTCCCAGTTCCTGACGCCCCGGCCGATGTGCATCCACTTCGGATGCCAGTCCGAGATGTTCTTCTTGCAGGAATTCCACAAACCCTAGGTCAAAGGATGGACCCTAATCAACAGCTGAGGCGTCCAGGAGTGAACCTAGGAGATCCAGCGGACCATGACTACGAACTTCGACCACAAGTTCTAGCGATGATTCGCCAATGTCAATTCGGAGGGCTAGAGAAGGAGTCGCCGCATCAACATCTTCAAAACTACGAGATCTTGATGGAGACCTTGCGACCTCCCAGAATTGAAAATAACAACTACAAGCTAAGACCTTTCTACTTTTCTCTTAAAGATAGAGCTCTTACTTGGTATCAATCTCTTCCTGCAGGAAAGATCAGCACATGGGAAGAGATGACTACGGAATTCTTGACCAAATTCTTTCCCCCCTCAAAGACTGCTGAAATGAGAGGGAAGATCAATGCTTTCATCATGAAGGACAAGGAGAGTTTGTCCAAATCATGGGAGCGGTTCAAGGATATCCTTTTGGATTGCCCACATCATGGGATTCCAAAGATCGAGTTGTTGGAGATCTACTTCAAAGGGCTGGACGGAAACACCCAGTTTAATCTCCAACTACTCTCCGCCGGCACATTTATGGATATGGCGGTTGACGAGGCTTGGGATTTCATTGAGAAGCAAGCCTTGCACATGGAGAAGTACACCCACCAGGGAGCTGAAGGTGGAGTTAAAAGAGTCAACTTTCAAGAGACTCAAACCAACAACAACCAATTCACGTCCTTGAAGAACGACGTGAAGCAATTGAAGGAGCTATTGATGGCTCAAACTAAGAAGGAAGAGCAAGGGCAAAGGAACAACAGCAACAACAACGGGTACCGTAACAACAACAACGGACCCCGAAACAACAACTACAACAACAATAGAGGATCCAATAGCAACAATTGGAGAGCGAATAATAACCAAAACAACGGTAACAATTATTCAAACTCCAACTCTAATAATTCCTCTAACCCTTTCCTCTCTCCTCCTTCTTCTTCTTCTACTCCATTGAAGAGCCAAGGGCAAGGATCAAGTTCGTCTCAGCCGGAAAAGAAGGACGCAGTCCTGGAGGCAATCTTGATCAAGCTTAATGCTATGGAGAATTCTATGACTTCATTTTCGAGGGCCCAAAAGTCCTTCGAACAACTACTTGCTAATAGGGCGAATGAAGCGCCAAGAGATCCAGGGAAGCTTCCAGCAAAGACGGAAACTAACCCTAAGGGCCAGTGCATGGCCATCACGACGAGGAGTGGACTCAAAACCACAGATCCAGTACCTCGATCGACGCAGACCACCTCGGTCCAGATCCAGTCGAAGAACACCTCGACCGAGATGCCAACCGAGGCGGTGCAACAGAGAGTAGGAGGAACAACTGAAGCCTATGTTCCACCTCCTGCATATAAACCACCACTTCCATTCCCCCAGTCCAGAGCCAGAGCACATCTTGACAAGCACTTTGGTAAGTTCCTTGACTTGATGAATAAGCTCCATATTAATATCCCTTTCCTTGATGCTATTTTAGGTATGCCCGCCTACGGGAAGTTCTTAAAGGAGATCCTATCAAGGAAGAGGAAGCTGGAGGATGTTGGTGAAGTTAGGATGACATCTAAGTCTTCGGAGCTTATAAAGATCATGAAGGAGAAGATGCCACCTAAGTTGAGAGATCCCGGCTCATTTTGCATTCCCATTCAAGTTGGGGATGTCACTTGTGAAGCCCTATGTGATCTAGGAGCCAGCGTGAGCATCATTCCGCTGGAGCTATGCATTAAGATCGGTCTTGGAGAGCCCAAGCCGGTCAAGATTCGACTTTACATGGCGGATCGCTCCATCACCCATCCCGTGGGCATTTTGGAAGACGTTCCGGTCAAGTTAGGTAACTTCTATCTACCCATAGATTTTGTCGTACTTGACATTCCCGCAGATTATCCTGTTCCTATCATTCTCGGGAGGCCATTTCTAGCAACTTCGGGTTGCAATGTGGATTGCAAGAACGCCAAGTTGAAATTCAACGTTGGTGGCGATGAGGTGGAGTTCGCACTACTTGCAGCCATGAAGGGGGAGCAACTAACTGATGATATCTTCAACATCTACGATGAAGAAGAATCAAGAGAATTGGAAATACCACCCGGATTGACGTACTCCCAAAAGAAGAGATTCTTCAAGGAGGTACGACATTACTACTGGGATGAGCCGCTGCTATTCAAGCGCGGACCGGATGGGATGCTTCGAAGGTGCATTCCGGAAGACGAAGTTAATAGCGTCATAAAGCATTGCCACTCACTTCCATGTGGAGGGCATGCTAGCACCGATAAAACATGCGCCAAGGTATTGCGTTCCGGTTTCTTTTGGCCTACACTATTTAAGGATGTGCAATCTTTTGTTGTTTCTTGTGATGCATGCCAAAGAACAGGGAACCTATCAAGGAGGAACGAGATGCCACTTAACAACATCCAAGAAGTGGAAATCTTTGATGTATGGGGGATTGACTTCATGGGACCTTTCCCATCCTCCGGAGGAAACCTCTACATTCTCCTTGCAGTGGATTACGTCTCTAGATGGGTCGAAGCCATTGCTTCTCCCACTAACGACGCCAAGGTGGTTGTGAAGTTCTTGAATAGAACTATCTTTCCACGATTTGGAACTCCACGCATCATCATCAGCGATGGAGGAACGCATTTCATCAACCGGAAGTTTAAGGCACTTCTATCGAAGTATGGGGTAACCCACAAGGTATCAACCGCTTATCACCCTCAAACTAGTGGACAGGTCGAGATCTCAAACAGAGAAATCAAGGCAATTTTGGAGAAGACCGTCTCTAGGACGAGGAAGGATTGGTCCATGAAATTAGACGATGCTCTTTGGGCATACAGGACCGCATTCAAGACTCCCATAGGCACCACCCCTTATAATTTGGTGTATGGGAAATCTTGCCACTTGCCCGTTGAGTTGGAGCACAAAGCGTATTGGGCTATCAAATGGTTGAACTTTGACATTAAGGAGGCTGGTGAGAAGCGACTATTGGAACTTAACGAGCTGGAGGAGCTGCGTTTGAACGCCTATGAGAATGCCAAGATCTACAAGGAAAGGACGAAGAGATGGCATGACAAGCGTATCGTTCCAAAGGAGCTTAACGAAGGAGATTTAGTTCTACTCTTCAACTCCCGCCTCCGTCTTTTTCCAGGTAAGTTGAAATCTAGATGGACCGGACCTTACGTTGTGAAACATGTTTTCCCTCATGGTGCAGTTGAAATATGGGGCGAAGCTAGCGGAAGCTTTAAGGTCAACGGTCATAGACTTAAGAAGTACCAACCGGAAACGCCGGTTGAGGAGGTCGCACCGATCTACCTCGTTTGAGACGCATCATGGTCCAGCTAGCGACCTTAAATCAAGCGCTTCTTGGGAGGCAACCCAAGGTATTGCTTTCTTTCCCGTTTTCTAGTCTAGTTTAGATAGTTTTTGTTTTTGCTTTGCTTTGCTTTGCTTTGTTTTTGGCGTTCTGGACAGATAACAGGAAGGAGCACTCCAGGAAAGGGAGAAGTTCGAGATTCTGAGGAAGAAAAAGGCACCTCGGTCACTGTCAGAACACCTCGACCGAGTTGATTCTTGAAGCAACCGAGGCGACTAGGGTTTCTGTAGAACCGCCTCGGTCCGTACCACCTCGGTCCAAACGGTGTGTGCAAGCTTTAAATTTATAACCCTAGACTTAAGCTTAAAACAAGGATGCGAACCCGCAGTGTACGGGTCAATCGTAGTAAAAGCAAGAAAATTCCAGGGGTCGATCACAGGGACTTAGTGAAACAAAGTCCAATACGGTATGCTAGTGTTAATGCTAACCACAAGAGCAAGTATACAATCAAAGATGAATAAAATGTCAAATAAGCAAACATGCAATTCTAGGGATTAAAGCATCTAGTTGTGGTTCCAACTCAAGATCTATAGATAAGCGGACAAGCTGAGATTTTTGCATGGGGAAGGTGTTTCTAAAGTGGAGTAGATCACCGGGTAAGTCTCACTACACACTAATCCCAAACCGTAACTCCTATTACCGGGTAAGTCTCAAGGAATTAAGATAAAGAACTATTGCCTCAAACTAACACACCATCTAAGGGAATAGAATCAACCTTTACCGGGTAAGTCTCAGGCTAACTCACAAAGATGGGATGGAAGCACACTCAAACCCCAATAAAGGATAAACCTTTATTACCTACACTTATGATCGTTGGTACACAAACTAAGGAATTACCGGGTAAGTCTCATCCTAAGCTTGCTTTGAACCAGAAAGGTGTAATAAGAATAGGATTTAGCAAACTCTAACACTTAACTCTCAGTTATGGATCAGATAAGTCACCTCGGTCAGCCAGTTTCCACCTCGGCCGAAATGTTCATCGACTGAACGAGATGCTTAGGGTTAAGGTTAAAGACTCGAACTTTCAGGATCCTACTGGAATCTAAGATTATTCTATCATTGTTTTTCCCACAACCTTCAGCCAATCACCCTAGAATCACACAAGGAAATTAGCCACTCATCATCATTGTGAAAGTATTAAATGTAAGGGAAGAAGGTGAATATTTGAACAAAGAAGAATTTAATGAAAAGACTTCAATAACTGAATCAAATATCACACAAAAGCGTTCCTTGGATAGTAATCCAAAAAGACAAGACAACAATTGAGGGAATTGAAGACAATCTTACAAAACCCTTCAATAAAAGCTATAAAAGCTATGGACTTCAATCTTCCTTCAACCTTCAAAAAGGTTCTTCAACTCTCTCCCAAATTGGAGTATGCGGCTGCTGCGCTGATAGCGGATGTTTGCGGGCTCTAAGCACTCTTAGCGGGTCTTGGATTTGTGGAAAATCCAACCCTTTTTATAGGAAAAATAACCCTCCAAAGATAAGAAATCTTAGAAAGATATTATCCCATAAATATAGGTAAAATATATGATTCTGCATATCTCCTTCCTTCCAGAAGCCAAGCCCAAAAATATAAGATCACTTTCCAATTTTAAAAGATCTCAGCCAAGAATAAAATATTCTCGCCGCGTCCTAGGTGTTCGCCTCGGTCGAGTCGGCGTCTCTGGATTACCTCGGTCGAGATGAATCTCTGGTCAACCGAGGTGACTCACAACTGAATGTAGAATCTCTCAAAACTGGTCCAAAGTAAATCCTTAATTCATGGCTATGCTTCCTGGATGTAGCTCCAAATGACTCATGACTCCTTTTGTTCCTTTTTGATGCAAAACGTAGCATATTACCTGCAATTACAACGAAACTAGGTGTAGACCTCGATTTTCGCAAAGGTAGATGAAATGGTAGTAAAATCACATAATGTACATACAAACATGCAGATTATGAAAGATAAAACGTCCAAACAAACCTCAAAATATAGACTATAATTCATGCTATCAAAATTAATCATGTCTAAGTCTGAAGGCTGGGTCAAAGGGCTGGACGGAAACACCCAGTTCAATCTCCAACTTCTCTCCGCCGGTACATTCATGGACATGGCGGTTGACGAGGCTTGGGACTTCATTGAGAAGCAAGCCTTGCACATGGAGAAGTACACCCACCAAGGAACTGAAGGTGGAGTTAAAAGAGTCAACTTTCAAGAGACTCAAACCAACAACAACCAATTCACGTCCTTGAAGAACGACGTGAAGCAATTGAAGGAGCTATTGATGGCTCAAACTAAGAAGGAAGAGCAAGGGCAAAGGAACAACAACAACAACGGGTACCGTAACAACAACAACGGACCCCGAAACAACAACTACAACAACAATAGAGGATCCAATAGCAACAATTGGAGGGCGAATAACCAAAACAACGGTAACAATCATTCAAACTCCAACTCTAATGATTCCTCTAACCCTTTCCTCTCTCCTCCTTCTTCTTCTTCCACTCCATTGAAGAGCCAAGGGCAAGGATCAAGTTCGTCTCAGCCGGAAAAGAAGGACGCAGTCCTGGAGGCAATCTTGATCAAGCTTAGTGCTATGGAGAATTCTATGACTTCATTTTCGAGGGCCCAAAAGTCCTTCGAACAACAACTTGCTAATAGGGCGAATGAAGCGCCAAGAGATCCAGGGAAGCTTCCAGCAAAGACGGAAACTAACCCTAAGGGCCAGTGCATGGCCATCACGACGAGGAGTGGACTCAAAACCACAGATCCAGTACCTCGATCGACGCAGACCACCTCGGTCCAGATCCAGTCGAAGAACACCTCGACCGAGATGCCAACCGAGGCGGTGCAACAGAGAGTAGGAGGAACAACTGAAGCCTATGTTCCACCTCCTGCATATAAACCACCACTTCCATTCCCCCAGTCCAGAGCCAGAGCACATCTTGACAAGCACTTTGGTAAGTTCCTTGACTTGATGAATAAGCTCCATATTAATATCCCTTTCCTTGATGCTATTTTAGGTATGCCCGCCTACGGGAAGTTCTTAAAAGAGATCCTATCAAGGAAGAGGAAGCTGGAGGATGTTGGTGAAGTTAGGATGACATCTAAGTCTTCGGAGCTTATAAAGATCATGAAGGAGAAGATGCCACCTAAATTAAGAGATCCCGGCTCATTTTGCATTCCCATTCAAGTTGGGGATGTCACTTGTGAAGCCCTATGTGATCTAGGAGCCAGCGTGAGCATCATTCCGCTGGAGCTATGCATTAAGATCGGTCTTGGAGAGCCCAAGCCGGTCAAGATTCGACTTTACATGGCGGATCGCTCCATCACCCATCCCGTGGGCATTTTGGAAGACGTTCCGGTCAAGTTAGGTAACTTCTATCTACCCATAGATTTTGTCGTACTTGACATTCCCGCAGATTATCCTGTTCCTATCATTCTCGGGAGGCCATTTCTAGCAACTTCGGGTTGCAATGTGGATTGCAAGAACGCCAAGTTGAAATTCAACGTTGGTGGCGATGAGGTGGAGTTCGCACTACTTGCAGCCATGAAGGGGGAGCAACTAACTGATGATATCTTCAACATCTACGATGAAGAAGAATCAAGAGAATTGGTGAGCTCTATCCTTATTAATGATCCACTCGAAAGAGTTATTAGCTTCAGTTTAATGGAGGAAGGTATAGATGCTTCTTGTGATGCAGATATACGGAGCCTGAAGGCACTGGAAGAAGATCCAGGAGCCATGACTGAGAAGCTGATCCAGGAAACGAAGATTTCCAGCCTCGGATCCAGTAGCAGTACCTCGACCGAGGCACTTTCTGGACTGAGCGAGGCGTCTGAAGAACACCTCGGTCAACGCCTTTGCGCCTCGACCGAGGTCGACAGAGAGACGATTCAAACTGAGACTGCACATAGTCCAGTTTCTGACACCACTTCACTGGAAAGAGGAAGCACAAATCCCTCCCAGAAAGCACCCCCAGTTGTGGAGCTTAAACAACTCCCTAGTCACTTGAGGTATATCTTTCTTGGGCCGGATTCTACTTATCCCGTTATTGCTAGTGCTTCCCTCTCCGATTCTGAATTATCTAAGCTAATGCATGTCCTGAGAAAGCATCGGAAAGCCATAGGCTACACCACGGACGATCTTATTGGCATTAACCCTTCTTTCTGCATGCATAGAATTCTAATGGAAGATAATCATAAGACTTCACGGGAACCTCAAAGACGGTTAAATCCGATCATGAAAGAGGTTGTGAAGAAGGAAGTTCTTAAGTTGTTGGATGCAGGTATTATTTATCCTATCTCGGACAGCAAGTGGGTTAGCCCGGTGCATGTCGTCCCGAAGAAAGGAGGGATGACCGTTGTGACGAATAAGAACAACGAGTTGATCCCAACAAGGACCGTTACGGGCTGGAGAGTTTGCATCGACTATAGGAAGCTGAACGCGGCTACTAGGAAAGATCATTTTCCGCTTCCCTTCATTGATCAAATGCTCGAACGGTTGGCCCAGCATTCACACTTTTGCTACTTGGACGGCTATAGTGGATTCTTCCAGATTCCTATCCATCCGGATGATCAGGAGAAGACCACTTTCACATGTCCTTGGGGGACGTTTGCCTATCGGAGGATGCCATTCGGGTTGTGCAATGCACCAGCTACCTTCCAGCGATGCATGATGGCCATCTTCTCCGAGTACATAGAGGAGATCATGGAGGTATTTATGGATGATTTTTCTGTATATGGTTCCTCTTTTGATGATTGCCTATCTAACCTTTCTCTAGTGCTTAAAAGATGTGAAGACACTAACCTTGTTTTGAATTGGGAGAAGTGTCATTTTATGGTTAATGAAGGCATTGTGCTAGGACACCTCGTTTCTAATCGAGGTATTGAGGTCGATCGAGCTAAGATCGAGACTATTGAGAAACTCCCTCCTCCTTGTTCTGTTAAAGGTGTGAGGAGTTTTCTCGGGCATGCAGGTTTCTACAGGAGATTCATCAAGGACTTCTCCAAGATTTCTAAACCTCTAACTAACCTCTTGAATAAAGATGTTGTTTTTGAGTTTTCGCAGGAGTGTCTTGATGCTTTTTACAGGATTAAGGAAGCGTTGGTCTCCGCTCCCATTATCCAACCTCCTGATTGGACCTTGCCCTTTGAGGTCATGTGTGACGCTAGCGATGTAGCCGTAGGAGCGGTGCTTGGGCAAAAGAAGGATGGACGGACCACCGCCATTTACTATGCTAGCAAGACGCTAGATGTAGCACAACGCAACTACGCTACCACTGAGAAGGAGTTATTGGCGGTTGTATATGCTTTCGAGAAGTTTCGTTCCTATCTAGTAGGGGCGAAAGTCATTGTCTACACCGACCACGCAGCCATTCGTTACTTGTTGGCTAAAAAAGATGCAAAGCCGCGCCTTATTCGATGGATTCTCTTGCTCCAGGAATTTGACCTAGAGATCCGCGATAAGAAGGGATCCGAGAATTCAGTTGCGGATCACCTCAGCCGGTTACCGGAATCCTCCCGCGAGACGGATAGCCCACCCATAGACGATTCATTCCCCGACGAGCACTTGCACGTTTTGGAGCGTTTGATGGACTTACTTACTTCACCCCACGATGGAGGTGAAGTATGGGGTGAGGGAACCTCCTACCTCGTTTGAGACGCATCATGGTCCAGCTAGCGACCTTAAATCAAGCGCTTCTTGGGAGGCAACCCAAGGTATTGCTTTCTTTCCCGTTTTCTAGTCTAGTTTAGATAGTTTTTGTTTTTGCTTTGCTTTGCTTTGCTTTGTTTTTGGCGTTCTGGACAGATAACAGGAAGGAGCACTCCAGGAAAGGGAGAAGTTCGAGATTCTGAGAAGAAAGAAGTACCTCGGTCACTGTCAGAACACCTCGACCGAGTTGATTCTTGAAGCAACCGAGGCGACTAGGGTTTCTGCAGAACCGCCTCGGTCCGTACCACCTCGGTCCAGTCGAGACCATCTCGACCGAGGTGACAGCAGATCTCGCGACAGTATAAAAAGGAAAAATTACTTTTCACTTTTTATTTTTACGCATTTCGACCGCGGCACAGAATCGCCTCGCTCCCTCATTTCTCGCTCGTTTTCGAAGATTTCTGCTTCCAAACCGAGATTAAAGAGTAGAGGAGTCGATTACTACAACAGATCTGCAAGAAATTTGAGCGATTCGACCGAAACGAGGTAAAAACGTTCGAAAACCCTAACTCGTTCGTTTTCTGCTATTTGGGCTTTGGTTGCCCTTGAATCTGTTGAGAAAAGGCATAAGTACCCCTTAGGAAGCAATTGTAGTGATTTTAGGGGGAAAAGAACTGGAAATCTGAGAATTGGAATTCGAACTGCTACGCCTCGGTCCAGTCGGCCTGCATCTCGACCGAGGTGATTTCTGGAACTTGTCAGTCGACCGAGGTGGTCTGACAGATTGATTAGGGAAAATGAGTTCAGATCGCCGTTTAGCCCTGAGAGACAGATCTTCACCCTCCCCTTCCCCTTCTTCTTCCCGTCCCTACCGCCCGGTTATCCACGAGAGATGCCGGGTAGATTATGAGAGGATAGCTGGACGTCCAGTCATCGCACCGCGATTTCTAGACGTGTCAGCTTTTGACTGCCTAGGGTTAGAGGCTGACCTTAGGAGGATGATAGCTACAGTCGGGCTGGATCAGTTTTCTGAGATCCGAGCCCCAGCCTACATAGAGCCGACACTAGAGTTCGTCAGCTCCTTCTCCTACCTACCCACAGAGGGATCTGTGAAGTACCGGCTGATGAGCCGGAACTTCATAGTTCCATTAGAGATATTCAGAGAGATTTTCAGCTTTCCTACCCCTACAGCTGTAGACTTCCCCTCCCGATCCGTAGCTAGGGAGTTTTGGGGACAGATAGCCCACATCACTACACATGCAGACAGATGGCGCCCTGGTGATTCCAGGGAGAAGGTCATCTTCCACCCAGCTTTCAGACTCGCCCACCGGATATTCAGCGAGATGCTTCTGGCGCGTACTGAGACGCCCCAGAAGATCAGACAGGGGGAGCTATTCTCACTATACTGCATGGTCACGGGAGGATACCCTGACTTTGGCTTGATGCTGGCAGAGGATCTGCACAGGATCAAGGCCAAAGGGAAGGGTGATATTTGCTGTGGAGGTCTAGTCACCCACATCGCCTCCTACCACGGGATGGATCTCAGTATTTGCACATTGGCGGCGGCTCCGAAGCCGCTGGGTCTGCAGGAGATGATCACGAGGCGGATTCTTGTTCCTCGTGGGCTGACTACACCGTATGTTGCCATGCCTTGGGAGCGGACAGCGCCTCAGGGCATCAGATGGTCTGCACAGTTTTCTGTCGCCGACCCGCATTTCTGGCAGGCTGCATGGGTCCCGCTGATGGAGGACTACAGAGAGGGAGCAGCTGCAGCTGCTGAGGAGGCTGAGGAGGCTGATGAGGAGGAGGACGATGATGACGAGACAGTTGATGAGAGAGGAGGCGGCGTCCCGATGGACACAGGGACAGATACAGCTGGGACGAGCGCGCCTCCCATTATTGATTTGGATGAGGATGAGGAGGATACTGAGCCTGCACCTGCTGCACCTCCCGTTAGATCTACTAGACGTCGGACACGCCGTCACAGAGATGCAGAGGCTCATCGTCGGATCGACGAGTTGACAGAGCAGATGATAGACTCATATGCTGCCCTTACAGTAGACATGCATGAGAGGTTTGCCGCCCAGCACCGACACCTTGACAGCTGGACTCAGCAGATGTTGGAGGGGCAGCACTATCAGCGTAGGATGATGGAGCTACAGTTCCAGCAGACTATGGGCTATCCATTCGATCCGACCCAGTATCCTTATGTACCACCACCACCACCACCGGATCAGGACTACTGAGGAGCTGCAGAGTTTTATTTATTATATTTTTATGCAGTTCGGCTCTTTATCCGGTGAGTCCTCTTTCATTTAGACTTTTATTATACCCACTGGGACAGTGTGTCTCAAGTATGGGGTATTTATATGTATTATTTGACTTATATGACTATTTGTATTCGATACTTTTGATGTATGACATTTTATCGGATATTTATATTTATGCTTCACTTTTGCATTTATATGTTTATCTGAGATTGCATGCATACTTACAGGTTATTTGATTGAGAAAAACGTCGAAACCGAAAAAAAATGGTTTTAAAAAAAAAAATTTTTGACCTCGACCGGGACAGTTCTGGCAAAACGAGGTGTTTCACCTCGGTTGAACCAAGAACATCTCGACCGAGGTGGGTTAACTGAGAGTTTTCGAAAACGATTTTTGTGTTACTTATCTGGATATGATCTCAGTGAAGATTTTGTTTACCGACTGGATTTAAATTCTTTATATGTTTGAAATGTTTTATGATATGTTTAAGTTGCTAAATGCTTTGTTTGAAATTATTGGCATGTTTAATACTTTATTTTTATCCAAATTATGTTGAATTTGAAGGTTGACACCGCAGCATAAGTTCTCTCACGTTCTTCTTGGAAAGACCAAGGCAATTCATTCTTCTTCTTCTTCTTCTTCTTGATCATGCTTAGCCCCTCATATACATATTGCCTCCCTTTACCTATCCGGGAATTTGGAAGCAAGCGAAGTGGTGAAAGCAAGTCTAAAGTTGAGAAGTGGCTGAAAGTGAAAGTATTAGAAAGCAATAATAGGTTTGGGGAAGTCAATCATGAAGATGAGTAACTCGGCACCATTCACATAGCCGGGTGTTTGTGTCTTGCCAAAGTCGGATTGAGCGATATTCCTAACGGGTCATGGTATGTGCATCAAGGGTTTGACGCATCTCGAGAAATTGATGATTGCGGATTTCCTAGGCTTCGGTTATTGTGCACCTCTGTCCATGCATCCCAAAAAGTAAAGTAAAAGAAAAAAAAAGTGTGAAATAAGCAAAGCTTATTGGTGGAAGATGTTGCAAGTCAAAAGTGAAAGTGAAGTTCATCCTTTTCCCGGATTCTAGCACCACATTACCTTACATACATCCCTACCCTACACGTTTCTTGACCTTTTCTTTTGGGAAGCCCTTGAGACCTTGAGCTTGTTGATTGACTTAGCGGTTTAAATCGGATTATACATGATTAATTTTGATAATTATGATTTATTATGCATTCTATGATTTTATGCAAAGATGAACAACTTTCCTATATTTATAAAATGTTTTGATCATATTGAGTTTTTAATTTCCAGGAAGTACTCTCTTAGAGTGATCTATGATAGTTGCACACCATAAAAATATTTTTTTGAAAGACTTTTCATTGATTTTCTTGACTTATAATCCATTCTATCTTGATTTCTATATGAGGAACTTGCTTAGGGACAAGCAAGGGCTAAGTATGGGGTATTTTGATAGCATGAATTATAGTCTATATTTTGGGGTTTGTTTGGACGTTTTATCTTTCATAATCTGCATGTTTGTATGTACATTATGTGATTTTACTACCATTTCATCTACCTTTGCGAGAATCGAGGTCTACACCTAGTTTCGTTGTAATTGCAGGTAATATGGTACGTTTTGCATCGAAAAGGAGCAAAAGGAGTCAAGAGTCATTTGGAGCTACATTCAGGAAGCACAGCCATGATTAAAGATTTACTTTGGACCAGTTTTGAGAGATTCTACATTCAGTTATGAGTCACCTCGGTTGACCAGAGATTCATCTCGACCGAGGCGATCCAGAGACGCCGACTCGACCGAGGCGAATACCTAGGACGCGGCGAGAATATTTTATTCTTGGCTGAGATCTTTTAAAATTGGAAAGTGATCTTATATTTTTGGGCTGAGCTTCTGGAAGGAAGGAGATATGCAGAATCATATATTTTACCTATTTTTATGGGAATATATCTTCTTAAGATTTATTATCTTTGGAGGTTTATTTTTCCTATAAAAAGGATTGGATTTTCCACAAATCCGATCATGCTTAGATGCTTAGAGGCTGCATACACCGCATACGATCTCGATTACAGCAAAGAATACGCAGCAGCCGCATCCTACTCCAATTTGGGAGATTCGAAGAACCTTTTTGAAGGTTGAAGGAAAGTTGAAGATTAGCTTTTTATAGCTTTTTGGAGGGTTTTGTAAGATTGTCTTCAATTCCTTTCCTTGATTGTCTTGTCTTGTTGGATTATTATCCAAGGAACGATTTTTGTGTGATATTTGATTCAGTTATTGAAGTGTTTTCATTAAATTCTTCTTTGTTCAAATATTCACCTTCTTCCCATTTATTTAATACTTTCATTATGATGATGAGTGGCTAATTTCCTTGTGTGATTCTAGGGTGATTGGCTGAAGGTTGTGGGAAAAACAATGATAGAATAATCTTAATCCAGTAGGATCCTGAAAGTTCGAGTCTTTAACCTTAACCCTAAGCATCTCGTTCAGTCGATGAACATCTCGGCCGGGGTGGAAACTGGCTGACCGAGGTGGCTTATCCGATCCTTAACTGAGAGTTAATGTGTTAGAGTTTGCCAAATCCTATTCTTATTATACCTTTATGGTTCAAAGCAAGCTTAGGATGAGACTTACCCGGTAATTCCTTAGTTTGTATACCAACGATCATAAGTGTAGGTAATAAAGGCTTGTCCTTTATTGGGGTTTGAGTGTGCTTCCATCCCATCTTTGTGAGTTAGCCTGAGACTTACCCGGTAAAGGTTGATTCTATTCCCTTAGATGGTGTGTTAGTTTGAGGCAATAGTTCTTTATCTTAATTCCTTGAGACTTACCCGGTAATAGGAGTTACGGTTTGGGATTAGTGTGTAGTGAGACTTACCCGGTGATCTACTCCACTTTAGAAACACTTTCCCCATGCAAAAATCTCAGCTTTGTCCGCTTATCTATAGATCTTGAGTTGGAACCACAACTAGATGCTTTAATCCCTAGAATTGCATGTTTGCTTTATTTGACATCTTATTCATCTTTGATTGTATTACTTGCTCTTGTGGTTAGCATCAACACTAGCATACCGTATTGGACTTTGTTTCACTAAGTCCCTGTGATCGACCCCTGGAATTTTCTTGCTTTTACTACGATTGACCCGTACACTGCGGGTTCGCATCCTTGTTTTAAGCTTAAGTCTAGGGTTATAAATTTAAAGCTTGCACACACCGTTTGGAGCGAACACCTTAATTATCTAGCATGATGTTGAGTCACGAATCTAACTCTCATCAAGACCTTCATTTGCTCCCAAGTGTCGATGTCCGAATCTAGTGTTCTTCTTCTTTCTTTGACAAGATGATCCCACCACAATAAGGCATAGCCTTGAAATTCCAACACAACAAGTTAGATCTTCCTTTGTTCACTATATTTATAGCAAGACCAAATTTGTTCGATTTTGGTCTTTCATTCCATGAAACCGTCCGGATCACATTTCCCCTTCAAAAATTGAAAATTTTACCTTCACTTTTCCAATTTTGTCATGCTGTTGGTGAGTTCTATAAGGTTCTAAGTCTCGACCTCTCCTAGGACAATGGTTACGTCTAGAATAGCCTCTCCACATGCCCTCGACATCCTCCTCCTCTAATTCTTGTAAATCGTTGATGACATGAATTATGACCTTAGTATGGACCCTCATATAGGTAGTTTTTCCCTTTCTTTTGCATGCATAGACATACATTCATAGCAATTGATCTTATATTTACCTATATTATTAGAATAGAAATCTACAAAAAGTTTTGTTACAATTTGGAGCGTGAAAACTCCACATTGAGTATATATTTGAATATGAGAAGATGGAAGACTTAACACAAATAAAGTGCTTTTTATACTAACAAAATATCGATTGTATTTCTAGTTGCTTGGTTTGTTTGGTATTTGTCTAAATATGTTCAGGCCTTGGAAAGTATTTCAAGGGACAAACGGAGGCCTTCAAATTAGATACAAGGGATAAGCGAGGCCTTGAAACCAGATCCAAGGGACAAGCGCATAGTTTGAAGAGGATTAACATGGAGGCCTTAAAAGCCATTTCAAGGGATCAAAAGCCAAAGGATAGAACGACAAGGAATTCAAATCTCTACCAAACAAATCAACCAAGAATCCAGAGAAGATTTGACTAACAAGATACTTTCAACAAGAAGATCTCGACCTCGAGGATTTGGTCCACAACAGGATCTCGCAAAGATTCTCAAATAAAGGCACAAGATTTCTTCTCATTAAAATTCGAAGATCTTCATCCAACAATTCACAACAAGATTTGAAGATCTTGATGCTCAAGAGACAAAGATCTTCAACAGCGTGAGAAGATTACGGAGAAGAAGAATCAACGTGCTTTAAGGAGATGAAGAAGATAAAGAAGATCTACAACGACTATCTCATTTCAACCAATAAGCGTTTTCCATGGAGAAGAAGAAACATCTACAACGGTCATATTTACAACGGCTAGAAGACCTCATCATCGAAGACTATAAATGAAGATGTCGATTGAAGAAGAAGGTACACAAGCTTACACAAAGTCTTCAAGCGATCCAAAGCATCTTCATTCGATCAAACAAGTTTTTCTCTCTCTCTTTCTACAAAAGCCTTATCCCCTAGAGAGAGATAGAACTCGAGAGCTCCATTGACATATCTAAAGAGTGTTATACTAGAGTGTTTGTTACTCTACGAAGTAACTAGGCTATTATAGCAAGGTGAAGACTTGGAGCTAGATCGTAGTGCTGGCTACAATGAGAGAAGAAGGGGATTTATTCTAGTTTGTATCTAGGACTCTTTGAAGCTGATAATAGATTGTTAGATCCTACAACTATACTAATGTGATCCCCGAGAGCCCCAACATGAAGCCAAAAATGCTCACTGCGAGCGTGGTCAAGTTAAGTCATATTCCGCTCGATCCGGCTAAGCTATCAACTTTACGCACTCTTTGTAAAATGCCTATATATGGAGCTACGTTTGGACTTAGAAGACCCACAAGTACTACTTTTGAAGGTATTTTCAAGATTTACAACTTTGTAGTTTATGATAAGTCGAGATTCTAAAAGGAAGAGGGTAAAAATGACCCGACAATGCAACAACGTTTATACTTGTGTGGACTTTTGACCAAGATCATGCATGGAGGCATGCAAGGTGGATATAGAGCACACATGCACGACCAATCCAGCCCATATTCTATCCATCAAGACAAGTCGGACTCTTTCCCTTCTGCGCCATAAATGAAGCCTAAGTTGCATTGAATCAAGTCTTGTTCAACTATTCGTATTTGCCGCTTTAATAGTTGTCATGAATCAAGTCCCGCTCAACTCTTCGTATTTCCCGCTTTGTTATTTATTGCCTTTTCTTTTATTTAATTATATTTGGTTGATTTTCCAGCCCTATATAAGGGACCTCCAACCATGTAATTTGACAAGTTGAAGTTGAATGAAAGAGAGTTTCTCCAAAATGTTTTGTTGGTTTTTCTCAAAATCATCCCGAAATCTAAGTGAGAGGCTTAGTTTTCACAAGCTTTGGTGAGATGCTAAATGAGTTATCCTAGTGAGAGCCGAAGACAACGAAGGTTCGTCAAACCCAGAGTGTGATTCCGAGGGTGAGGCGTTCGATTTGAGGGATTCCCGAAGTGAGATTCGGAGGGAGTTTGCTCATCATATCCGGATTTCGATCCTTCAAATCCATCCATCTTCATCTCGTTCATACCGTTTGACTCAAGTGGAATCGTACTGCCGGTCCTTCGTGTTCGAGGCGACCTCGATCACATCATTCGGTATCAGAGCCTATGGTACGTGTTCAACACATCTCTTGTCGGTATTGTTCATCTTCTTTCTCTCAAAAAAAAAGTGGCATAGCAGCATATTAAGGGCATGTGCAACAAATTCTTCAAAATACTCTAAAATGGAGAATTTTTTTTAATTTTCTCTAAAATATTATTGTCTAAAATCCAATAGCTTCTTAAAAATAGGGAGTAATGAATTTATTTATTTATTTATTTATAAAAACTGTCAAATTTTGTTCATGTGTTGAATTTGGAGAAGCTCCTTCTTGCTGCAAATATAGGGAAATGAAGACATATTTTTCCCAAATCCCCTATTTTAGAGTTTAGGATAGAGAATTTGTTGGACCAGAAAAAACCTCAAAATCTCAACATTTTCTAAAATAGAGTATCTATTGCACATGTTCTAAGGGAAAAAAAGGGGAGAACTGCTTTATTATCCGAAAAAAAATCAAACAAAAAAGAAAGGAAAGTACGAGTTTGTTTGTTCGGTTTGTGGATTTTGCGAGTTTGCATACTCGGTTGATTTTGTATCGAACTTGTTGTAAGTTGTGAATTGTTCGGGAATGTCAAGACGCGATCGGAAAAGAACAATAAACGGAGAATACGTTCGATGGGATATTCGAGAGTATGACGATGGTTATCTTCGTTTGAGTGAAATGGAAGACGATCTTTACGGGGCCGTCTATGAAGAACTACGAAGACGACAAAAGAGAAGAGAATCCCGTCGCCGTGAAGAGGAAGCTCGTAAACAAGAGGAAGAAGACCGACATCGTCGTCGAGAAAAGGAGGCTCGAAAAAAAGAAGAGGAAGATCGGCGCCGTAGAGCGGTCGAAAAATTGATGAAAGAGGCGGCTTATTTTCCAACGAGCCGAGTTGAGAAAGCAACGGGAAAAAAAAGTACATATCATCGCCTATGCCACCACCGAAGGCTGCTCCACTATCCCAACGTCCTCACCCACCGGATTGTGTGCCTCTATCATCACCGAACATCAACGACAAAGGAAACGGTGGTAATCGAATCGACCAACGTTTGGATAGTATTGAAGCACAACTAGTTGAGATATGGAGAAAGTTGCCTCCCCTTCCCTTGAACCCAGATCATAGTCAAGCAGCTCGACATGATGGAGACGAAGTCAAGAGAAGTAGTTACCATGGTAATAAATCCGACAATCACTTTCCCAAGGATGGCATGACGGATTCGAGGACGAATCCTTTTTAAGGGAAAGGGGATGATGTGATCCCCGAGAGCCCCAACATGAAGCCAAAAATGCTCACTCCGAGCGTGGTCAAGTTAAGTCATATTCCGCTCGATCCGGCTAAGATATCAACTTTACGCACTCTTTGTAAAATGCTTATATCTGGAGCTGCGTTTGGAGTTAGAAGACCCACAAGTACTACTTTCGAAGGTATTTTCAAATCTACAACTTTATAGTTTATGATAAGTCGAGATTCCAAAGGAAAAGGGTGAAAATGACCCGACAATGCAACAACGTTTATACTTGTGTGGACTTTTGACCAAGATCATGCATGGAGGCATGCAAGGTGGATATGGAGCACACATGTAACGTCCCAAATCCGCGGGACTTGGAGTGTCACATTGGGCTAGGATCTCACAATGGATCCTGACCCTAGCCTGACAACAAGTTCACTAGATCTTACAACAAGGCACAGGTAGATTAAAATCAAATACATAAAAGCTGAGTATGATACATCAAAAGAGTTTACAAACTCATAGCCGAGTACAAAACAACAACATAAACCACAACCACAAAAGATCCCACATCCCACGCATCCTAATGTACAAAAGTCCTCGGCTTGTCACACCATCTAGCTCACTCTGCAGTATTCCTAACCTGTAGAACACTACAACACGGTATGAAACCGTTAGCTACAACAATGAAAAGCATGAAGGTAATATCACAACCACACATCAACATTTCAAACATGCAATGCCACACACATTCATTTATTATCTTTCATTACGTTATTCCATTACTAATTCAACTTCTTTTGTAACACGATGAGCCTCAAGAACCCCGTCCCATCCAACGTAACACAAGAGTTTTGCATGGGGTGACCTTCACTCGTCCCCTCCTGTGAGATCATCTTCAGGGAACCTCCTCCTAACCAGCAGGCGGAGACCGGCACCGCCCGTTATAATACACTTGGGCCAAATAAATGTAATGAATGGTCATCCTAGTCCGGTTTAGGTTATAAATGCACAATCATATGAACACACACAAACATCACAATCATACAATCCACAACTGCACGCTAAGTAAGTCCTATGGACTTACCTGATATACTCGTAACCTGTACCACGTCACAGCTTCCCCTTGGGGAAGTAATCAACGCCTGCAATAGCAAGGCACACACAATCACAAACTGCAAAGGTTAGGACACTCGTCTCACTAACCACAACCAACCTATATCTCAAATCTAAACCTCAGATCCTCAACACATTCATAAATGCCTAAGGCATATCCTCAACATAACATCTCATCATACTCGTACACATACTAATCTTTAAAGCCATAACCGATATCCATAACATCATCATGATCCTCAACTCATTCTGACACCTAGCATGCATCTAATCAGTATTCCTCAATCTCAAATTTAATCCTAATTTATTTAATTAACCTTTAATTAATTAATTAAATTTCACCAGAATAACGTTTTGCCCGTAGGCCATTTCTAAACCCACCTGTCATCAGATTTCATCAAACAAACAACCCATAAACACCAGAATAATATAATGATCATAATGGAATTTCTAATTAATTAAATTTCACCAAAATAGCGACTCTTTTGTCCGTTTTGTCTTTCCATGTTATTTCATATCTAGGACATGTCTGATGTCCTGATCATTTCTCTCAACTGCATTTTTATTAATTGGAGCTCCCAAATGCTCCAAATAATACCGGAGGGCAAAAATAATTACCCGGGGGAAAAAGTGAAAATTTCACCATAAGACCAAAATTACGCCGGGAACATAACGGTGAAACTTATACTCAACACTTACGCAATCTTCGCGAGTTATATGTTAATTACTATCACTGATTAAGTTAATCAACATTAATTAGAATTCGGAAATCCTAGCTATTACATCACACACCCCTTAAGAAAAAGTTTCGTCCCGAAACTTGAACAATTCCCAAATCCTCTCAGACCCATACGCCGAGGTATAGACACTCTCTCTATCGGAGGTATCACACTCTATAACCTCAAAACACGACATGGAGGAATCACCAACTCCAGCAACAAGATCATAACGCTATCCAAAAGCATAGAGGAAAAATCATCTCTAGCCAACTACTAACCACGTCACAAGGCATGGAGGAAAGCCGTCTCCAGCCAATCGTACTCGTAATACAACTATGTGGAGAAAAACCGTCTCCACTCACACTATGTCCATCAAAGATGACATGGAGGAAAGAACCATCTCCTGCTAATTCTAACACATACACCGTAGCATGGAGGAAAGAACCATCTCCAGCTATACCTATCTCGTACTAGCAAACAAGATCTAACAGATCATATGCACAACTCACAGCTAGCACGAAAAAACAACATATCACATAAGTACATAGCATAACATACACTAACTAAGATAGCACCAAAATCTAATCGTGGATCCTACAGGTGCATTTGTCCCGGCGTAAAAATCTGGATAGTTCCTTGGATACTATCCTCAGTCTCCCGCGTAGCCTCATCATAGGAATATCCTTCGAATGCAGGCGTCTCACACCTCTCTGCCTAGAACCGCAAAAGGTTGTTCTGCAAAAGTGTGATCCGGCTCAACCACTAGATCATTATGACTCACAATGTGCCTCAGATCTGGTATGTACTTCCTCAGCTGAGACACATGAAACATAGGGTGAACACCCTCTAACTTCGATGGCAAAGCCAATCTGTGCACTGCTCTTCCAACTCTATCCAACATCTCGAAAGGACCGACCTATCGGGGACTCAACTTTTCCTTTATGCCATAACGTTTGACGCCTCACGTCGGAGATACTCTCAACCAGACATGAGCTCCTACCCTGAACTCTAGAGGTCGACACCTCCAATCTATCCCACAAGCTCGCAACATGTTCTTTACGGTCTGGAGGGTCCTCTCAGACTGACCGTCTATCTTAGGTAAATCTCAATCATGAAGTGTAGACGCGTTCCCCAAGCAGTCTGAATCTGCTATCAAAACCTCAAAGTAACCCGTCTACTACAATCATAGTCGATCGTCCCCGGTACACTTATGGAGTCCCACCATCTGTCTAGTGTACTCCTTTGTTATTTCATTCACTGACGACGTCTCTCAGTAGAGATGGAACGTGTCGATTTCGTAAATCTGTTACCAATAATCTGGATAACACCAAAACTCTTACTGGGTCTCAATCCCATCACAAGTCCACAAAAAGGTCCTCTCACTTCCACTACAACACTGGTAGTGGATGAGCTCATCTCCAGGTCAGTAACACTTTAACCTGATCTACTACTTCAGGGTACCTCTTATTCGTACATGGATGTACTAAAGAAGGTGTACTATGGGTGTACTGTAATCTTCTCCACTCAACTCCGCATAAGCGGGTATATAAACGCAGTTGTGACACCTCATACTCCTTCTGCTCCGTTAAAGAACTGTGGTGTCTCGCCATGAGACATCTTTCCATCAAATTTCCTCAGGGTCAGGCAAGTCCCCTGCTTTTGTTGGACCTCATCCAACAAATCAGGTAGAACCCCTAAAACATGAAACTAACGTCCTTATAAACAGTTGTAGGTCCAACTCTAACCAAGCTAGATTATTCTACAACCGAGGGTGTACAGCAATTCCAACAATCGCCTTCTCTCGAGGCGTCTTCTAGTTCAAGGTATCAGTTACCACATTCTCCTTGCCAGAATGGTACCAAACTTCACGATCAAACTCCTTGATCAACTCCAGACAACGACGCTGGCGGTTATTCAGCTATGTTGCATAAAAATATGCTTCAAACTCTTATGATCGGTGGGAATCTAACATGAAATATCACACCGATATTGCCTTCAAATCTGGACACTTGAACTACCACTACTAACTCAAAATCATGAGTCGGGCAGTTCTCCTCATACGTTCTCAGCACCGTAGTCACGTGATTCCCAAAATCTTCTAATTATCACCGAATATAAGTAGAGTTCAAATGCTTCCTCTACTCTTCAGAAGTCCGACATACTACTTCAACCACACACTTATGGTGGTCTTCCTTAGAAGACTCGTAATTGGATGCACAATCACATAGAATCCTTCCTCAAAGCGTTGGTAGCAATCGGTTGGGACTAGAACTACGCATTCCCTTAATGTTCAGCAGCATCATCCACAAGGCATCATACTCACTCCTCGTCACATCAACTATGATCCCGCTGGCAGAACAACATGACCTTGAAGGTTACTTCTGGCATCTCAATTCACATTGAGGGAGCATAACACACTGGCTTTTATCCCTCAAATTCTGTAAAACCATCCTCAAATAACCGGTACGTTCCTCTCCGTTGTGAGAGTACACCAAACGTCATCAATAAGGTCTACCACCAACTGATCAAGGAAGTAGATGAAGACAATGTTCATCAACTCCTATAACGACTACTAGGACGTTCCTCAACTCAGATGACAACACTACAACTCGTAATGTCCATAACGAGTATGGAATGTTGTCTTATGCCCACACTGCTCTCTCATCCTTAGCTGATGATATCCTAAGCATACGGAAATCTTAAAAACACAATTGCTTCTCTTAGTTGATCCAACAAGTCGTCCATACGTAGCAATGAACGTGCTAGGGCGAACGGAGCCCGTCTCAAACCACTCTTCAAATTGCTTCTTCAATTTCTAACAACTCAACAAGCCATATACCTCATAGGCCTTCTCCCAACCAGTCTTGTACCATACTTCAACACAATATCAAAGTCCTCATTCCGCTGAGGCGATAGATTAGACGGTTCAGTAACACGTCTATAAGATCATATACCACTAAAATACTCTTCAGTGTGGAACTATATCTTTCCTTCATGGCACAACATTAAAAAAAACATCACCCTCTGGTGTTATCAACCTCGCTGCTCATACGGCACTAAAGACAACTCACCTCCTCAAAGGTCATAACCTCGGAAAACCTCTACTTAGTCGATCTCAGTAGAGACTATAGTCCTCCTACTACTATCTAAACCAACATGATATCTATTCGTCAACCATACATAAAGACCTTCTCATGCACCTAAGGCATGGCAAAGAAGTCTTCAAGCCATACACAAGTCCCTGAACAAAGAGAACAACCACATATCTCACGGGTACCTAAGACCCGTAACTCGTAATCCTATAAAGGAAGATCTATCTTCTACTGTATCCACAATTAACTATTAACACATGCATCGAAAGACAAGAGGTGCATAGCACTCACAACAAACAAAACTCCACTAGGTAAACCATTAACAAGAATGGTACCTGTAACAGCTAACGCCCAAAGCTCTACTGCATATCATTACTCAATCTCAAACCTATGCTCCTCAGGTATCACTGAGGTCATCGCCATAGCCTCCACTTCCACTCTTTCTGCATCGCAAAGAGGAAGGTCTTGATGAGAAGAAACACTACCTTGCTGACAGAAAGGGGCCAGATGGCCTAGTTCACCACAGGTGAAGCAAGCTGTCGGTGCCATGGGGCACTCAAAGCTCACATGATCTGGATAACCACAGTTGAGACATATACGTCTCATCCCTGCCACTAGTACGGGTGGCTCCTCTGCACTGCCCAACTCAAAGGCTCTACCTTGAGCTCTTCTAGTATCATTGGTACTCCTACCACGACCCTGAACTCTACTCAGCCTGGGAACGGATTCCTGAGTAGGCGAATGATATGGGATTCTCTGCTGCCCCCGCGTCTGCTGCTGAGGTGTCTTCTGACCACCTCCCATCACACTAGCAGAAATAAAACTCTGTCGTGATGCCACTCCAGTTTGCTTACAGAAAACAGTTCTATGACCCTGTCTACCACAGGTAAAGCAAGTCACTGGCGATCTTGGACACTATGGTCGTACATGTCCAGGCTTCCCACAATTGTAACAAGTCCTCGGTTCACCTGAAGTCCGTGTGAAACGAGAAGTAATCAAACATCCACAAGTCGGGCTTGGTTTGCAACCCGAATATCCAACCTCGTCTTCTGCTGATTCAACCCATTGTTTCTTCTTTAATCCAGAAGCTTCAGTTGGTCTCACAGATGTTGGTAAATCAGGTGTAGATCTACCCGCTATCGCCGCCTCATATACTTGCTGCATATACTCTTGAAACTCGAATCTACTCATGGAGACACGATCAACCTCTTCTAACTCGTTCTCTGCCATATGCAACACAACAGCGGATACTGGTCCCTGACTTGGCGCTACTGAAGGAAGAGGGGGTGTACCCCTATCTCGTCCCATTACAGATATTGCTCTAGTTTGAGCCATCTATAGAATATACGCCCCTAAACTTATAAGGCTATATATATGCCATATGTATCGATATATATATATATATATATATATATATATATATATATATATATATATATATATATATATATATATATATATATATATATATATATATATATA
>BSUD01000003.1:64811781-64895794 GCA_033239045.1 Fagopyrum esculentum
TCAGCACATAAAAGATATATATATATATATATATATATATATATATATATATATATATCTACACTATCGAGATCCTTAGATAGGTGATGACTTCTGTACATACTATCCCAAAACATCTGTACTCGCTTTAAACCAAAACCTTTTGAAAAGTCAGACCCCATGTGGGTTTTGTTTATTTTTCTACCTTTATTGCAGATAGCAAGTGCCATTGTTGTCAACCTAAGGCTCTGATACCAACTCTGTAACACCCCAAATCCGCGGGACTTGGAGTGTCACATTGGGCTAGGATCTCACAATGGATCCTGACCCTAGCCTGACAACAAGTTCACTGGATCTTACAACAAGACATAGGTAGATTAAAATCAAATACATAAAACCTGAGTATGATACATCAAAAGAGTTTACAAATTCATAGCCGAGTACAAAACAACAACATAAACCACAACCACAAAAGATCCCACATCCCACGCATCCTAATGTACAGAAGTCCTCGGCTTGTCACACCATCTGACTCACTCTGTAGTATTCCTAACCTGCAGAACACTACAACACGGTATGAAACCGTTAGCTACAGCAATGAAAAGCATGAAGGTAATAGCACAACCACACATCAACATCTCAAACATGATTCATTTATTATCTTTCATTACGTTATTCCATTACTAATTCAACTTCTTTTGTAACACGAGGAGCCTCAAGAACCCCGTCCCAAACGTAACACAGGAGTTTTGCATCGGGGTGACCTTTACTCGTCCCCTCTTGTGAGATCATCCTCAGGGCACCTCCTCCTAACCAGCAGGCGGAGACCAGCGGTTACCGCCCGTTATAATACACTTGGGCCAAATAAATGTAATGAATGGTCATCCTAGTCCGGTTTAGGTTATAAAAGCACAATCATATGAACACACACAACCGTCACAATCATACAATCCACAACTGCACGCTAAGTAAGTCCTATGGACTTACCTGATATACTCGTAACCTTTACCACGTCACAACTTCCCCTTGGTGAAGTAATCAACGCCTGCAATAGCAAGGCACACACAATCACAAACTACAAAGGTTAGGAGACTCGTCTCACTAACCACAACCAACCTATATCTCAAATCTAAACCTCAGATCCTCAACACATTCATAAATGCCTAAGGCATATCCTCAACATAATATCTCATCATACTCGTACACATACTAATCCTTAAAGCCATAACCGATATCCATAACATCATCATGATCCTCAACTCATTCTGACACCTAGCATGCATCTAATCAGTATTCCTCAATCTCAAATTTAATCCTAATTTAATTAATTAACCTTTAATTAATTAATTAAATTTCACCAGAATAATGTTTTGCCCGCAGGCCATTTCTAAACCCACCTCTCATCAAATTTCATCAAACAAAAAACCCATAAACACCAGAATAATATAATGATCATAATGGAATTTCTAATTATCCATTTTGAAAAGCCTAAGGTCAATTTAGGCCAAATCGCAGTACGAAAAACGAATAAATTCATAACTTATTCGTTACTAACCCGATTGACGATCTGAAAGAAGATTCGGAATCACAACGATGCAGGCTACGCATGCACAACATCAAATTCACCGGAATCTGAGCGACGGAACTGTCCTGGTGATATATATGCTCGACCAGGTCTTCTTTTGCTCGGAAATGCATAAACTTGGTACCGATATGAAGAGAATGAAGAGAGGAATCCAAAATTTCAAACGGAATTGAAATCGGATGAGAAACGGAGAGTAGATATGAGTTTGATGTTTGAGAGAAATCAGAGCTTTTACGAGGAAACGTGAAAGGAAATGAATTAATAAACGATTTTCCGCTATTTATAGTGAAGTCGATAATTATCCTTTAGCGAAGCCGATAATTATCCTTTTATCGATCCAATGGCGGGTTGAACCCCCTTCTCCAAACTTCTCGAAATTGGAATAATAGATCTTGGATATTGTAGGGATAATTATTCCTTAATTGCCTCGGAAAATGTGTATTCCTAAGCCGCCTTTCTTAGCCGTTAAGAAACGAAATAGCGACTCTTTTGTCCGTTTTGCCTTTCCATGTTATTTCATATCTAGGACATGTCCGATATCCTGATCATTTCTCTCAACTGCATTTTTATTAATTGGAGCTCCCAAATGCTCCAAATAATACCGGAGGGTGAAAATAATTACCCGGGGGAAAAAGTGAAAATTTCACCATAAGCCCAAAATTACGCCAGGAACATAACAGTGGGACTTATACTCAACACTTACGCAATCTTCGCGAGTTATATGTCAATTACTATCAGTGATTAAGTTAATCAACATTAATTAGAATTCGGAAATCCTAGCTATTACAACACATCCACGACCAATCCAGCCCATATTCCATCCATCAAGACAAGTCCGACTCTTTCCCTTATGCGCCATAAAAGAAGCCTAAGTTGCATTGAATCAAGTCTTGTTCAACTATTCGTATTTGCCGCTTTAATTAGTTGCCATGAATCAAGTCCCGCTCAACTCTTCGTATTTCCCGCTTTGTTATTTATTGCCTTTTCTTTTATTTGATTGTATTTGGTTGATTTTCCAGCCCTATATAAGGGACCTCCAACCATGTAATTTGACAAGTTGAAGTTGAATGAAAGAGAGTTTCTCTAAAACGTTTTATTGGTTTTTCTCACAATCATCCCGAAATCTAGGTGAGAGGCTTAGTTTTCACAACCTTTGGTGAGATGCTAAAGGAGTTGTCCTAGTGAGAGGCGAAGACAACGAAGGTTCGTTAAACCCGGAATGCGATTCCGAGGGTGAGGCGTTCGATTTGAGGGATTCCCGAAGTGAGATTTAGAGGGAGTTTGCTCATCATATCCGGATTTCGATCCTTCAAATCAATCCATCTTCATCTCGTTCATACTGTTTGAGTCAAGTGGAATCGTACCGCCAGTCCTTCGTTTTCGAGGCGACATCGATCACATCATTCTTGATGCGCTCTTCGTTGGTTGAACGCGAGGATCCACCGGTGTTGTTCCTTCCACCCACTTCTTTTTTTGATTTTTTTGATTGAAATATGCCAAGCAAGGATCGTCCACCCTCACACCTTGGATCTCCTTGGCTCGAGATCTTTTCCCTCGGAATCTCACGTCAGGATTGAATCTCCTTTGTCCTCCTAGCCTCTCACCGTAAGGACACCACTCGGCCTCTCACCTTGTGGGTTTCGAAACTTTGGCCTCTCACCTTAGTCTCTAGGTTTGTTTTTTTCAAAATAAAAACACAACTTTTGATTGAAAATCACTCAAATTCCTCTTGCTATAAAATGGTGTGGGAGAGGCCTTATATAGGCTGAAAATTCAGCACCTAACTCCCAACAATTAAAGGTTACAAGCTCATGAGTTTGGAAATTAAACAAAGGAATAAACAAAGGACTTTCACCACCTACTTTCTCCACTTACTTTTCTCCACCTACTTTCACATAATTAATACTTAAATTCATGCATAATATATGAACAATATCAGGATGGTATGCTGCATGAAATATGTAATTGTTATACGTGCATATGTCTTGTATAACCATTTTTCATGCCTCCATGCATGATCTTGCCCAACAATCCATACAAGTACCGTAGTTTCTGCAATGTAGGATCATTTTCACCCTCTTCCTCTTGGAATCTCGACTTTGTGTAAACTAAAAAGTTGTAGATATTGACAATACCTTTCAAAGTAGTACTCATGGGTATTTTAATTCCAAGAATTTCCTCAGTTATAGGTATTTTACTGAGAGTGCGCAAACCTGACAACTTAGCCGGAGAGAGTAAAAATTGGTCTGCATTGGGCATGCTCGAAGCAAGCATTTTCGGTTTGATTTCAATAGGTTTTGCCTCAATTTTAGGCATGACCTCCAACACATAAGTATTGATTTTGATAGGTTCCGGCTGAGTTTTGACTTGGACGGTTGGTGGCAAAACGATTGGTTCCGGTATATTGACGATGATTTCTTCTTCGGTGGGGATCACATCATCTCCTTTCCCTTGAAAATGATTCGTCCTCAAGTCCGTCATGCCATCATTGGAAAAATTATTATTGGATTTATTGCCATGGTAACTACTTCTCTCGACTTCGACGCCATCATGTCGATATGCTTGTATATGATCCGGGGACCCATGGGCATGACTATTCACATTTTGTTCTCGATGGTTGTTGCTTTGATCATTCCGTTTTGCATGGTTGCTACCTCCTTGGATTTGGTCATGAGGGTTCAAGGGAAGAGGATGCAACCTTAAGAATATCTCATCTACTAAGGCTTCAATCCTATCCAAACGTTGGTCGATTCGATTACCACCGTTTTCATTGTCGTTGATGATCTTCATCCCCGAAAGCTTAAGGAACTCGTACCGTTGGGCTCTGATACCACTTAATGCGCTCTTCGTTGGTTGAACGCGAGGATCCACCGGTGTTGTTCCTTCCATCCACTTCTTTTTTTTGATTTTTTTGATTGGGATATGCCAAGCAAGGATCGTCCAGCCTCGCACCTTGGATCTCCTTGGCTCGAGATCTTTTCCCTCGGAACCTCACGTCGGGATTGAATCTCCTTTGTCCTCCTAGCCTCTCACCGTAAGGACACCACTCGGCCTCTCACCTTGTGGGTTTCGAAACTTTGGCCTCTCACCTTAGTCTCTAGGTTTGTTTTTTTCAAAGTAAAAACACAACTTTTGATTGAAAATCACTCAAATTCCTCTTGCTATAAAATGGTATGTGAGAGGCCTTATATAGGCTGAAAATTCAGCACCTAACTCCCAACAATTAAAGGTTACAAGCTCATGAGTATGGAAATTAAACAAAGGAATAAACAAAGAACTTTCACCACCTACTTTCTCCACTTACTTTTCTCCACCTACTTTCACATAATTAATACATAAATTCATGCATAATATATGAATAATATGAGGATGGTATGCTGCATGAAATATATATGGGTTGGACGTGTATATGTTTTGTATAACCATCTTTCATGCCTCCATGCATGATCTTGCCCAACAATCCATACAAGTACCGTAGTTGCTGCAATGAAGGATCATTTTCACCCTCTTCCTCTTGGAATCTAGACTTTGTGTAAACTAGAAAGTTGTAGATATTGAAAATACCTTTCAAAGTAGTACCCATGAGTATTTTAATTCTAAGAATTGCCTCAGTTATAGGCATTTTACTGAGAGTGCGCAAACCTGACATCTTAGCCGGAGAGAGTGAAAATTGGCCTGCATTGGGAATGCTCGGAGCAAGTATTTTCGGTTTGATTTCAATAGGTTTTGGCTCAGTTTTTGGCATGATCTGCAACATATAAGTATTGATTTTGATAGGTTCCGACTGAGTTTTGACTTGGACGGTTGGTGGCAAAACGATTGGTTCCGGCATATTGACGATGATTTCTTCTTCGGTAGGAATCACATCATATACCCTGGGACGGAGAGTAGGCTATTTAGAGCCGAACTTCATAAACATATCCTCGTGTCGATCTTTTCTATTCCATACCATATCTTCTTTATTGTGACTAACTTGGTTTTGCAGGTTTACAAAGTCAAGGCCCTTGAAATCAGTTTCAAAGTCCTTGAAATCAAAGTGTGTCACAAAGAGCTCAAATCGATATCAAGGCCTTTGAAATTAGTTTCAAAGCCTTGAGATAGGTTTTTGCGTAATGTTCTCATACTCTATTCAACCCCCCATTCTAGAGTATATTTGTCCTTTATATTCACCTAACGATTCTTCAGAGCGTAAATGGAACATTCATGGACAAGGCATCAAGATGGGCCATATGGGAAGCATTTTGGAGCATAAAAGGAAGGATAAGATATCATAAAAGAAGATAGAAGGAAGAGTGAAGAGATAACACGCTGCAGAGTACAAATCTCGGTTCATTAGAAGAAATCTCGTTCGAGATTTTGTACGGGCTTGACCGTAGTTTAGTGAAAACGGCCCAAAATACAAACTTCAAACCCTAACTTCTTTTATAAGATATCACGGCTACAACAATCAAAAGGGAGACTAAATCTGACACATTCAGAACACAATTGACACGGTTTGACAAACCGTACGACAACACTTTGAGAGATTGAATCATCAACAACAACATTGGAGATTGTGATAATCTTGGAGAGAATACTTAGTTTTTAGATTTCATTCCTTTCAAACACAAGACCGGATCTTTGTTATTGCTTTCATACAGATTTTGACTATTGAAGACCTTTGGTAAGTATTTCTTACTCCTCTTTTAGTTCTATTGGTTATTTTGGTTTCTTGATCTATTTTATCATTCTTGATTTGAATATGTGTGTTGTTGGCTAAAACTCTTGCGATTCTAGAGTGATGGGTTGATGGTTGTGGTTTAGATGATGATAGACCGAGCCTTTAAGTTTAGATTGGACCTTGAGAGTTTTTTTACCTTTGCAGAACCAAATCTCGGTCTGTTCTTGAGAATCTCGTCCGATAATTCACCAAGAACAGGCCGTAGTTTCGTCCATCGTGTAGTTTTTGTTATATCCTTAAACCTAGGTTATAGATTGCCCAAATCCTAGTCTTGTTGAGCCTTTCAAGCTTATATCCAAGCTTGGGAAGAGACTTACCCGGTGATTCCCTTTCTTGGTTGCCAAAGATGATGAGTTCTAGGTAATAAAGTTTTATCCTTTATTAGGTTTAAATGTGCATTCTTCTTGCCTTTGTGAGTTAACCTAAGACTTACCCGTTGATGATTAGTTCTATTCCCATAGGTTGAGTGGTTGATTCGAGATTATAGTTCCTTTCCTTAGATCCTTGAGGCGTACCCGGTGATAGGAGCTTTGATTTGGGATAGTGGATAGTGAGACCTCCCCCGTGTTCTATCCCACCATAGAAACACCTTTCGTTTGCGATCCCAACTCTCTCCATAGATCTTTAGAAGTTCTTAATCGAAAACCACAATTGGATACCTTGATCTCTAGAATATGGGCTTTCCCGATTATTATATTTATTCACATCATTGCTTTTTATCTTTTCCGTTATTTGATATTTGCAAATTGTCTAACTAGATTTACTTTTACTATTTGGTTTCACCACAGTCCTTGTGTTTGACCCTGGAATATTTGCCTTTATAGCGATTGCTCCGTACTCTATGGGTTCACTTGTTTGCTTATATTTCCGGTATAAATTTAAGACTTATTTTCGTTCATATACACACACATCTGAGAGCGACAATCGTCAACAGATTCCGGAATATTATATGCATTATAAAGAGGATTTGAATGTCTCATACCTTGCCCTTGAGGGGGTCTTTGAGGTTTTTCTGGGGAAGGAAATTGAGTTGGGTTACGTGAGATTTCTCTAACGTCGAAAGCAGATCTCGGCTGGAATCTCGGTTGGACAAGGGAGAGATTTTAGGGTTGAGATTCTTCTCTAGGGCAAGAGTCCAGCTTCTCCATCCGTTCAGCAATGTTAAAATTGTAGCCATGAGTTGCTGTAGCACCGAACCTGAGGACTCACTCTTTTGTGATCCTCGAGAGCTAATTTGTCTTTGACATCTACACCAACACGCAAAGTAACAACAAACTTGCAAAGCTAGTGAAAATGAAGGTTCCTTACTCACACTATGTTGTGATATCTCAAGCTAATTTGATGTAATTGTCTTGGATGGATTACTACTCTTTTAAAATCGGTGACTAGCTTCAACTAGAAACTCCTTGGATGAATCAAGTTGTCAACTTGGCTTGTAAGAAGTTTCTTGTGTTGAAAGATAGTTAAGCAAAACCGTTGTTGGAGTTCTCTTCACAAAATTAACACAAAGTAGAGAGAATATGGCAAGTAGACACAAATAGTATGATAGAAATTATAAATACTAACTAACACACCAAAAGAAATAGACTCAAAGTGTTTAGAGTAGAAAGAGACAAGAAATATACACACAAGAGACTAAGAAGAGAGTTTTACGTGCCTTGAACTTATGCAATTAGAGAGATAGATACCCTGGTAGGTTTAATCTCGACAGAGGGTATTCTCGGTCAAAATCTCGGCCGAGATTCTTCACTGGGGGAGAGATTGATAAATAGTGATGTGTTTTTGCTAATAATTGGATCAAGGACGGTATGAAACATCTTCTCTGGATGCCCTCTTGAACTTGGCACACATTAACTGCACAACTCTTGCCTAAAATTTGTAACACCCCAAATTCTCAGAACTCGGGGAGCTACTCGTTAGGACCTTACAATGGGTCCCGACATTAATTTGACAGCAACTTTACTAGGATCTTACAACAAGGCACAAATGTATTTAAATCATTGAAACATTAAATCATTTGTACATGAATGATATGTATCAACCTTACAAGACAGAGATATAATGTAACGTATATGAAGAAACTGAAGACGCCCCCGTCCCCATCTAAATGAGTACGTGGACCTAGCTGAGCATCCTCTCTGGATCTATCTACAAATGTCTTAACCTGCAAGGCATCTACAAAGCGGTATAAAACCGTTACCTAACATTCTAAGCATTAGAATAAAGGTAAAGGCACATAAACACATAAAGAAGATAACACATACAACATGCAAACACTCAAGTTCGTTTATTATCTTTATTTACGTTATTCCTTACTAATTCAACTTTCGGTTTTGTGACACGAGAATCTCCCGAAACCCGCCTCTGTCCCCGTTTACCAGCAAGGAATGACACAGATGCATCCGACCGTCTACCTGCCTGGGCTAGTCGCAGAGAACCTCCTAGCTCTCGCAAGAGCTAGGCATTGATGTCACCGCCCGTTATCATACACTTGAGCCAATTATATAATATATATAGGTCGACCTATTCCGGTTTTGTTGTTGAACATAACTAACACACACCACCAATACACAACATGTAAAATCCGGAATTTTTATTCCGTTTAATTCCGTAACAAATAGGATTTCGATCCATTGATCTTTTTCTGTCTACCTAGTCGTACACACTATCTCAAAATTTTATCATTTTTATGTGACCTCACTTCACATAAAATGATAGAATTTTATATCAAACCCTAATCTATCGAACCCTAGTTTATATCATGACATGTCCTTGACAAAGTCATGATGTCCTTTTGACGAGACCATGACGAGATCATGACAAGGCCATGCATGGGCTTGACAAAGCCATGACACATTTTTGACAAGGCTGTGACAAAGCCTTGACAACTCAGCCCACCTTGTGTTGCCTTATCTCAGCCCATTTTTTTTGCCAGCCCTTTCTCCTCCAGCTTCGGCCCAAGAGTAGCATGCCAGCTAGCTGCCTTCTTGAAACCTAATGGGTCATTCGCCCTTCTACTTGCTGACCCAAGTACCTGCAAACCCCAACCCAAATCGGCCACAACTTCCGCCAGCCCAAAAGAGACGTACAACGCCTGGGTTGAGATGAGCTGGAGGAGTTACGCGCTGCCATTACTCCAGGAATCATGCTAAAATCCCTTGCTCTCCTCCTTCTTCGCGTCCAGATACATCCAGATGATACGTTGCAGCTTCTCTCGTTCACGATCTCCTCTACCTTCCTTCTCCTTGTCGTCTACACCACTACTCCTCAGTGTATCCATCGCCAGCAGGAAGACGAGAGACCGATACAATCTGGACCGAAATCAACCACCATACAGATGCCAACAAGAACCATCCCGAGTTGGAGCCGACGACCCAGATCGAGAGTAAGTCTTCTACTTACCTTCTTCTTTGTTTTCTGAGTGTGAGAGGGAGCCAACGTGGTTAGATTGCTGCAGATTCAATAGGTCCATCTAGGGACCGAGAGTGATTTCTACAGATCCACCTCAAAATCCATCCAAGAACCCAGCCCAGTCCTGTGTGACACAACCAGCCTACGTGTGTCCAAGGGGTGAGAAAGGTTCGATCAAGGGGCCAACAATCTGGTGCACAACAAAGGGAGACTTTCAGGATGAGGCCAGGGAGAATCGAATCAGGAGTGCTAGTGAACCACAGAGGTAGCATTCTGAAAATTTCTGTGTGCCACAGTCATGTTTACACCAGTTTTTCGTTGCCATAGAAACACCATCCACCGTTCAATTTTTAGTAGGCTATAGATTGAGTTGCATACTGTATTGTATCAAGATTTGAGATCAATCCAACGGTCGGATCTAGAACTGTAGGAGCTTAAATTTGACTGGTTGTGCAGTAGAAAACATACTCAGAAAATTGGCTAAGTATAGAATGTGGAGTTGGAACCAACTTTGGAGCTTTTTATAGGGATTGTTGTTGTGAATTTTGGAGAGTTCTTTGATCTTATGGGTAGCCTACATACCATAGATGACCTAGAGAATTATTTCGGATTTTTTATAAATTTATTCGAGCTTCATATTTGGAGCCAAAGTTGGACCCTATTGACTTTTCGGAAAATAGAAAAATGTGTAGTTTTCTAGTTTTACCCAAACTCATCCTTAAGAGTTAGAATATGGCATTTTAGTCTCAAATAAGAGTTTAAGCATAAATTATGAGATTTTTGGGAGTTTCGAGACCAAGGGTAAAACAGTCATTTTACCTTAAATGAGTATTGTAATAGTTTCTGTTCAAATAGGATCTTATATCTTAGGAGTTTTAGACTTCTAAGTACCTAGGAGAGGTGTTGATTCCCTTGCCTCCTTTGACAGGCCACTGAGTTTCTACAGTTACAGATCGAGTTGTGGTTAAGAGAGTCGAGATCTGATTCAGGTAAGTCCTTTGGGCTTACTTAGCTAGCTTTCAGATATGAGTGTGAATGATGATAGTGGTGTTAATGATGTGTGTAATAATGTATTTCACTGTAACCATCGACCGACCTACATATTTGGACTAAGAGTAACGGGCGGTGGCATTTTGCTCAGTTAGCCTAAGGGCGCTGGGAGTTTCTTTCGAGAATAGTCCATACTTGGTTTTCTGGGACGCCACCAGCGGAGGTGTGCCAAACCATCACCAGTTGGATAAGGAACGGAGGCGAGAAATCTTGAGATTTCTCGTGCCACAACTTTTAAACGGGATGAAGTGAATCCATAAGTTATCAGATAATAACCGGATTGTGTGCCAACATGTTGAGTGTTTATATTTTCCTTCTGTGTGTTTGTGCTATTTATCATTGTGCTTACATTTGATTAGTTAGCTAACTGTTTGATCGTTGTTTAGACTTGCCACAAGTTAGAGCAGATGCCGAGTGATCCGGATGGTAGTGGTCTGCCGGGGTGTTGTACTCCTTAGGACGGGTTGTAGTTTCCTTTTATTGTTGGTCTTTCAGTTATGACTTTTCCTTTTTCTCAGATTGTGAGACCTTGTTATTTCCGGCTGTTAGTATTCTGGTCACATTCATGACTTTGTTAAAACATACTTTATGATTTTTGATTTTTCCTTATCTATGCCTTGTTGTAAGATCTAGTTAAGTTGTTGTAAAACTAAGGTCGGGACCCACTGTGAGGTCCTAAATAATATCTCTCCGAGTTCTGAAACATGGGGTGTTACAACGTGGTATTAGAGCCAGGTTGGCAACAATGGCACTTGAAATCTTCTAAAAGGTCAAATAAGTAAATAAGTAGAACGCGAAAGGGTATGAGTTTTCCAAAGGCATTTTGGTTTTCAAAATGCATGCATAGTCGGTTTGGGATAGAAAGTACGAACGACCACCACTACCTCCGCGGATCTCGGCATTCTTAGTTGATCACTTTAGACTTTTACAACTTTTGACCGATTAGCTCGATTATAACTATAGTTTTTATCACTCGTGCAAATGGCATGTACTAGGGCTACACCAGCTACTGGTCGAGGTAGAGGTCGTCCACCTCTTTCTCCAGCTAGACAGGATAGGGGTGATAGGACTTCTGCTGTTAGAGGTCGTGTCCGTGGAGGTAGACCTCCACTGGCGAGAGTTCGAGGACGATCTCCTCGAGAGGATCCACCCGCAACGAGTATGTCAAATGTTGCAGGGGAAGAGGTAGCTGAGAGTATGGTTCCTGAGGTCGGGAATGAGACCGCTGCTAGGTCAAGAGCACAGGGAGCTCGTTCAACTGAGTCAGGACGCGTTTCTATAGGGGCATTTGAGTACAGAGAGTACATAGCATATGTCCAGCGTATGGAGGAGGCTGCCAGGACAGAAAGACTTGCCCATGTACCACCAGTACCGGATAGATCATCTCAGGTGACATAGAGAGTGACTCAGGTGCCGGTTGTGCCTAGGAGGAGAGTTGAGGCTGACAGAGCTCCTGCTGGGTCTAGAGCCCCGAGGCCGGATGAGTGGTTGAAGGCTTTCAACACCTTGAAAGTTCCCTCATTCAATGGAGAGATAGGGTTGGAAGTGGAGCATTGAATAGGGCACTTAGAGACTGCACTAGAGACGATACGTTGCCCAAAGGATAGACATTTGGAGTTAGTACAAACCTTGTTCATGGAGGAGGCTCATTCCTGGTGGCGGACCATTCGTAGCCGAGTCACCAGTTGGGAGCAGATGAGGAGCAGTATTAGAGAGAGGTACTACTTTGCCTCGTTGAGGAGAGAGAAGTTTCAGGACTTCATTGAGGCAGGATTTGAGGATATTCCGGTTGCCGAGGCAGTCAAGAAGTTTCGGAAGGAGTTGACCATACTTGGACCAGCTGCACCTCCTGAAGAGTAGCACATGTATCTCTTTTTCCGGAGATTGAGAGAGAGCACTCGTTCTTATCTTGCAGGATTTTGCTGCGAGCCTTTGTCAAACTATCACGATAGGGCTTCTGCATATGAGAGAGATAGGCCAGTTCCAAGGAGAGCAGTTCAGTTTGGTTGGCCGGATAAGCGGAAGAGGACATGTTATGCTAGTAGTGGTACAACTATATCCGGGTTTGGACTAGGGCAGACTCAGGGGAGGCCGAGCTATCACACACTACAATCCAGGCTTTGGGTAGAGAGCGGTAGTGTTTTAACTATGGTAGTCGTGATCATCTCAAGCCAGACTGTAAGAGGCCACCTACTACCTGCTTCACTTGTGGGAAGCCGGGACACAAGTCTCCTTTTTGCCATCAGGGCAGAGCTCCGTCACAGCAGGGTTCTTCCCGTGCAGGTGCTGAGAGGAATGGACAGAGGCCTCCTCAGTACCGAGCGCCGAGTCAGCAGCAACAGTAGTACCAGGTCCAGGACACCCTGCTTCACACAATACTACACAGGGATCAGGCCGGGGCAGGGGACGTGGTGGTACTACTGAAACCAAAGGAGCCCCATCGATAGTGTTTGAGCTTAGGAGTGCTGATCAGCCAACGGCACCTACGACCACATGTACTATCTGGATTCATGATTTACCTGTGCGAGTTTTGTTTGATACGGATGTTACACACTCCTTTATATCAGATGCATGCGTAGATAGGTTGTCCTTAGCTACGGTAAAGGGAGTACCTTTTGTAGTTGGGTTACCTGATGGGGTAAGATTAGAGGATCCCGAGAAATTCATGACTGCCCTATTTATTTGGGAAATCGGGATTTGCTGGTAGACTCCTAGTCATGCCCTTAGCACATGAGGACGTGATTTTAGGGATAGATTGGATGATGAGACATGGAGCGGTCTTAGACATTGGCAGGAGGACTGTGACTGTCGCCACTGAAGAGGGTCACATAGTGATATTTCGAGGTTGAGACCTCAAAAAGTCTGACACAATTATCAGCGCAGTGAGAGCAGCGAGACTGATAGCACAGGGTTGCGAGACCTTCTAGTGTTATGCCATGAAGGAACACAAGAGCCTGACGGTAGAGGAGATACCCGTTGCATGCGAGTTTGCAGAGGTAAACAATGACGATCTGCCAGGGTTACCCCCACAGAGGAGTGTTGATTTCAGCTTTGAGTTAGAGCCGGGCACGAGACCGATCTCGAATGCCCCGTACCACACGACACCGATAGAGTTGCTTGAGTTGAAGAAGCAGTTAGAGGAGTTAGGAGAGAAGGGCTTCATACGCCCTAGTGTTTCTCCTTGTGGAGCACCGGTATTGTTTGTGAGGAAGAAGGATGGATCGATGAGGCAATGCATCAATTACAAAGAGTTGAACAAGGTCACCATCAAGAACAAGTATCCACTCCCTCGCATAGATGAGCTGTTGGACCAGTTACATGGAGCGTCAGTGTTTTCGAGGATAGACTTGAGGTCGGGTTATCACCAATTAAGGGTGAGGGACTAGGACATACCTAAGACGGCATTCCGGACTAGGTATGGCCAATATGAGTTTGTAGTGATGCCATTCGGGATCACTAATACGCCAGCGGTATTCATGGAGTTGATGAACGGGATTTTCATCGACTTCTTAGACCAGTTTGTAGTGGTCTTCATTGACGACATCCTAATTTACTCTAGGAGTCGGGAGGAGCATGCCGGACACTTGAGGACAGTGTTATAGATTCAGCAAGATAGCCAGCTCTATGCTAAGCTGTCCAAGTGTGAGTTCTGGATGTCAGAGGTGGCCTTCTTAGGTCATGTTGTGACTGCTGAGGGGATTAAGGTCGATCCGGTGAAAATCGAGTCAACACCTTCTTGGCAACCTACGAAGAATGTTAAGGAGGATCGTAGCTTCCTCGATTTGGTAGGTTACTACTGCCGGTTTGTGGAAGGGTTTTCCCTGATTGCCCGACCACTTACCTGCCTTTTGAGGAAGACTACTCGTTTTGTTTGGTCTGAGTCGTGCCAGCGGAGCTTTGAGGAGCTGAAGAGGAGATTGACATCTGCTCCGATTTTAGCACAACCTGAGGGTACAAATGACTTTGTGGTATATAGTGACGCATCCAAGCTAGGCTTGGGGTGTGTCTTGATGCAGAGGGGTAAGGTCAAAGCATATGTGTCTTGCCAGCTGAAGACGTATGAGGAGAACTACCCCACACACGACTTAGAGTTAGCTGTAGTAGTCCATGTTCTTAAGATCTGGCGTCACTATCTCTATGGGGTGACATGTCAGATCTTCACAAACCATAAGAGTCTGAAATACATATTCACTCAGCGGGAGTTGAATAACCGCCAGAGGCGGTGGTTTGAGTTGATCAAGGATTTCGACCTTGAGATTCTCTACCACCCCGAAAAGGCGAATGTAGTTGCTGACGCTTTGAGTCAGAAGACGCCTCGGGAGAAGGCGATAGCCCGATTGACAGTACAACCGCAGTTACAGAGAGATTTGGCTTGGTTGGAGGTAGAGATTAAGTTTCCAAATAGAGTTCATCAGTTGGCTACCTTAGAGTTACTTCCTGATCTGTTGGGTGAGATCCGACAAAAGCATGAGACTTGTCCAACTTTGACCAAGATCCGAGACAAAATTGTAACACCCCGAATTCTCAGAACTCGGGACATTACTGGTTAGGACCTTACAATGGGTCCCGACCTCAGTTTGACAACAATATTACTAGGATCTTGCAACAAGACACAAATAAGAAAAACCGAAATTCATAAAATTTATTTGTAAAAGGATGAATGTAACAAAGTCTAACAGCCTATCATACTTAAACAACGGAAAAGACTAACTATCTTAACAAAAGGGAAAGACAACAAAGCAACAACCCAACCCCCCACTCTAAAGAGTACGGAGACCCGGCTGACCACTACTTCCGGATCACTCAGCTGCTGTTCTAACCTGCGGTAAATCTAAAAACACAACAAAACAATCATTAGCTAGTTATCTAAACATTAGGAGAATAATAATAGCACACACACACATAAAATAATAAACACTCATCATGCTTTCAAACAATCCATTTATTATCTTCATTTAAGTCATTCACTCTAATGATACTAATTTTGTGACACGAGGGATTCCCAAACCTCGCCTCCGCCCCCGTGTACCCATAAGGAGTGGATCCGATGCATCTCACCGTATACCTGTATGGTCTGGGTATAGAGAACCTCCTAGTCTCCTGGCAGAGCTGGGCAGTGATGTCACGGCCCGTTATACATACACTTGGGCCTTAACACATAATAACAACGGTCGTCCTAACAAGTTGTTATTATAACACACATGGTACACACACCACTAATATCACTCAACTAATATCCAAAAACCAGCTAAGTAAGTCGCAAGGACTTACCTGAATCAAAAATCGCTTTCTCAAATCTCAACTTGGTTCGAATCCGTGGTAACTCAAACGCCTGTCAAATAAGGCATGTGGATCAAAATCACATCCAGATGTTCAACCTCATGCGAAGGAATTACGGAAAAAGCTCTCTTACGGTAAAAGACCATTTTACCCTTAGTGCCGAAATTCTCAAAGTCTATCATTTAGTTCTAATATTTTCTTTTAGAACCTATGCCCATAAACTAGTTCTCATTGAAAAGTTTGGTAAGGATTTAGTAAGGTTTTATAAGAGTTATCCAACATTCTTAATTTATACCATAGTCGTTAAAGCCTGATTTTGGATTCATAAACGCCGCTTGGATAAGGTTATAAAAAATTCCAAAATAAACTCTTAGATCCTCTATGATATGCATACTAAATATAGGGTAACTATCTCTCACAAATACTCAATCATAACTCTCCCATAAATCTCCAAAGTTGGAAAGAAAGCTAGAAAATTTCATACTTAGTCAATTTTCTTCTGCTGTAAAAACAGCCCAACTAACCTACTTTGAGTCCTTATAAGTTCTAATCCGACCGTTAACTTTCTCCCAAATTTTAACACAAAAAACTACATGTATCCATCTACTACATATAAAAAATTCAACGGTGGATTCTCGAATTAAGGCATAAAACTGCAGCCTTACATTCAACAGTTCTTACCCCAAACATTATAAAATTAACCCAACAAGGTTCTACTTCAATGCACCCAACCAGCAACCCTAGATTACAACCTATGCAGAGGACACACAAACAGCAGCCTTCCTACACACTCCACCCTCACCCAATTACTCTCTCTATTGTCCCTACCGTAAGATTTTCATACAATAATTAAGGAGGCAAAAGATCTAAACTGTGGACTCACAGGAGAGGGAACACTCGCAACTGGCTGGTGTTGTGTGCGGCATGACTCGGGACTGGTTGCAGATGAGCGTGCTTGGCGGGTCTGGTTCGGCTGCAGATAGGCGTGCTTGGCGGTTCCGGTTTCTGGCTGCAGAGGGTGGCGGTCTTGTGCTTCTGCAGATCCAAACAAATCAGACATCTCTACTTTCCTACATTCCAACAAGTCTCATGGTTTGGGTTAACTGAATCGGACTCACCTGTTTGTAACAGCGGCAACGGCGTCGAGGGTGCGGGGCGACAACGGCACCGTGCGGTCTGTCGGGCTGGATGACGAAGGCTCAGCAACTCCCGGCGTCGAGGATGAGGCAGCGGTGTCGGCGGTACTGTTGTCCGTCCGTCCGGCCGGTTGCAATCACGTGTGAGAAGCCCGGTGGTGGTTCTGAGCAGCCGGCCGACGATGAAGCTCTTCCTGGTGCGAGGCGGCTGCGAAAGGTGGTGAGAGGTTGATGAGGCTGCTGCTACAGACGGGATGCGAGGCTGCTGTTACGGACGGGATGCGAGGCTGCTGTTACGGACGGAAATTAGGGTAACGTAAATTAGATTAGGGGAAGGAATTAGGTTTAGGCTTAAGCATGATTAAGGAAGGTGATTAGGGTTTAGGTTAATTAGATTATGGGTTGGGCTGACATATATTTGGGCCTGCTCATCTAATTAAAATGAGCTGATAATTAAATCGTTACCCGCACGGAACCGCTTTTCGGTTTTAAATTAAATGTACGGAATTATTTATGGTTACATAGCTTATCATTTTATGTGAATTAAGGTCACATAAAAAGATAGAAATTAATATCGTTTTTATTTTATTTAAAAGAATAAAAGCATGCGGATCGGAATCCGGTTTGGTCCTGTATTAAACGGAGTTTAAAGTTTTTAGTTATTACATCAGTGCTCTCTTAAAAGAAGTTTCGTCCCGAAACTTAGAATAATATTCCTAATCACACGACTTTCTTGGTATATCTTGGTATCATTAAAATTTCGTTTTCTACCATGCAACTACTCAAACATGATGCTCGGCACACATGAAAAGAAACACGATCACTCAGTCTAAGGTAAAACATGAAAGTCAAACAACACAGCATCCGAGTGCTAACTCGCCGATATAGAAGTAATATTTATCCTCGCAAAGAACTCAGGGTAACTACGTCTAATACTCTCCTCTATCTCCCAGGTAGCCTCATCCGCTCCACGTCTAGACCACTGGAACTCTACAAAAGCATCAACCGGCTAAATTTTCTAATCTTCATAGTTGATGACGTATCTCGAATTCGGTAGGTACTCTCTCAACGGTTTGGTTTTCTAAACTTACTTCCAGCTCTTTTGATGACTCTACCAAACCATAAAAACTTTTTCCTTCCACTGGCCCACTTGCTTTTTCCTTTCGAAAGTTCCCGACTATCGATTCTGAAATAGTGATCTTAAACTTTTGTCGGCACCTTACTAAGTGCCTAATGCTCTTTGTAATACAAACCGCTTGGCCGGGTTTCCTCAATGTGACCTTATCGGATCGTTCCTTAATTAATGGTTTTCACCTACTTCTTGTCAAGCTTTCTAATTTATATAACTCAAAACAAATCACACACCCAAGTGGACTTTTTCATATAGATCTCTAATTTCTTAACTTGAAATCATAGTTAACCTAACATTGATTTTCTTCATATGTGGTTTATGGCCTACCACACTTCTGGTGTAACACCCATTAGTCACAATGGCGTCTTTCTAAGGGTCAACAAGATTTACCCAACTCCTGCCTATACTTCCCTTCTAATACTAGCCAGATCCTCTTCAAACGGACCCTTACTCTCTTACTCAACCGTAGTTTGTTCTTAATCAACCAGTAAGCAACCTCTAACCCGGTTCTCTCCATATTCTTAGATCATCGCAGAAGGTTGTTGTTGCCCACTTGGGGTATCTCCAAAGCATCGGTAAAGTTACCTCTTAAATCTGCAGTCACTAATGTCTCTTCTTAACGGTACCTACTCGTCAATACCAATCAACACTTACACATCCTCAACTGACATCAGTCCGTCTATAATTGACTTACCTCAATATCCCAGACTTACTCTTTTCATACCTATACTGGCGTTAAATTCTTGGTGAGCATCATCTGCCCGATTAATCCTTTCATGCTTCGCTAATTCGTTTTATCTTCCACACTTCTGTTTCTTTAGGCTAACTCTATTTCTCGAGCCCAACTGGGTCATTCATCCTGACATAAATAGTCATTCCAAGTCTTCAACGATGGCTGGTAAGTGTCTTTGTAGTTCTGGTGACTTTAATTATCATCAGCTTGCAGTTCCCCTTGCATGGACCGTCGGTGTTGATGACTTAGGTCCCGTGATAATTGGGGTTACCTTGGATTTTCGAGTCCACCAAGGCCGTTATCATATATACATTACTTCGCTGGTGTTACCGGCAATATCGCCTTCATACAACTCCGTTGTTTCCGCTACAAGGTTTCAACTCTTTGGTACCGGCATTGCGATTTCTTTCAAATTCCTATATCTTTGAGGAGGTCAAAACCCCTTCACACTTGTATAGTCTACATCTTGCTTCTACACTCCTTTGTAGGTATCCATTCCATATATCTTAGATCCTCATATCCGGGTCGACATTTTATCTCTTTTGGTCTCTCAAGTTCGTCTTGTGAATTCTTCTACTAGGTAACTCATCTTATACGTTCTTCTTCTCTGCATTGGTCTCTAACTGTCTGTTGATCATTACTACCCATGATGTGTTGGAACTTCCGTTACTTTGTACTCTTGCATAGATTTCCTAAGGACATCCTCATCTCAAGACTTGATTTAAATCTAGCATGACCCGCATTTTGATACATGACTTTCCTTCTCACCGGTTAAGTTATGCGCTTGGTTTACACTTAATCCATCATAGTGTCCTCAGTCCGATAGTATAATTTTTATTAAACATCTAATGGTACCATTTGTATACGATACATCAGATGCATATGATTTTCTCACCAATCCAACTTTTCGCATTGCATTTATTATGTTTCCCTTATACTCATGTCGCTTTACCTTCTTTAAATCTTTACCCCCGTAAGATAGTTAAATCCCTTTGAGTTTCCTCGTTTACGCCTTACGGACCACGTTGGTTGGTCTTATTACTTTCCTCAACTCATTTGTGATCAGTCGGGAATGGACTTCTAGTACACCATTTGTATGCAATCTCACTACTACTCCTCCATCTACATATTATTGGTTATCAGGGTTAACTTAGATTTTCATTGGAGTACCACCATTTCACGTTAAATTCTTTCTGATGTCTGTTCCAACAAAGATGTAGGTTCTATTTACAATCACCTCAAAACTCTATAAGACTTTTTACCACGGCATTAAATTATATTCTCTATGTTTGTGCCGCCTCTATAATTTCAATTATTATGTGTCACATCTTTAGTCATAAGGGCTCCTTTGTAAATCTCGAAAATTGACCCCAGCTTTTTCTCGGAAGTATGCCATCAGTCTCATTTGAGTGGTATACTACGAGCATACCCTTTTGTCCGGACTGACGTATGACTTGGTCAAAATCATCTGATTCTTCTTACCCCTCTGGTTCTCCTTATAAGAATCCATCCATACTATCCGTGATTTGTAACATTTTCCTTAGTCAGTAGACAAGCAACTGCTCACATTAATTCTTTTTATATCATTACTGATATAAGGGATCATTTCGGACCGTCAATTCTCTTTAGAGTTACTGACTTGAACTTATTCAGTATTACTAGCACTCGTATTGATTGACTTCACAATTGCCGCAATTGGTCGCTTTAAGGATTCCTCCTCATGTCAATAAAGTTCTTTTGTAACTCTGTGGTTATTCTTATTACTTGGCAACCAGTCACCACCTGTTAACCCGCATGTGTAAAGTCCCAGTTGTTGCCAAGTAGTCTACAGTTGACCTTCTACAAGATCATAGGCTTATGTTTCTTCTACCTCTTTGAAATTTGATAAACCTGGTGAAAATCTATCTTCTCTAGTTTCTCCGCTTGTACTTCTTTAACTCTTCTATAATCTACACTTCTCTTTCACACTATAAGGGCGTTATACTCTTTCCGAGTTTAGAATTATCATTCATCTACCGTCAACGGACTCGTCAATTCTCCCACGATAGCTCGTATATGCATCTTCGCGATTACTTTTATCTCAGCCATCAGCTGTTCGTGGTTCCCCGGGGTAAATCGTTGGTGTTGAATTTTTTTTTTTTATTATTATTTTTTTTTGTCCACTTGTGCGAGGGAGATTATTGTGGCCATTCGGGTACGCCAAGATCCTTCTCACAAACTCCCTTATTTGATTGGTATTATAATGCTGCCTTTATAGTGATCCCTTTGACTCTGCTTTCAGGATTCTATGATTTTGATATTTGTATCACGGCCCTTGTTGTCACTCACTTGTCTTCTAGAAAGTTACTCCGCTTCCATGTTGGTGAAATCTGTCTTTCACTTGTTGGCAACGCGTATGCTTCCATTTTACAGCTCTTTAATTCTTCATATTTGGATGGACAATGTATTTCGTGTAGACTTCTATGCTTTTGACTGTCTTGGTTATCCATTTTAATTGTGGTGTCGAGTAGACTGTCGAGGTGATCACATTTTGTTCTGTTTCTGGCATCAACTTTTACCTTCTGGTCCGTCAGTGAGCTTGAATTCTATATCTCTTGTCTGAGTCCTACCACCTCTCTTTGACTTTCACACCTATGCTTGTTTCTGTCGTCATCTTCTTTGTTTGTAACGTTGCTTTCCACCACACTTGAAAGAATTTATGGGTTATCTCTCCTAATTTGTATAATTACCGGTCAGCCAACGCTTTTCCGGAACCTCTCTCATGGATTTTCTTCATTTGACCCTGTGGAGTTGGCTGTATCTCCTTCTTGTTATTGTCGTTAGCGTTGTCTTTTAGTCTTCACTTTTCCGTCTCAACGTTCCTCCACAAGCTCGAAGGAGTTGTCCGCCGTTCGTCTACCCTAATGCACATATGATGTGCATACTAATCCTCACGTTGACACCCTTCAAAATCTACTTAGATGTGTCAAAGGGGTGAGAAACTCATTATGTTATCTCCGTTAAGGACATAACATAACTACCATTTCTACTAATCTTCGTCATATACTTATCTATATCACATATCTTTATAATCAAGCTAAAACGTCCAACTAAAGTAAAATCTAAAGTCCATACTAAGCATACTGAGATCCGCGGTAGTAGTGGTGGTCAGCCGTACTTTTCTATTCCCAACCAGGCTATGCATGTATTTGAAAACCAAAAATTCCCTTTTTAAAACTCAGATCCCTTTCGGGTTCTGCTTAATACTTATTCGGTCTTTCAGAAGATTTCAAGTGCCATTGTTGCCAACCTCGCTCTGATACCATATTGTAACACCCCGAATTCTCAAAACTCGGGACATTACTGGTTAGGACCTCACAATGGGTCCCGACCTCAGTTTGACAATAATATTACTCAGATCTTGCAACAAGACACAAATAAAAAAAACCGAAATTCATAAAATTTATTTGTAAAAAGGGTGAATGCAACAAAGTCGAACAACCTATCGTACTTAAACAACGGAAAAGACTAATTGTCTTAACAAAAGGGAAAGACAACAAAGCCACAACCCAACCCCCCACTCTAAAGAGTACGGAGACCCGGCTGACCACTACGTCCGGATCACTCAGCTGCTGTTTGTTCGCCCCTAAAGGTGTGTGCAAATAAGCTTTAAATTTATAAAACTAGAATCAAGCAGCGAACCCGCAGTGTAGGGATCGACGTAGTTAAGCAAGAATTCCAGAGTATCAAACATAGAGATTTGGGTGGGAACAAATTCAATTGCAGATTATCAAGCGAGTAAGTATGAGAGGTTTAGCAAATATTGGGGAAACAACAATCCTAAAGATCCAAGTATCCAGCTGTGGCAATCGATTCAAGATTTACTATTGATATAAAGACAGAGTTGAGATATGCAAAGGTATGCTAACGTAAGGTAATCGTACGGTGAAGTTCCAAAAACCTTATATGACTCACCTACAAGGCACTCTCTACACAGGTTGTTGAGGCTCAATATAGAAAGGTTCTAAAGGTGAGAATTAATGTCAAATACCCAAACTTGTAATCCAAGGATCAAGACTAACTTAACCGATTACGGTTGTGACACTCACAATCGAGGTAGAGGTTGTTAAGGCTTCACTACCACCTAGAAAAGACAAGTTTAAACTAAGTTAAAGCAAATCTTTAACTTTGGATTAAAGTAAAAGCAAGTTCGTAAACTTAAGGGAAATTACGGTTGGATCTTGAGATTCCACGGTCGTGGAACTCAAGAACAACCCGTAATTTAGGGTTCGTCGACGATTCTCTCAAACTCTCAGGGTCTAATCTGTTTACGATCGATCTATCATCATCTAAGCCACAACTATCAACCCTTCACCTTAGAATTGTTAAGGGTTTTTAGCCAATAACAGTCATGTTGATATCAATTCAAGAATTAAAAGATAGAAAGATGAAAACTTCCGAAAACTTTCAATAAACTTCAACCCAATCTCAAAGTCACAATCAAGAACAAGTATTGTCACAAAATTCAGAATAAAGCAAACAATCACAATCTTAGGAAAGAGAGAGGAACGGGATGTCAATCCGTCTTCTAAATCAAACCTAAACAAGAAGAGTAATCTTCTTGCAACAATCTTCCAATAACTTCGATCTTCCGCCAATCCGAAGATCTCAACAGCAATCTCCACCAAAAGCGCGAGATTAGGGCAAATCCCAACACGAACTTCGATCTCCAATGAGATGTAGAAATCCTCTAAGCGAGGGTTGCCAAAATCCTTTTAGCGGCGATTGTCCTCCTAAGCGAAGATGACGGAATCTTGCTTCGTCCGTCTTTTTATAGGGCAAGATAAAATATCGGCCCGGCCCAATCTTCAAAAGATCGTGGCTTCAAAATGTGGCGAAAAAGATTGCAAAGATCACGGTCGTGGAAGTTTCCACGACCGTAATTTAGAGCGTGGAATGGGTCACGGTTTGCACCATATGTTCCACGACCGTAATAGTTACTGGAATGCATCACGCTTCTCTTTGCAAGGATCCACGGCCGTGGAACTGAACGTGGCTTGTAATACGGCCGTATTTTAGAGCGTGGTTTAGGGCAAGAACGTGATTCTTCCCTAGCCTCGTGCATTCCTCAAGTTGAACTCCTTTTTGCTCCTAAGAATGCCCTCAATCTACGGACATACTCAATCAACTCTTCTTTGCTCGATTCCGTTCGGAAATGACTCTTAATCACCTATAATCAACATAAAGCTAGTGTAGACATCCATATCGACAATATAGGTAATACTAGCTCACATATGCAACAATGCTCAATCAAAGACCATCAATATAAATCAAATACGCTTAGAAAACGTGCCTAAAGTATCACAATATTTCATGCTAACAAATAACCCCATACTTGCAACTTGCTTGTCCCTAAGCAAGGTCTTTCAAAAGCCTTTAAAACAAGAGTTAGGATGAAATATGTGTACCTTCTTTTGGATGAATGTGTCTTCTAAAGAATAGATCATTCTCAAACCTTGCTTCAATCGTTTATCAAACTTTCATACACTTAATTAAAGAGCGAAAAGCAAAGAAACTCATGAATCAATCAAACTTCTAAACAAGCATCATAACCTTTAAACATCATCAAAATCAAACATAAGAAACTTCAATTTAGATCACCAAGTCATATAACATTCTTTTGATCTTAAGGACTTTCAAAGAAAAAGTCTAGAAGGTGGAAGGGAAGGAAACCTTTAGGGAATGTGGTGCTGAATCCGGGAAATTAGACAACTACTTCTTCTTCTTTTGCGGTTTCCGCACACTTTCACTTTAGAGCTTCGCTCTCTTCTCTTCATTTTTCGACTTTACTTTTGGAGTTATGGATAGAGGTGCACAAAAACCGAAGCCTAGGAGATTGGCGTTTCTCAATTTTCATAAGATGCCTCAAACCCTTAGCGCACATACCATAATCCGCTAGGAATATCGCTCAATTCGACTTTGGCAAGACACAAACACCCGGCTATGTGAATGGTGCCGAGTTACTCATCGTCATGATTGACTTCCCCAAACCTATAATTTCTTTCTATTCATTTGATTGCAAATAATTGCTCTCATGGCCCTCCCACATCAAACATGCCTTTTTCATTCACTCCTCCAAAATTTCCCGGATAGGTAAAGGAGGTTAATATTTCAATGAGGAGTTAAATGATCAAAGGAAGAAGAAAGAAAAAAATCGAATTGCCTTAATCATCTCAACAAGAAGTATAAGAACTCATAGTGTGATTTCAACTTCAATTTCTCAACATGATTTAGGTAATATTCATCACATTATGAAACTTGCAAAAGAGGTATAATTCATTCATTCAAATTCTTTTCAATTCACAATTCTTTTAAGCATGCAATTGTCATCAAACTCAATTCACAAGTAGTGATTATCATAGAAATCATCTCAATTCATTAGAAGCACAACATTTTTCATAATTTTTCAATTTTTATGGGTTTTTCAAGTTATTTTTCATGCAATGCAATAATGAAACGTGCAACACATAATGAACATGCAATGATAGTCTCGAATGAAAGCAAACATAGTGAGTAGAGTTATTACAAACTTTTAGTACATCCCACCCCATACTTAGGACGAACATTGTCCCTAATGTTCAAAATAAAGAAAGAAAAGAAAGAAAAGAAAAAGAAACTCACAAGGTGGCGGTGGAATGTCTAAAGCGAACGGTCATGCATCAAATCACTGCGGTGCCGGCGGAGGCGGGAATGGAGAGAAGCTCGGATCATAGAACCGCCCAAACTGTTGGCGGTAGACATCCCTCATCATGTGGTCGAGGTCGTCTAGGCATCCGTCTCTAGCATCGGCTCGGATCTCCAACGCTCCTACTCTCTCTGAAAGTCCGGTAGCCCAATCCGGCATCTGCTCGTACCATCCCGGGGCCTGACTGTACCATGCTGGGGCGTCGGATGATGCTGGTGCTGGTGGTGGTGTTGCTGGCTGCTCTGTGGACCAAGGAGGGGGAATGCCATACCATGTGGGAGGTGTGGTCATCCACGTAGGCCTCTCACTCACGCTAGCGCGGCGAGAAGACGAGCCTGAGGCTCTAGCTGGACGTGGAGAGCGTCTAGGTACATCTAGGGCCGCCTCCGGCTGATCCGGAAACGTGCCAAACTCCTGCTCCGCTCCTCCTCCACTCTCAAACTGATCTCCCATATCCTCCTCCTCGACAACCGGTGGTGGGACATAAGGGGGAGCTACTATCCTGTTCGCATGCATAGCAGCGAACGTCTCCTTCCAATTATGGCGTCCCGCCATAATGGAGTACTCTGGCAGCCACTCTATACCCTTGTCCGTCCTACTCTCCCAAGGCATGCCCGCATAAGGCGGACCTCTATGTGTGGGGAAAATGAGACCCCTAACCATGAAAGCATGTAGCCCTAAAGGAACGGCCGGTATGCGGGTGCAAGCAGAAAAATCAACACCAAAGCTCCTAGCAATGTGGGTAACTATCCCACCATATCCGATGTTTCCCTTCTTCTTGTTCTTGAGCTTGCTCATCGTAGCAGCCAAGAGAGTAGCACAATCTGCACGGCGTCCATAAAGCATGGAGTAAAGCAAGAATAGCTCATCCGTCTTGATCTTTTGGGGCGTCTCCGTCCTAGGAAAGAGACACTCCGAAAGAACACGGTGAGCTATCTTCAAGGCTAGATGGTACATCAATCTAGCCTTGGTATCAGCGGGTTGCCAACGGTCCTCGTCGGCGTAAATCATTGCAACCTCCTTCCAAAAGTCTTTGGGGTAGACGCCACTCGGAAATCGACCATTGAAGGTCTCATGGAACCCGAAAATGGTCCCAAACTCACGGATACTCAAATGGTAGTCTCTCTCCATGAGGCGGAAAGAGACGGTCCTATCTACGTGGCTGTGCTCAAAGGATGTCACAACCTCTCGTGTAATCTCCTCATATGCGTCTTCTCGGATAGCCGAGAAGACAACTAATCCGGCTCTATCCAAGAGCCAAGTAAGGTCCTCCACAATGTTGAGAGGAGCTAGATCCTCCAACAACAAATATCTAGGGTCAATCACTGCCCTCTCTTTGATCCTATCAAGTGCATCAAGATGATCTTCGTGTATGGTCGGGACTCTAGGGTGAGGGGGTGAAGATGGAGGTGAAGGTGAGGATGGAGGTGAAGGGGAAGAGGGTGGTGGTGCCCTAGAGGATGAGGAGGAGAAGGGATTACCCTTCCTCTTCTTATTCTGACCACTCTTCTTCTCTTTTATCCTTCCCGAAACTCTTCTCACAAAATCCATTCTGCTCAAAATTACGGTTTGTTCTTCAAAAACCACGGCCGTAATTTACCCAGAGACCGTGATTCGTCTCAAAAAATCACAAATCTCAGCAAATCAGCAATCAATCTCCACAACAGGCAGTCCTAGTCTAATTTCTTCCAGTCTCAATCAGTTCTTCCTAAAAATCTCTAGCAAAACCGAACCAAATTGGCAAGAATCAAGAAGAAAGAAAAAACCTATTTTTCGGATTGAAAAATCCGAATTGTGCGTTCGTTGATGAATTTCCGCTCGATTCGTCGCTTGGATCTTGTTTGTGGTTGAATTTGCTGCAGTTTAGGAAGAAGAATCGTTGAAAACGATTAGGAAACGAAGATTTGAGGGAGGGTCGTGGGTTTTCGGCACTTAGGTCGTGGAAAGAGGGGTTTTGGGTGGTTTTTGTGAAGAATGTGGCTTATATAGTCACAAGCAAAATTTTTGAAAATCACGGTCTGTCGGGGTGTTCCACGGCCGTGGAAGTGTACGGAACCGTGGTTTTGGTGATTTTTCAAAGGCTTTTGGAAATTATGGGCACTGTAGCTATGACGACCGTAATTTAGACCGTGGAACCCTCTGTAAAGCTCCAAAGTCCAAATTTCGTCACTTTTTTTCGACATTATTCTTCCCTTTCCCTTTTCCATCGATCCTACAACCAAAAACACGAACATACCGGAAGAAATCGAAGGCAAAAACAAAGCAAAAACGTCTATTCTAAGCTAAACTATGAATCGAAAACAAAAACGAAAATGTAATACCTTGGGTTGTCTCCCAAGAAGCGCTTTGTTTAAGGTCCGTAGCTAGACCAATCTCGCACTTATTCGAGTGCGGTAGGCGCGAACTCCTCAGCTTGGAGTTCCGGCGTATAATTCTTGAGTCGTTGGCCGTTCACCTTAAAACTTCCGCTCGCTTCACCCCATACTTCAACTGCACCATGGGGGAAAATACGCGTAATTAGAAAAGGTCCGGTCCAACGGGATTTAAGCTTACCTGGAAAGAGGCGAAGTCTTGAATTGAAGAGGAGAACTTGATCTCCTTCCTTGAAATCCTTTGGAATGATATGCTTATCATGCCAACGCTTTGCTCTCTCCTTGTAGATCTTAGCGTTTTCATAAGCGTTCAAGCGGAGTTCATCCAGCTTATTGATGTCTAGGAGACGCTTCTCTCCCGCTTCCTTCATGCCGAAATTCAGCCACTTGATAGCCCAAAACACTTTGTGCTCCAACTCTACCGGCAAGTGACAAGACTTCCCATACACAAGGTTGTATGGTGTGGTTCCTATGGGAGTCTTGTACGCAGTCCGGTACGCCCATAATGCATCATCTAGCTTCAAGGACCAATCCTTCCTAGTCCTTGAAACCGTCTTCTCTAGAATTCCTTTGATCTCCCTATTTGAGATCTCAACTTGTCCACTCGTTTGTGGATGGTAAGGGGTAGCGACCTTGTGAGTAACCCCATACTTAGCTAGAAGAGCTTCAAAGCGACGGGCTATGAAGTGAGAACCTCCATCACTAATGATCGTCCTTGGTGTCCCAAATCGCGGGAAGATGGTCTTGTTGAAGAACTTAACTACCACCATGGCATCATTTGTGGGAGAGGCAATTGCTTCCACCCATCTAGAAACGTAGTCTACCGCTAATAGTATGTATTGGTTTCCACAAGAAGATGGGAATGGTCCCATGAAATCAACTCCCCAAACGTCGAAAATCTCCACCTCTTGGATGTTGTTGAGGGGCATCTCATTCCTTCTAGAAATATTGCCTGTTCTTTAACAAGCATCGCAGCAAGAAACAAAGGATTGCACATCTCTAAATAAAGTAGGCCAAAAGAATCCAGATTGCAATACCTTTGCGCTAGTCTTGTTCGAACTAGCGTGTCCTCCACAGGGTAGTGAATGACAATGGCGGATGACACTTTGCATCTCATCTTCCGGCACACATCGCCGAATGATGCCATCCGGACCTCTCTTAAAGAGGAGAGGCTCGTTCCAATAGTATTCCCGGACGTCCTTAAAGAACTTCTTCCTTTGTGCGTAGGATAGTCCGGGCGGTATCTCCTGGCAAACCAAATAGTTAACAAAATCAGCAAACCATGGTTCGTTACCTTTGGAGATCACGTTGATGCACTCCTCTATGATATGTAGGTGTTCGTCCGGAAAGGAGTCATCAATGGGTAAATGGTCGTCCTCTAGATGTGTTAGGCGACTCAAATGATCCGCAATAGAATTTTATGAACCTTTCTTGTCGCGGATCTCAAGATCGAATTCTTGTAGGAGAAGAATCCATCTAATTAGCCTTAGCTTCGCATCTTTCTTCGCAAGGAGGTACCGGATCGCAGCATGATCCGTGTAGACAATCACCTTTGCACCTACAAGATAAGAGCGAAACTTGTCAATAGCATAGACAATAGCTAAGAACTCTTTTTCGGTAGTGGCATAGTTGAGCTGCGCTTCATCTAGCGTCTTGCTAGCATAGTATATGGCGTGGGTTCACCCTTCCTTTCATTGTCCAAGAACAGATCCAATTGCTACGTCACTAGCATCGCACATAATCTCAAAGGGAAGAGTCCAATCCGGAGGTTGGATAATGGGAGCTGAAATTAGAGCTTGCCGAATGGTGTTAAACGCATCCAAACATTCCTGCGAAAACTCAAAAACCGCATCCTTCATCAATAGATTAGTGAGAGGTTTTGAAATCTTAGAAAAGTCGTTAATGAAACGTCTATAAAATCCAGCATGTCCTAGGAAACTTCTTATCCCTTTCACCGAAATTGGGGGAGGAAGTTTCTCTATGGTCTCTATCTTAGCCTTGTCTACCTTTATCCCTCTACTAGAGACTAAGTGACCTAATACGATTCCTTCCTTAACCATAAATTGACACTTTTCCCAATTAAGAACTAGGTTAGTGTCTTCACATCTTTGCAAAACAAGAGAAAGGTTAGAGAGGCAATCGTTAAAAGAGGAACCGTATACGGAGAAGTCGTCCATGAAGACTTCCATGATTTCCTCTACGTATTCGGAGAAGATGGCCATCATGCACCGTTGAAAGGTGGCTGGGGCATTGCAAAGCCCAAACGGCATTCTCCTATAAGCAAACGTACCCCACGGGCACGTGAATGTGGTCTTCTCCTAATAGTCCGGATGTATCGGAATCTGAAAGAAACCACTATAGCCGTCAAGGTAGCAAAAATGTGAATGTTGTGCTAGCCTTTCAAGCATTTGATCAATGAATGGCAATGGAAAATGATCCTTCCGCGTTGCGTTGTTGAGCTTGCGGTAGTTTATGCACATCGGCCATCCAGTCACGGTTCGGGTAGGAATGAGTTCGTTGTTCTTGTTGGTGATGACCGTCATTCCTCCCTTCTTCGGAACTACTTGAACTGGACTCACCCACTTACTATCGGAGATAGGATAGATGATACCTGCATCAAGAAGTTTAAGAATTTCCTTCTTGACAACCTCCTTCATGGTCGGATTCAACCGTCTTTGAGGTTGTCTTGAAGTTCTAAATTCCTCCTCCATTAGTATCTTATGCATGCATAGGGAGGGTTTGATTCCTACTAAGTCCTCAATAGTATAGCCTATGGCTTTCCTATGTTTCCTAAGGACAATCATGAGCTGTTCATGTTCATCTATGCTTAGTTCGGAACTAACGATAACCGGAAAGGTAGAATTAGATCCTAAAAAAGCGTACCTTAGATGAGTAGGAAGTGGTTTGAGTTCCATTGCTTTCGGAGCTTCTAATGATCCTTTAGAAGCATCTGATGTCTCCTTAGAAGTTTCTAAGGGTGTTGAGTGTGCTGGAGAAGAATCAGAAGAAGTTGAAGAAATGTCTCGATCACTCTCTTCCACGGCCAAAATTACGGGTGGATCTTGTTCTCCACGGCCGTGGTTTAGGGCGTGGAAGGGAAATACGGTTGTCACATCTTCTCCACGACCGTATAATCCCCTGGAGTGGAGGACGGTTTTGGTTGTGAAATCCACGGTCATGGAATACAGGGTATGACCGTGGATTCTAACATTCTCAGCCTCATCGTGGAGTTTCTCGAATTCCACTTCATACATCTCTTCTTGTGCTTTCAAGGCTTCAATTTCCTCTTTGCACTCTTCCTCTTCCCCTACATCTGTTAGACTCATAGTGATAACTTTTTGTAAAGGATCGTTAAAGAGAATCGCACTTACCTCCTCCCTAGATAGACCTTCTTCATCTTGGACATCGTAAATATCCTCATCGAAGATTGGCTCCTTAACTAGGGTGGAAAGAACGAACTCTACTTTCTCTTCTCCTATATCAAAAGCGAGTCTCCCATTCTTGCAATCGACTATGCAGCCGGAAGTTGCAAGAAACGGTCTTCCGAGTATGATCGGGACCGGACTATCTGCAGGAATGTCAAGCACGACAAAATCAATGGGAACAAAGAATTTATCTATCTTGACCGGGACGTCTTCTACAATACCGACGGGGTGAGTGATGGATCGATCCGCCATGTACAACGTCATCTTCACCGGTTTAGGGTCGCCTAAACCGATCTTCCTACACAATGCAAGTGGTATGATGCTCACACTTGCTCCTAGGTCACACAAAGCGTCATATGTGACATCTCCCACTCCGATGGGAATACAAAATGACCCCGGATCCTTCAGCTTTGGGGGCATTTTCTCCTTCATGGTCTTGATGAGATCCGAAGAATCCGAACTCATCTTGACCTCACCGAAGTCTTCTAGCTCCTCTTGTTGGAGAGGAGCTCCTTCAAGAACTTCCCGTAAGCCGGCATACCTACAATAGCATCGATAAAGGGTATGTTAATATGCAGCTTACTCATGAGTTCTATGAACTTACCGAATTGTTTATCTAGGCGCGCTCGCGCTCTAGATTGAGGGAATGGTAGGGGAGGTTTGTAAGCTGGAGGAGGATCATAGACATCTTCCTTCTCCTTCCCCTTCTTTTTGTCCTTCTCTACGGGGACTTCAACAAACATAGGCTGCGGATCGGTAGTAGTCACTCCGCTCCTAGTCGTAATCGCCATCACCCTTCCCTTAGGGTTGTCCTCCGTCTTTCCTGGAAGTTTCCCTTGGTTCCTAGGAACTTTCTGCGCGTGGTTGAACATTTGGTTTTCTGAAACCTTTTGAGCTTTGTCAACCTTAGAAACTTGATCATCATCCTTGATGAGCCGGTTCTCCAACCCTTGAAGCTTTCCCAAAATCGTCTCCAATATGGGATCGGGCTTCTCCTTTCCCGAAGTGTTTCCTCCATTTGATGTTTGCCCCTAGCTTCTCAAAGGAGTAGAGGAAGAGGAAGGCGGAGTTAGTGAATTTGAGTTGGAAGGATAAGAGTTACCGGAATTTTGTTGATTGGAGCGCCAATTGTTGTTGTTTGAACCCCTATTGTTGTTCCCATCGTTGTTCCGGTTGTTGTTGTTTCCATTCCAATTGTTATTCCGGTTGTTGTTCCGGTTATTGTTGTTGCTGCCATTGTTGTTACCCAAATAACCAACATCCTTCCCTTGTTGCTTTGGGAAGTTGGTCTTGATAGCCTCCTTCAACTCTTTGATCTCATTGTTGAGGGAGAAAATCTGATTTTGAGCTTCGTGTGTGAGCTTTGCTCCTTGCTCCACACGATTTCCCTCCACTTTCCGGTGGGAATACTTCTCTATGACTCTTGCTTGCTTCTCAATGAAGTCCCAAGCGTCATCTTCTCTCATGTCCATGAACGTTCCACATGAGAGGGATTGGAGGTTGAATTGCGTTCCCGCATCCAGCCCCTTGTAGTAAATCTCCAACAAGGTAAGTTTGGATATGCCATGATGAGGGCAATCCAAGAGCAAATCCTGAAACCTTTCCCAAGATTGAAACAAACTTTCGTTAGGTCTCATGGAAAAAGCATTAATCTTACCTCTAAGTTCCGCCGTTTTGAAAGGCGGAAAGAATTTGGTGAGGAACTCCGCGGAAAGGTCTTCCCACGTATCTAGTTTCCCACTAGGAAGAGCTTGGTACCAAGACAGCGCTTTCCCCTTCAAAGAGAAGAAGAAGGGCTTGAGCTTGTAGCTGTTGGTAGTAGCATTCTTCGGTCTCATCGTCTCCATCATACACTCAAAGTTTTGCAAGTGTTGGTGTGGAGATTCAGCGCTTGTACCGCCAAATTGGTTTTGGCGAACAAGAGTAATAACTTGAGGGTTGAAGCTAAACCCTTGTACATCTTCAGCATTGAAATTCACGCCCAATCAGCGTGGTTGTTGTGTTGGATCCATCCGCTGGCCAAGAGTTCTTGGCTCTTCATCTACACGTTCGATCCTCGCATTCCTAGGTGGAACACGGCGATTAGCAGCTCCTTGTGGATGGAAAGGATTTGCATTGATCGTGGGATCAATTTCTTCTAGCGGTGGCATGGAAGAGTCACTATCATCAGCGGATGAATGACTTCTTCTTCTTCTAGATCTTGATCCCCTCCTTGAGGATTTCTTGCTTCCTTTATTCTTAAGGTCGGTTAACTCTATCCTCATTTTGAACATTGTATCCTGTAGTCTGCTAATTTCGGATTGATGACGATCCGTTTCATCCCGGCGGAGATTCTCGTTCCATTGGAGTTGAGCTTCCTTCTCCGCCAACTCCGCTTGAAGATCACGTCCGTGTTCTTCAGCCATCTTCTGTTCCTTGCGCTTTTGCCTTAAAGTTTTCTCTAGCTCTTGATCAAGAGGTAAGAGATCTTCGGTGTTCCTAGACCTGCGCATGCACTCAAAAAGATATCAAATAACGAGAGCAAGCTCCCAAGCTTGACAACCGGCTACCGAATTCGGCCGAAACCAAATCCCCGGCAACGGCGCCAAAAACTTGTTCGCCCCTAAAGGTGTGTGCAAATAAGCTTTAAATTTATAAAACTAGAATCAAGCAGCGAACCCGCAGTGTACGGATCGACGTAGTTAAGCAAGAATTCCAGAGTATCGAACACAGGGATTTGGGTGGGAACAAATTCAATTGCAGATTATCAAGCGAGTAAGTATGAGAGGTTTTGCAAATATTGGGGAAACAACAATCCTAAAGATCCAAGTATCCAGCTGTGGCAATCGATTCAAGATTTACTATTGATATAAAGACAGAGTTGAGATATGCAAAGGTATGCTAACGTAAGGTAATCGTACGGTGAAGTTCCAAAAACCTTATATGACTCACCTACAAGGCACTCTCTACACAGGTTGTTGAGGCTCAATATAGAAAGGTTTTAAAGGTGAGAATTAATGTCAAATACCCAAACTTGTAATCCAAGGATCAAGACTAACTTAACCGATTACGGTTGTGACACTCACAATCGAGGTAGAGGTTGTTGAGGCTTCACTACCACCTAGAAAAGACAAGTCTAAACTAAGTTAAAGCAAATCTTTAACTTTGGATTAAAGTAAAAGCAAGTTCGTAAACTTAAGGGAAATTACGGTTGGATCTTGAGATTCCACGGTCGTGGAACTCAAGAACAACCCGTAATTTAGGGTTCGTCGACGATTCTCTCAAACTCTTAGGGTCTAATCTGTTTACGATCGATCTATCATCATCTAAGCCACAACTATCAACCCTTCACCTTAGAATTGTTAAGGGTTTTTAGTCAATAACAGTCATGTTGATATCAATTCAAGAATTAAAAGATAGAAAGATGAAAACTTCCGAAAACTTTCAATAAACTTCAACCAAATCTCAAAGTCACAATCAAGAACAAGTATTGTCACAAAATTCAGAATAAAGCAAACAATCACAATCTTAGGAAAGAGAGAGGAACGGGATGTCAATCCGTCTTCTAAATCAAACCTAAACAAGAAGAGTAATCTTCTTGCAACAATCTTCCAATAACTTCGATCTTCCGCCAATCCGAAGATCTCAACAGCAATCTCCACCAAAAGCGCGAGATTAGGGCAAATCCCAACACGAACTTCGATCTCCAATGAGATGTAGAAATCCTCTAAGCGAGGGTTGCCAAAATCCATTTAGCGGCGATCGTCCTCCTAAGCGAAGATGACGGAATCTTGCTTCGTCCGTCTTTTTATAGGGCAAGATAAAATATCGGCCCGGCCCAATCTTCAAAAGATCGTGGCTTCAAAATGTGGCGAAAAAGATTGCAAAGATCACGGTCGTGGAAGTTTCCACGACCGTAATTTAGAGCGTGGAATGGGTCACGGTTTGCACCATATGTTCCACGACCGTAATAGTTACTGGAATGCATCACGCTTCTCTTTGCAAGGATCCACGGCCGTGGAACTGAACGTGGTTTGTAATACGGCCGTATTTTAGAGCGTGGTTTAGGGCAAGAACGTGATTCTTCCCTAGCCTCGTGCATTCCTCAAGTTGAACTCCTTTTTGCTCCTAAGAATGCCCTCAATCTACGGACATACTCAATCAACTCTTCTTTGCTCGATTCAGTTCGGAAATGACTCTTAATCACCTATAATCAACATAAAGCTAGTGTAGACATCCATATCGACAATATAGGTAATACTAGCTCACATATGCAACAATGCTCAATCAAAGACCATCAATATAAATCAAATACGCTTAGAAAACGTGCCTAAAGTATCACAATATTTCATGCTAACACTGTTCTAACCTGCGGTAAATCTAAAAACACAACAAAACAATCATTAGCTAGTTATCTAAACATTAGGAGAATAATAATAGCACACACACACACATAAAATAATAAACACTCATCATGCTTTCAAACAATCCATTTATTATCTTCATTTAAGTCATTCACTCTAATGATACTTATTTTGTGACACGAGGGATTCCCAAACCTCGCCTCCGCCCCCGTGTACCCATCAGAAGTGGATCCGATGCATCTCACCGTGTACCTGTATGGTCTGGGTATAGAGAACCTCCCAGTCTCCTGGCAGAGATGGGCAGTGATGTCACGGCCCGTTATACATACACTTGGGCCTTAACACATAATAACAACGGTCGTCCTAACAAGTTGTTATTATCACACACATGGTACACACACCACTAATATCACTCAACTAATATCCAGAAACCAGCTAAGTAAGTCGCAAGGACTTACCTGAATCAAAAATCGTTTTCTCAAATCTCAACTTGGTTCGAACCCGTGGTAACTCAAACGCTTATCAAATAAAGCATGTGGATCAAAATCACATCCAGATGTCCAACCTCATGCGAAGGAATTACGGAAAAAGCTCTCTTACGGTAAAAGACCATTTTACCCTTAGTGCCGAAATTCTCAAAGTCTATCATTTAGTTCTAATATTTTCTTTTAGAACTTATGCCCATAAACTAGTTCTCATTGAAAAGTTTGGTAAGGATTTAGTAAGGTTTTATAAGAGTTATCCAACATTCTTAATTTATACCATAGTCGTTAAAGCCTGATTTTGGATTCATAAACGCCGCTTGGATAAGGTTATAAAAAATTCCAAAATAAACTCTTAGATCCTCTATGATATGCATACTAAATATAGGGTAACTATCTCTCACAAATACTCAATCATAACTCTCCCATAAATCTCCAAAGTTGGAAAGAAAGCTAGAAAATTTCATACTTAGTCAATTTTCTTCTGTTGTAAAAACAGTCCAACTATCCTACTTTGATTCCTTATAAGTTCTAATCCGACCGTTAATTTTCTCCCAAATTTTAACACAGTAAACTACATGTATCCATCTACGACATATAAAAAATTCAACGGTGGATTCTCGAATTGAGGCATAAAACTGCAGCCTTACATTCAACAGTTCTTACCCCAAACATTATGAAATTAACCCAACAAGGTTCTACTTCAATGCACCCAACCAGCAGCCCTAGATTACAACCTATGCAGAGGACACACACAAACAGCAGCCTTCCTACACACTCCACCCTCACCCCATTACTCTCTCTATTGTCCCTACCGTAACATTTTCATACAATAATTAAGGAGGCAGAAGATCTAAACTGTGGACTCACAGGAGAGGGAACACTCGCAACTGGCTGGTGCTGTGTGCGGCGTGACTCGGGACTGGCTGCAGATGAGCGTGCTTGGCGGGTCTAGTTCGGCTGCAGATAGGCGTGCTTGGCGGTTCCGGTTTCTAGCTGCAGAGGGTGGCGGTCTTGTGCTTCTACAGATCCAAACAAATCAGACATCTCTCCTTTCCTACATTCCAACAAGTCTCATGGTGTGGGTTAACTGAATCGGACTCACCTGTCTGTAACAGCGGCAACGGCGTCGAGGGTGCGGGGCGACAACGGCACCGTACGGTCTGTCGGGCTGGATGACGAAGGCTCAGCAACTCCCGGCGTCGAGGATGAGGCAGTGGTGTCGGCGGTACTGTTGTCCGTCCGTCCGGCCGGTTGCAATCACGTGTGGGAAGCCTGGTGGTGGTTCTGAGCAGCCGGCCGACGATGAAGCTCTTCCTGGTTTGAGGCGGCTGCAAAAGGTGGTGAGAGGTTGACGAGGCTGCTGCTACAGACGGGATGCGAGGCTGCTGTTACGGACGGGATGCGAGGCTGCTGTTACGGACGGATATTAGGGTAACGTAAATTAGATTAGGGGAAGGAATTAGGTTTAGGCTTAAGCATGATTAAGGAAGGTGATTAGGGTTTAGGTTAATTAGATTATGGGCTAGGCTGACATATATTTGGGCCTGCTCATCTAATTAAAATGAGCTGATAATTAAATCGTTACCCGCACGGAACCGCTTTTCGGTTTTAAATTAAAAGTATGGAATTATTTACGGTTACATAGCTTATCATTTTATGTGAATTAAGGTCACATAAAAAGATAGAAATTAATATCGTTTTTATTTTATTTAAAAGAATAAAAGCATGCGGATCGGAATCCGGTTTGGTCCTGTATTAAACGGAGTTTAAAATTTTCAGTTATTACAAAAATGTCTCGAGATGAGGCACCTCAATTCACTATTGGTGCTGATGGAGTGATGAGGCGTCATGACCGCATTTGTGTACCATCAAACAGTGAGTTGAGACAACGGATATTGGGTGAGGCCCATGCTACCCCATACTCAGTGCATCCAGGAGCGAGCAAGATGTACAAGGACGTGAGACGTTCCTTCTGGTGGGGTGGTCTGAAGCCCGACGTGGCTCGGTTTGTAGCTCAATGTGCAACCTGCCAGCAGGTCAAGATTGAGCATCGTAGGTCCGGAGGAGAGCTCCACCCGCTTCCAATACCACATTGGAGGTGGGAGAATATCTCTATGGATTTTGTCACGGGATTGAGACTCAACAGAGGTTTTGATGCTATTTAGGTGGTAGTAGACCGTCTGACGAAGACCGCACGTTTCATTCCGATTAAGGAAACGTGGCCAGTAAGTCGTCTAGATGAGGAGTTTACCAGACACATTGTGAGGCTTCATGGAGTTCTGAGGACTATCGTCTCCAACAGGGATGGACGTTTCACCTCGAGATTTTGGCAGCAGGTACATACTGCTTTGGGAACGAGTCTCCACTTTACTACTACTTATCACCCACAGACCGACGGTAAGTCTGAGAGGACCATCCAAACGTTAGAGGACATGTTGCGGGCCTGTATACTAGATTGAGGACATGTATGGCCAAATCACCTCCCCCTTGTAGAGTTTTCATATAATAATAATTAGTACGCGTCTATTGGGATGGCTCCGTATAAAGCTTTGTACGGGCAGAGATATCGCACACCATTGTACTGGGATGAGCCTTGCAAAGCTGATGGAGTAACTCTAGATCAGATACATGATGACATCGCCCGGATTGCCTTGGTCCGAGAGCGGATGTTAGCAGCTCAGAGTCGTCAGAAATCCTACGCCGACAAGAGGCGTCGACCTGTGGAGTTTAGAGTAGGTACACAAGTGTGGTTGAGAGTATCACCGATGAGAGGCATCCGGCATTTCGGCATTAAGGGGAAGCTGAGTCCCCAATATGTCGGACCGTTTGAGATCTTGGAGAGAGTCGGAGAGGTTGCCTACTGATTAGCACTTCCACCGAGATTGGAGGGGGTCCATCCGGTCTTTCATGTATCTCAGCTGAGAGAGTATATACCGGACCCGAGGCACGTCATCAGTTTAGAGTAGGTACACACTTTTGTGGAGTACCTAGTAGCCATCCTTGAGCGCAGTACTAGACGTCTACGGTCCAAGGAGATACCGATGTTGAGGATCCAGTGGTCTAGACGAGGAGTCGAAGAGGCCACCTGGGAGACAAAGGAGACCATTTAACCTAGTTATCCCGATTTCTTTGCGGAGTTAGCCGCTACCTCTGTACCGACGGGTTAGTACTTAGACGTTGTTTGTGTGACTTCTGTGATTATATGTTAGAATGAGTGATTGTGTTTTTATGTATTGTTGATTATGATGATTGAGTAGTTTTGCATTCTAGAAAACGAGGTTAAAAATTAAGGAAACAAGAGTATACAAGTTTATTTATGGAAGTCGTTTGTTTAGATACCTTATTCTAAGTTTCGGGATGAAACTTATTTTAAGGGGGTACTGATGTAAAATCCAAAATTTTTATTCCGTTTAATTCCGTAGCAAACAGGATTTCGATCCGTTGATCTTTCTCTGTCTACCTAGTCGTACACACTATCTCAAAACTTTATCATTTTATGTAACCTCACTTCACATAAAATGATAGAATCTTATATCAAACCCTAATCTATCAAACCCTAGTTTATATCATGACATGTCCTTGACAAAGTCATCACGTCCTTTTGACGAGATTTGACGAGACCATGACGAGATCTTGACAATGCCATGCATGGGCTTGACAAATCCATGGCACATTTTTGACAAGGCTATGACAAAGCCTTGACAACTCAGCCCACCTTGTGTTGCCTTATCTCAGCCCATTTTTTTTGCCAGCCCTTTCTCCTCCAGCTTTGGCCCAAGAGTAGCATGCCACCCAGCTTCCTTCTTGCCACCTAATGGGCCATTTGCCCTTCTACCTGCAGACCCAAGTACCTACAACCCCAACACAAATCGGCCACAACTTACGCCAGCCTAGAAGTGACGTACAACACCTAGGTTGAGATGAGCTGGAGGAGGAGTTACGCGCTGCCATTACTCCAGGAATCATGTTGAAATCCCTTGCTCTCCTCCTTCTTCACTTGCAGATACATCCAGAGGATACATTGCAGCTTCTTCTCATTCACGATCTCCTCTGCCTTCCTTCTCCATGTCGTCTGCACCACTACTCCTCAGTGTATCCATCGCCAGCAGGAAGACGAGAGACCGATACAGTCTGGACCGAAATCAACCGCCATACAGATGCCAGCAAGAACCATCCCGAGTTGGAGCCGACGACCCAGACCGAGAGTATGTCTTCTGCTTACCTTCTTCTTTGTTTTCTGTGCGTGAGAGGCAGCCAACGTGGTTACGTTGCTATAGATTCAACAGGTCCATCAAGGGACTGAGAGTGGTTGCTACAGATCCACCCCGAAATCCATCCAAGAACCCAGCCCAGTCCTTCGTGACACAACCAGTCTACGTGTGTCCAAGGGTTGAGAAAGACAGTAAAGGCACAAACATACATAAGAACATAAACATATAGCATGCTCGCACACAACCGGTTATTATCTTTTATTAAGTTATCCATTTACTAGATCAACTTCTTTTGTAACACGAGAATCTCCCAAAACTCGCCTCCATTTCCGTTACCGACAAGAATAGATCAGATGCATACTATCAGTTACCTGTGGGCCTGGTCGCAAGAGCACCTCCCAGTCTCTTCTAGAACTAGACAAGTGGTCACCGCCCAGTTATAATACACTTGGGCCAATTAAGGTATAAGGTCAATCCTAGTCCGGTTTTCCGTTAACGATAAAGCAACAAACGCCACCAATACGGTCAAATCAATATACGGAACGCAACTAAGTAAGTTCAAGGGACTTACATCACTCGAAGGTAAACTCAGAAATCAGCTAACCGCTCAGCTTCCCAAAGGAAAGGATAAATGCCTTCTCAGACAAGGCATCGTGAATCAGACACTATATGAATGTTAGAAGTCTACATGCTTCTAATCTCACTGATCTCTAACAGATCTACTGCAGTGTGCTAGAAGTTCCCTACTTCTAGTCTCGATGATCGCTAATTGATCTCAACATGCTAAGAGAAACATTCCTAGTCTCAAGGTTCTCACAAAACAACATCAACAACACAACTCAAGATTCATAACCAACGCATGGGGATCGACAAGCCACTAATGGACATTCACTCTAATCATCTAGGTCCAACCTAGCATGATCTAGCATAAGGAAAGGGCAAAGGAAGCAATTATGGAAGTAAATCACCAAAGACGGGAGTTACTATAGGTAAACCGTGGGGGCGGCAAGGCTTGTTGTCGAATGGGCCATTTATCCCAGGCGCGGGGGCGGTTCTGCGATATAGGCGGTGCCGGCTCTTTTGACAACAACAACACAACAAAGTCAACAAGGCTAGACTTCTTCAATCCACATACAAGTCAACACTCAACCAAGAAGCTTGGAAACACATACTCGTCAACAACGAAGGACAAACAAGAATCAAGATTCGATCTTGATTCATGTGAAGAAGTAGAAGAAGAAGAAGAAGAAAAGAGAAAGAGGAAGAAGAAAAGAAGAAGGAGAAGCATGCAACATGTTCATGAACGTTAGAAGTATCAAGGGGATGAATAACTTACACGTTCCGCAGAGAATCACAAGGAAAGACCGCAGCTTTGCTCGAGGTTGAAGAAGAACATAAGCAAGAAGAGAAAAACGGAAGAGAAGGCGGGAATATATAGAGACGGTTGGGAAAAGAACAAGGAAGGTCTAATTTAGGGTTAGAAGATAGAAGGAAAAACGGCCCAAAAGATAGTAGATCGGATCTTCTATGAAAGGAAGGAAATAAAAGCCTAAAATATAACAAATCTCGGTATCTGGGGTCAGCCGCTAGGGCGGTGAAGGGCAAAAACCGTATGTTACAAAACATATGAGGGAAAAAAGAGAGAAGATGAGATATAAAATAATTAAGGATTAAATGCTTTTATCGGTTATTTTTACATAATTTAAGAAAGTTGTGACGATCACCCTATCAATTTTTTTCCTGTTGCGTATGGTTAATCATTTGGTCATATTTTTATCAAGTGAGTTGGTTAAGTATGCATTTTTTACCTAATGTAGCGACAAGTAAGCTCTTTTGTTTATTAGGTGACAAACTATGCCCCTCTTATTTATTTGCAAAGATAAATTGAAATGGTTAATTGGTAATTTCAATTTACTTAAGTCTAGGCCGAATCGATTTAATAAAGCCCAATCCAATCAAGCCCACTCAAGTTACACAATTTAGGCTCACTGGAGTTACATAAGCCTAGACACAATTCAAAATACAAATCTTGTAGTTAGTGACTTTCGATTTTGGTTGACATGTCCTCCCTCCCACCCACCCTTATACCAACTGGACTTGTTGAACTTTGTGGATCATCTTGTTGATACACAGTATTAATACACAATTTTAATACATAATATAATAAAATGTTAATACACAATTTCAGTTACAAACTGCTAATACACTATTCCATTTACAATGTATATTTATGTAGTAAAAAAAACTCGGTCATTTTTCACTTACATAAGTTTCGTTGTTTACACAAAGTTGAGTTACACAATCTCAAATGAGTTGCACAAGCCCAAAAGTCCGTCATGTACACAAAGTCTGATTACACAAGTCAAAGCCCATCGAGTTACACATGCCCAATTATAACTATAAAAATAAAAAGAATTGGGTAAAATAGGCTCTTTTATAGTATTTTGTTTTGTAGATCCCTCTAATTTTATACTATATATAAATTTTTCTAGATGAAAGAATATGGTTAAATAGGGGTATTACTAAATGAGTTTATGCTATGGGTACTCTTAATAGAGTAATAGTGGTAAAAAAATCTAGCTAGCCATTTTACCCTAAAAAAATATAGGCCATATCTCATATTTATAAAGTTGGCCCAAAATATGTAATTAAAAAAATTGGGGGAATTGGTAAACTTTCAAATTTCCAGGCCTTTCCTGCAATTAGAAATCATTGATCATTTTCTATAATTATCCATTTAGGGGCAAATTTACAAATTCCAAAAGTTTGGAACAATAGTGTGTAATACAAAAGTTTGTGTTGTCTATTGTAAATTACCATAAAATTTAAATAAAAACCCTAATCAATCGGGATTTTTAGAAGACGGGGTGGCATTGGTGGCTTCAATGGGGAACATCGGAGGCGCCTAGGCAGGCATTCTCGTAGTCGGTCCTCGTCCGGCGGCTTCGCATCGGTGGAGGCGGCATATTGGTGGCGGATTTAAAAACCGTCAGCAACCCTAGCGTTCTCTTCTCATCACATGATCACGATGGTGGCTTCGCTCAGGTATACAAATCCGACGATGATGTTGCTCCTGTAGGTAGCGACGGGGAGTTCCGACAAGGCGAGGTGACGACAACGGATGTGAGGCGAGAAAAATCGGGTTTCCGGAGAAAAGGGTGGTGCAGCGGTTCTTCCAGGCGATGTCAAGAGTTGTAGGCAGTTCCAATGGTTAGGGTTGTAGGCTGTTTCAATTCGGGTTTCTAAAGTCTTATGCTCCGACGGTTCCAGGCGGTTCCGAGCAGTTGTATGCGGTTCTGAGTTGATCCTCCCGATCGAGATGCAAACGGTAATGGGCGAGACGAAGAAGACAAAGACGATCGACTACGAGAAATCCTAGCTAATTTGGATGTGGAATCTGGTGATTGATATGATTTTATAAGGTTTAGATTTTACATTTTCCTACTATGCCCCTTTAATTATTTATTTTTTAGATTTAAAATTTTATGAGAAAAATAGAATGGTTTGATTTGTACCAACTAAAGGAAAAAGCTTCTATACATCAATTTATTTTTTATTTCACAAAAATAATTTGTAGATATATGTGGACCTTCTTAAATTTTAATTAAATTTCGTATTTATAATAATACTAACTAGTGTAATTCCCGTGCTTTAAACTGGTATTTTTTTAAAAAAAATTAACGTGAAATATATTTTTATAATTATATTTTATAACAATTATAATTAAAAGTATAGTTTTTGTTTTATTAAAATGTAATTTACTGTAACTTTCGGCAATTTAAAATTTTAGTTTAAAAAAAATCTATTCCATCTATTCCATCGAGTATATTAAAAAATAAATACATAAAAAATAATTTATTTATTAAAAATAAAATGTATTTAAAAGGGAAAGATATTTCTTTTTTTTGATTAATAATATTTTATTTTATTTTAATTTATATGATAAAAATATCTACATAGATAATTAATACGTAGAATTTACTTGTAGTTTAGAAACTAGTTTAGGACCCGTGCCTTGCACGGGTATTTAAAAATATATACTAATTTTGTGTACATTGATAATATATGTCAATATACGTCGAGTATTAATTACCATATAATTATTTAATGTACAATATAAAGACAATAATTAAGTGGTTGACTCGTATCCAATTATATACTCAACGTTCATAATCACCCGGAGAGATTTGAGAAGATTAAAATTAATTTGATTACATTCTTATCTTCTACCGATACGGTTTCGAAAAAAAAATACCAATTTAATTTTCATAAAAATAGTAGTCATCAATTTAGATTAAAAACTTTTATTATTTTTCATAAGAAAAAAAAAGAATATACGGACTTTATAAGAAATATATATAGAGAGAAAGAGATTTATTTTTAACCGAGTTTAAAATTTAAAAATAAACAAACTTCATTCAGCAATTGATAAAAATTACCGTTAGTTAAAATAGAAAGGATATATTGAAAAAATTATGATCGGGTTATTTCAAAAAAGACACGGAACCTAACTCATCCAACTAAACATTATACTTCAACTTAGCGCAAAGACTAAAAAATGTATGATTTATTTAATTTTCAAATCCTCTATTTATATAAGTTATCAAACTATCATTCATACTTGATAATCGATGTGGATTGAAAATATTTAGCAACCCACAAACCATTAGGTCAATAACCTACAAAGCAGTAGTCAATGACCCACAAAGTAGAAAAAAATAATCAGTTATGAATAAAAATTATACTTCAACTTAGTTAGAAGGCCAATAAATGTTGATTTGATTAATCTTCAGACCCTCTATTAATACAAGTTATCAAACTATCAGCCTTACTTGATAATCTATATGGATTGAAAATAAGGCCAAAAAATGTAACTCACAAAACATTATAAGTCAACAACCAATAAACCCACAAAAAATTTGGTCAACTACCCATAAAGCAGTAGGTCAACGACCAACAAAGTAGATATTAATCAATTATGAATAAAAATTATACTTCAACTTAACCAAAAGAGCAAGAAATGTTAGCAAACTATCAGCTTTACTTGATAATCGACGTGAGATTGAATATATTTGACAACCCAAAAAACATTAGGTCAACGACCCACAAAGCTGATATTAATCCGTTATGAATAAAAATTATACTTCAACTTAGCGAGAAGGCTAAGAAATATTTGATTTATTTAATCTTCAAACTCTCTATTTATACAAGTTATCAAACTATCAGTCTTACTTGATAATCGATGTGGGATTGAAAATATTTAGCAACCCCCAAACATTAGGTCAACGACCCACAAAGTAGTAGGACAACGACCTACAAAGCTGATATTAATTCGTTATGAGTAAAAATTGTACTTCAACTTACCTAGAAGGTCAAGAAATGTTTGATTTGTTTAATATTTATCAACCCACAAAACATTAGGTCAATGGTTCACATAGTTGTAAGTCAACGACCCACAAATATATATTATAAATAAGAATTATACTTCAAGTTAGCCAAAAGGCCAATAAATGTATGGTTTGTTTAATCTTCAAACCCTCTATTTATAGAAGTTATCAAACTATTAAACTTATTTGATAATCGATGCGGGGTTGAAAATATTTAGCAACCACAAAACATTAAGTCAACGGCCCACAAAATAAATATTAATCTGTTATGAATAAAAATTATACTTCAACTTAGTCAAAAGGTCAAAAAAATATATGATTTGTATAATCTTCAAACCCTTTATTTATACAAGTTATCAAACTATCAACATTACTTGAGAATCGATATGAGATTGATAGTATTTAGCAACCCACAAAATATTAGGTTAACGACCCACAAGACAGTAGGTCAACAATCAACAAAGTAGATATTAATCCATTATGAATAAAATTTTTACTTCAACTTAGCTATAAGGTTAGAAAAATTTTATTTTTTTAATTTTCAAACCTTATATTTATACAAGTTATAAAACTATAAGTCTTACTTGATAAACAATGTGGGATTGAAAATATTTAATAAACCCACAAGACATTAGGTCAAAGATCTACAAAACAGTTGATCAGCGATCCACAAAACAATTGGTCAACGACCCACAAAGCATATATTAATCCGAAATTATACTTCAACTTAGCGAGAAGGTAAAAAATGTTTGATTTGTTTAATCTTCATACCCTATATTTGTACAAGTTATCAAACTATCAGTCTTACTTGATAATCAACGTGAGATTAAAAATATTTAACAACCACAAAACATTAGGTTAACGACCAACAAAGTGGTAGGTCAACGATCAACAAAGTAGATTTTAATTCATTATGAATAAAAATTATACTTCAACTTAGTCAAAAAGGCCAAGAAATGTGTGATTTGTTTAATCTTCAAACCCTATATTTGTACAAGTTATCAAACTACCAGTCTTACTTAATAATCGACGTGAGATTAAAAATATTTAGCAACCACAAAACATTAGGTTAACGACCAACAAAGTGGTAGGTCAACGACCAACAAAGTAGATTTTAATCCATTATGAATAAAAAAATTATATTTCAACTTAGTCAAAAAGGCCAAAAAATGTGTGATTTGTTTAATTTTTCAAACTCTCGATTTATATAAGTTATCAAACTATCAATCTTACTTGATAATCGATGTGGGATAGCAAAATTTTGAAAATATTTAACGTAAATAGATTGAGCTTATAATCCTTCAAATATAAATTAAGAAAAATATAAAAAAATTTCTTAAAAAAATACTTTGATTTGTTATACTTGTAAAAGGAAAAAAAAAAGGATGAATTTGGTTTAAATTTGGTTGAGATTATTATAGTTGTTATAAATAATCGGAATAAGTTAAAAAAATTATAAGGGTGAAATAGTATAAAATATGATATATTATGATGATTATGTTTTATACAATAAATAATCGAAATAAGATTAAAAAAAATCACAATTTTTAAATCAAAATTCATAAAAAAATTTATATTCAAAATATGAAAATATAATGCAAATAAAATATAATAAAAACATAAAACATAAAATATGATATATTAAGATGATTAAATTTATAAAATAAATAAATAAAATAAGATAATTAATTACATTTTTAATATCGAAATAAGTTACAAAATTTTTATTCGAAATATGAAACTTATATAATGCAAATAAAATATATAAAAAATTATTTTAAAAAAGTTAATCGTAATGTAAAATACTTAACAAAGTTGTGAAAATAGTTATAATTTACTTCGAGATATTTTTTTAATTTTTTATTTAATTTAAAATAATTATAATTTTTATTTTAATTTAATATTACAATTAACTTCGAAATAAAAATTATAGATATTGTTAAAGAGATATTGTAGGTGGTTAGTTTTAAAAAATTTATATAGGTAATTTAAAAAAAAAAATTTATTAGTTTTTAATGAGAGAGTTCGATTGTAAAAAATTCATATCATAGAACGTCACGTCAGCAGGTTAGAACTCTACTCTACTTTATTATATATCGATGATTGATGATTTATAAATCTTGAAATTGTGGATCCGTAATCGGTTTTTTGTATTGATGACCCAAAACAAGGGAATAAAAAAAATAAAAAACTGGAGAAAAAGTAGAAGCTTTTGAGCAGAAAATTGCACGCTTAAGGCCCCTGCGTATCCTTTCATCATGACTTCATCAGCAGTCGCGCTCTTCTGACCGCCACCCACCCGACATATTGACCCCCACAAAATATCTTTAGGAATTCCAAAACAAAACGATTAAAATTAATGAAACCCCAAATCCAAAAAACTAATTAAAAGCACACCTCCAATTCCATTATCATCGTATATTCATTGCACTTGCCACTCTCACCCCTCACTAAAACCCAAATGGAGGAGAGACCGGAGACGGAGCTCATTTCGATTCCGGCGACCCCAAACAGAGGCTCGACGCCGGAGATACAGACTCCGTCCGGGAAAAGGTCGCCAGCGGGGAGGGGGAAGTCTTCGGCGGGATGGACTCCGACGTCGTTCATATCGCCGAGGTTCTTGAGTCCGATCGGTACTCCGATGAAGAGGGTTCTGATCAACATGAAGGGTTACTTGGAAGAGGTGGGCCACCTGACTAAGCTTAACCCGCAGGACGCGTGGCTTCCAATAACTGAGTCTCGGAATGGAAATGCTCACTACGCTGCGTTTCATAACCTTAACGCTGGTGTTGGTTTCCAGGCCCTCATGCTCCCTGTCGCCTTCGCTTTTCTCGGATGGTAAAACTCTTTACCAAAGTGATTTTCTCGCTGTCTTTATTTACTTTGAAATCCTGCATGGATACTTATTTTGAAACATTTGATATATTTTCTTCATACATTTAAATTAATCAGGTGAATTTAGTTTATTAGAATTGCTGTCAAATCTGGCAGCGGACATAGACATTTGTACAAAATTCTTAAAGGGCATGTCTCTTGCATGTCCATATCATTTCGAGCACTTACATTCAACAAGGGATACAATTAGACCCGGCTAACAAGGTGTACTCCCAATTTTTTGACGCCTTATAGTATTTAATTTTAGTTGGCTTATGCAGCATAAGGAGGTACTTGCTCTAATGATTAAACCTTAATATCATGTATAATAAATGGTTAAGAATTTAAATTCTTATTTTTAATTAAAAAATATTTATTTTTACATTTCCTTCCATGTATTTTTAGTTTTTTTTTTTTAATAAAATATAATTTTTAAAATTGATAATAACAAATGGTTACTCTGAAACTCATTTGACGGAGTATGTTTAGATTTCATTAGATGGCTGGTAAAGCCATAAGAAAAAGTGGTGAGTGAGCTTTGACAATTTGCTGAACAAATGCTGGCCATTCAAGGAACACCCATAATCATCATCATTGGGGTTTTCTTGATTGATCTCCAGCATGAATGACTGAATGAAGTGACAAGTTCTTCAAGTGTATATTCTGTAGGAGTTGGGGGATACTTTCTTTGAGCATTGCCTACATTTGGCAACTGTACACCCTGTGGATACTAGTACAGCTTCACGAAGCAGTCCCTGGAAAGAGGTACAACAGATATGTGGAGCTGGCCGAGGCCGCCTTTGGTAAGTATAATACATCAACACCTTTGTTTGGGTTCAATCTACCATATATAGCCACTCTGAAATGTTGAATTTGCAGGAGAAAGACTGGGGAAATGGCTAGCTCTCTTCCCAACTGTGTATCTGTCTGCAGGGACAGCTACGGCTCTAATACTCATGGGAGGAGAGACCATGAAACTCTTCTTTGAGATAGTATGCGGACCCACTTGTTCATCCAACCCACTCACCACCGTCGAGTGGTACCTTGTCTTCACTTCCTTATGCATCGTTCTCTCACAGCTTCCCAATCTCAATTCCATAGCAGGGCTCTCCTTGATCGGAGCCGTCACTGCTATAATTTACTCCACCATGGTTTGGGTACTCTCCGTTACCCAACAAAGGCCGCCCATGATATCCTATCATCCTATCTCAATGCCTTCTTTCACTGCATCCGTATTTTCCGTGTTCAACGGCCTTGGAATCATAGCCTTTGCATTCCGGGGTCACAATTTAGTCTTGGAGATTCAGGTATATACGCAATTGGATTCTATATGCATTTTATTTCATTTACTTATTTTCAAATTTGCCTTTGACAGTCCACAATGCCATCAACTTTCAAGCATCCGTCTCATGTGCCAATGTGGAGAGGAGCAAAGATTGCTTATTTCTTCATTGCAATGTGCTTGTTCCCTGTCGCCATTGGAGGCTACTGGGCTTATGGAAGCCTTGTAAGTCAACATATACTTAACTCCTTGTAATGTAATGTGCTTGCTTACCGGATTCTCATTTGTCTCGACAGGTTCCGTCAGGAGGGACGCTTAACGCGCTATACGGATTCCACAGCCGTGACATTCCGAGAGGAGTTCTTGCGCTAACATTCCTACTGGTGGTGTTCAGCTGCCTGAGCAGCTTCCAGATATACTCAATGCCGGTGTTTGACAGCTTTGAGGCCAGCTACACAAGCCGGACAAATCGCCCTTGCTCTATATGGGTGAGATCCGGGTTCAGGGTGGTTTGCGGATTCATCTCTCTCCTGATAGGAGTCGCATTTCCTTTCCTGTCAAGCCTCGCCGGTTTGCTTGGAGGGCTGACCCTGCCTGTGACCTTCGCCTACCCTTGTTTCATGTGGGTTTTGCTTAAACAACCCCCCAGGAGAAGCTTCAACTGGTACTTCCACTGGGCTCTCGGATGGTTGGGAATTGCTTTCAGCTTAGCCTTCTCATTTGGTGGTATTTGGAGCATTGTTACAAATGGGCTTAAGCTCAAGTTCTTCAAGCCTCCAAACTAATAGGAACCCCATTTTCTGCTATCTTACTTTTATCGAATATACATTCTGTATTGTATTATTGTGTGCTACTTACTGCATCTGTTGTTTAGATCAAACTTATATAGTGTTGTTGTTTTAGGAAGCTTAATTCGATTGAGAATATATTATCAGATTTTGATCAATTATTAGTGCTTTTCAACTTTCACTTTATCACTTACAAACTATACCGTTAACATATCTTTCTGATATATAGCATTGTGTTGATCATACGCATGTTCAAGATCAATCCCGCTTAGGAGCAGATAGGGTCTGGTTTGAAAAAAATCGTCAAACCGACGATTTAGGTTTACCGATTTGACCAAACTGTCGGTTGACAGTTTAGGTTAGTCGTTTTTTTTTTTAAAATTTTTGCCAACCGGATGTTAAAAAAAGAGTCGTTGCAAATCAACAGCTCTTGGGGCCGCCAATGGCTATGTCATATAGCCGTTAGTGGCCCCCACATAAGTTTTTTTTAAAAAAATAAATTATAATGATAAATACTTATAAAAAAATCACTCATTTACTACAAATATTCAATCCCTCTTCCATTTTATGTCAGATCAACATTCTCAATTCTCTTTACTACTACTCTAAGTCTCAATCTCATATTCTTAATTCTGGAGTTCTCAAATTCGTCTCTCAATCCCGTTATGGCAAACCCGAGCGACAACAAATGCCCGAAATGTCACAAGGTGTAGGGGCATTTCGACAAGTTCCTCAAACGAAAATGCTTACATCCGACATTTTCACAAAACATTACAAGAAGGGTGAGGTGGTGAACGAATATTGTCAAATCTCATGCAACTATTGTTCGAAGGTGTACAAGTGGAGGGCGAAGGGCGGCTACGGAAATTTGCAAAGTCACCTGCAAAAGGTCCATCCCGAGAAGTTAGGGATATCAAGGGGACAATCTCAATTGTCCCACGGATTTGCATCTTCTTCCTCTAAATCTCCTTTATTTATGTATAATCATAGTGAGGAAAGTTTAGGATTAGGCAACCTTATATGATCTCATGCATTTCCATTTTCTTATGTGGAATATGAAGATGTTCGAACATATAACACTAAATATCTTCAGTCTTCTTTTAAACCAATGTGGCCAATCTCAAATTGGAACTCGAGAGCAATCTCGGGCTTAATGTCAAAAATCTCGCCCGAGATTTCGGAAATTTTGACCGAGATTGCTCTCGACTTTTTTTTAATTAAACCGGTGCTAAACCGTCAAACCACCGGTTTGGCGGTTTTGGGAATGACGGTTTAGGTTTAGGTTTGGCCTTAAGCCAAACGTAAATTGGCCGTTCGCAAACTTAAACTGGCAGTTTAGGTTTGCGACCCATGTCTACCTAGCAATCCGTCTTATTTATTTTGGATCTACGAAATTAAAATTATATTACACGGTCTATTTTGATTGATAGTCTGTTGAAAAATGATTTTAATAAAATTTAATTAATATCGAAAAATTAAACACAAGTAAATAAAAAACAAAATTAACAGAAAAAGAAAAAGTTATTAATATTGAATTGTGTTGCCAAACACACGTGGGGTGTCTATGGGTCGGGCTCAAATATCGAAAATTGTCCCCGTTTATTTTTTCCCTTTTAAAATTAAGGGCTTTCCACGTAAAATTCCCCGTCCCAATTTAATCTAAGTTGATTCAGAATTTTGTTTTTTTAGAAATACAAATGTGTCAAACTTTTACACATTTGTATACACATAAAGGTATACCGTGTATACCTTTACTTTGATAGTCAAAGTACAGGTATACCGTGTATATATTAGGTTTTCTTTGTTCACGTATGATCGAGACTTGTATTACAAGCTAGTGTAAACTAAAATAATTATATGTTATGAACATTTAGATTACGACCTCAAGATAAATTCTTATATTATTTTATTTTACGGTTTAGGATTTATGTTGCACCGTCAGAACATGTATTTGAGAGACTAATACAAATAAAAAAAATAACATGTAGTTTTTCATGCATTTGATCATCGTGATTTGACATTTATGATGTATTTAAAAATTTCATGAGGATGTTATCCTCGTATGATCGAAAACCAAATTATTATAGGTTTGTATTAACATCTACATATTTTACGCATATAATATACATCTTATTTGAAATGTTATCCTCATATTTTTTTTAAAAATATTTTTTGTAAGTAGGAATGAGTATGAAGTATCAAAGTACAAAAGTGTATGTAATTTACTAACCTTTAGTTAATGATTAGAAGATAAATGTCAATGCATATTATATTAATATATATTTTTATTTGAAACACTAATGTGGCTTAGTTGGTTGTTTAACACATCACCTTACTCAATTTGTCAAAGTATAAGAGTATTGTGTATATTAAGTTTCATTCGTTCAAGTAGGATCGAGACTCGTTGTACAAACTATGTTAAACTAAAATAATTATATGTTACTAACATTTAGATTACGATCTCAAGATAAAGTGTTATATTATTTTATCATTTTAATTTACAGTTTAGGATTTAGGTTGCATGATGTGAGATGGGTGAACACTCAAAAATTACATATTACCGCAAATGCACCGCCAATGTCAATGTAAGTATATGATGCAATCATCAAGGTCAAAATCCCAAGAGATTATATAGCCTGACAATGATCAAGTTCAAGAGCAAGGTATAAGTGTGTAAAATGAAAGGAAAAAGGGTTATCAAATGATCAAATCTTTGGTTTGAAGTGAGTAACAAGGATCAAGTGACAAACAAGTATCAAATATACGGAAAAACACTGGGTTTGAGGTTAATACTTTCAAACCAATACTAGTAGCATGCTTAAGAATGTAGTGTTCAATCAATGAAGGAAATAAACTTGCATGTGATTTAGGTGAGCTTTATCTAAGCATCATAATCCTCTTTTGAAGCTCATAGAATATCTTTATGTCAAGTAATATGCATAATATATATGGTGTTTATTATTTGCACATTAATTGGTTAAACTTAGTCACAACTATGATCATACTAGACAACATAAGCATCACATGGTGCTTGCTATTTGCTTATATTATCCAATATCACCACAATTTGGATAACAACATCACAAGTAGGCTCAATCATCCTTTCCGCCCCAATTAATCCTACTATGACATGATAGGCATCTTAACATTGTACAATCATCCTCATATTACCTTGTAAGTCTATACTTGGGTGATTAATCTAGACATCATTTCTTTTTGGGGGCCTGAGGAGCAGATTTCTTACTTCTGGAAGCCATGGATGATGTTGAGAGAGAAAACAAGGAGTTTTTGAAAAAGGGTTTCTGTAAAGGAGGAAAATGAAAAAGTAGAATTCAAAGTCATTGAGAAGATAAAGAGTCAGCGAAGGGAGAAAGACTATAGGGCTAAGAGGTTCGATGGAATTGAACGAAGGTTGTTACGCTATGTTACAATTTGCCTTAGATAGGAGATTTTGGTCTTTTAACAAAATGCAAATAATAACAAGATTTTGAGAAGATCAAGCTCTTGTAAGACCAAAAAAAAAATTCCAATAAAATCTCAACAAATATTTTTCAATTCTTTGAATAAAAAAAAAATTAAAACCATAAAAATAATTTAAGAATTTAAAAATCTAAAAGATATTAACTCTTAAATGGATCCGTATTTCTTAATTTACCCTTGAATCTCGTTTCAAGGCCCTTGAATTGCCTCTCAAGACCCTTGAAAAAGATAATTGGGCCGCATACGAAGGAGAAAATAAATTAATTTACTCCCCGTACGTTAATGCTTCCTTGTTCAACATACCAAATTCCAATCTAATAAAATTAAATTGATCTTCAGGTAGGGGTTTGGTAAAGATAATTGCAAGCTGCAAGTTAGTTGATATAAAAGAGATCGAAACATCACCTTTCTCAACATGATCACGTATGAAGTGATGTCCTACATCGACATGCTTAGTCCTTGAATGTTGCACATGATTTTTAGTTATAGAAATAGCACTATATTATCACATTTTATAGGTGTACCTTTCATATCAAAGCAAAGATCACGAAGTTGTTGAGCAATCCACAGAATTTATGCACAACAGACTCCCACATCTATATATTCAGCTTCGGTTGTGGATAGGGCAACAAAATTTTGCTTCTTGGAGTGCCAACTAATTAGGAATGACCCTAAGAATTGGCAACATCCAAAAGTGATTTTTCTATCGACCTTATAACTTGCAAAGTCTGCATCTGAATAGCCAACAAGGTGAAACGAGCTTTGACGTGGGTACCATAACCCTAGATCCTTAGTGTCATTGAGATACCGAAAAATTCTTTTCACAACTATCAAGTGTGATTCCTTTGGATCAGCTTGAAATCTTGCACACATGCACACGCTAAATATAATGTCAGGTCGACTAGTAGTTAAATACAACAATGAACCGATCATACCTCGATACTCCTTTTGTACTACACTTTTGCCATCATTGTCATGATCAAGCGAAAGTGTTGAACTCATAGGAGTCTTTGCGACCTTAGATTGATCCATCTTATACTTCTTAAGCAAGTCCTTAGTATATTTGTTTTGATTGAGAAAAATTCCTTTCTTTGCTTGTGTAACTTGAAGTCCAAAAAAGAAATTTAGCTCACCCATTAAGCTCATTTCAAATTCCTTGCACATGATATCTGAAAATTTCTTGCAAAGGGAATCATTAGTAGCACCATGATAACACGATTTATGACGTTAGTTTAGGCATCCATTTAGATAGTTTTTCCCGCTATTCATGCATAGTTTGGCATTAGTTCATGACGTTTACGTTTGATTCATGCATATTGTCGAGATAGACATCTACACGAACTATTGTCGGTTTTGTATGTATTTTGGGGAGCTTTTGGAGCTTAATCGATACATTCGAGGATCATTTCTCGCGATGACACACTTCCGGACTCATTAAGAAGCAAGCTAGGAGCTAAGGAGAACACATAGGACCTTGTTGGTGCATGCCTTGCACCAACTCATGGCTTAACGATCAAAAGAGAGCTGAACCACCAAAACCACGACCCAGACCCAGATTCCACGCCCGTGGTTTTGACCGTGATTCTCTCTGGACAGCTGTGACAGCAGTCCCACGATCTCCATAACCGACTCTTGCCCTTGATGGAGGATATAAGTGGCCTAGCAGGCTGATGCTAGGGATCCTCTCCCACACTCTTTCATTCCATAACATTCCATTGGAGGCTACTCTTGGAGGGGAGCAAAAACACTCTCATTTGGATAGGAAGAAGAAGAACACTAGTTTTAGAGTTTTTATAGTTCTTGAGAGATTTTTAAGTGAACTAGTTGAAGACATTTGCAAGGTTTTGTAAGGAACGATTTGGACCTTCTTTTGAAGGGTTGTAAGTCTTTCTTAACATTTATTCAGCTTGGTTTTCTTGTTATACTTGTTTCATTTCTCTTTCACTTCATTTACTTGCTATGGAAGCCATGCATGTATGCTTGTTGAGTTTGATTGTTAATATGCAAGTTGTTGGCTAAATAGATGTGATTCTAGGGTAAGGAAATGATGGTTATGGCTTGGACTATGATAGAATAGACTTAAATGTATCTTTGGATGATTTACTTGCTCGTATTTAACTGCTGACACAAACCACGGTCTGTTCTTATACAACCACGGCCCTGGTTCTTATGATCTGCCCGTGGTTTGCTTCTGTTGTGCTTGTATTGATAAATCTGAATGTTAGGATGTTAGATTGTTGCAATCCTAGTGTTTGTTCAGCTTAATCTAGCCTAGGGTGACCTAATGCTAGCAAATTAAGTGAGGAAAGAGACCTACCACGTGATTCCGACCTTAAGTACCAATGATGATGAACTCTAGGTAGTAGTGAGCCTCATAAGCCGCTATTGGACTGAGTGTGATAGGATTGATGTTTAGGACTTACCTTCCCGAGACTTACCCGGTAAGGAGAGGTTAGATCCCTAGATAGCAATCCGGTTTGTGTAGATTTCCCAACCTTAGGCTCCTAGAGACATACCCGGTGATAGGACTTTAGGTGCGGGATCAGTGGACCATGAGACCTACCCGGTGATTGATCCCAATTGAGAAACATTCCTTCCCAACATACCATAGCTAGTCCAAGGTTGATTAGAAGCTTGAGTCCAATGCCATAACTGGAATTTCTAACCCCTAGAATACGCTTTTCTCTCTTTGATCACATATCTCGCGTTTGTGTTGCTTATTTGTGTTGCTAGCTAGATTTGTTAGCTTGTTTTATAATCTTGCATAAATTGTCATCTTGTTTGATCACCACAAAAACCAGCCCAAAAACATCATGATTTTCATTTCTTTATTCCTTTCTCTGTTCTTAGATTAGATTTGCACTATCCATAATCATTTATTTGATTCGATTTCACCTTAGTCTTTGTGTTCGACCTCGGAATACTATCGTTGCTACAAAACGACCCATACACTGTGGGTTCGCTAGGAGTTAGGAAAATATATCGAGATTATAAATTTAAGACTTTTGTGCTACACAATCTTAGCGTAACATACCAAATAATATATCATCAACATAGATTTGTACTACTAATATATCGTTGCCTCTAGTTTTTATAAATAAAGTTTTATCAATCAAACCTCTTTTGAATTTGTTTTCAAGAAGATACTTGGACAATCTTTCATACCAAGATCGAGGAGCTTGCTTAAGACCATAAATAGCTTTGTTCAGTTTAAAAACATGATCAGAAAAGTCATCATTTTCAAAACCAGGGGGTTGGGCAACGTAGACTTCTTCTTGTAAGAAGCCGTTTAAGAAAGCACATTTTACATCCATTTGAAATAGTTTTATACTCATGAAAGATGCAAATGCGAGTCGCATACGTATGGCTTCTAACCTGACAACCGGAGCAAAAGTCTCCTCATAATCAATACCTTCTTCTTGGTTATAGCCTTGTGCTACGAGTCGTGCTTTATTTCGTATGACTTTGCCACTTTCATCCAACTTATTTCGAAAAAACCCATTTTGTTCCAATGACATATTGATGCTTTGGTCTTGTAGTAAGATTCTAAACCTTGTTTCTCTCAAACTCATTTAGTTCGTTTTGCATGGCAATGTTCCAATCGGGTTCTTGAAGAGCCTGAACATAATTCTTTGGCTCAATAAGGAACACGAACGCAGAGAATGCACATAGATTGTTTACTTTAGATCGAGTTTGAACCCCTGCGTTTGGATCTGAGATCACATTCTCTTGTGGATAGTATGAAGCGTGTTGAAATTTTCTTCGTTTGTAAGATGGAGAAGATCCTGAAGGTTGAGCCTCATATGCTTGACTAGATTCAGGTACCGTTGATCTATTGCCCTTGGATCCCATCTCAAGGCCTTGATGTTGGGTTTCAAGCCCTTGAAATGAAGTTCTGACATCGCAGTTTTTTGTTTCGAGGTCTTGAAGATGTGTTTCAAGGTCTTGAGGGTTTTCTTCGGTATCTTGAATCTTTTCTTGCATATTCTTTTCTTTTTTTTTTTTTGATACAAGGTAAGCAGAATAGGTGGATCAGTTTCTAGAAACCGATCGACCTACAGCATCCTTACGGATGAGTAGAACCACATCTTCTGGACGACCTTCGTCATCCGCTAGCGCGGAGTGTCCGTGCATTGCTAGCTTGTCGGCAACCGTGTTGATTTCCCTAAAGATGTGGGTAATACTGGACTGGGGGAAGCCCGCGATTAAGCCGGAAATATCTGAGATAATCATGTCCGTCTCCCATGGGGGTTTCCAAGTCCTGTTAATTGAGTTGATCAACGTCAAATTGTCCCCCTCAATCTCGATAGCTGAAAACCCTAAGAGTATGGCCTTTTGAAGGCCCTCCCGCAGAGCGAAAGCTTCTGCTTCAAGAATTGATTCCGCATTGCATTTCCCTTTTCCAAAAGCCAGAGGATGACCTTGGTTATCACGAATAATGAAACCATAAGCGAAATGATTTGTGTTGTTTGTTGACGCGTCAAAATTGAGTTTGACATTGTTTCCTTTAGGTTTTTGCCATCTGATGTTCTTGGTTTTCCGTCTGCTTCGGGTTTGATTATTGGTCTTATGTTTAGTGTTGGCTTGTTCCCATTCATCTATTTGTTTCAACGCAACTTGTTTCAAATTCGACGCTGGTTTTTTGTTGTTAAAGATAATTTGGTTCCTATCTAACCAAATGTTCCACCATATCATAACTATTTGTCTAAACTCTGTCGGTGATGTTTTCTCCTTCAGGAATAGAAGAGTATCATAGATTGTGTTGTTATATGTATCGATATCTCTCAGGATTGTGGATATTTTGGTATTATCCAGAACACGGTGAGTGCATTGACAATCAAAGAACAGATGTTGAGCACTCTCAGTGTGATGATTGCAGAATTCACAGTGCATTACCACCGGGATCTTTTGTTTGTCAAGGTTTTCCTTTGTTGGGAGCCCATTTAGAGTCAATTTCCACAGGAAATTTTTTACTTTTGGCATGATATTCATTTTCCATAGCCAAGTTTTGTCTTCTGAGACTCCTACTTTCCGTTGTTGAATCATCATCATGGCCGATTTGGTGGAATACCAACCCTCATCATTATTTGACCAGTATATTCTATCTCTAATGTCAGTTGTAGGGAGGTTATAATTCTTGATTCTATTGATAATGCTGGTCGGAAGGATGACGTCCAATTGATCAAGAAGTGGTTCGTTCCACTTTTTGTCCAAAATAAGTGAACACACAGTTTCAGATGGATTTATTAGGGTTTGATCAGAAATTATAGAGCTTAGTGGTTCCTCCATAAGCCACCTGTCTTTCCAGAATTTTATTGTCTTTCCGTCTCCCACCCGCCATCGAAGGCCTTTATTAAATTCCTCTTTCAATTTAATCAACTTTTTCCATTGCCAAGACGTGTTTTTTCCACATTTATAGTTCCATAAGCATTGCCCACGAAGATATTTTTCTTCTATAATTTTAACCCATATATTATCAGGATCGGCCATGATCTTCCACAAGAGTTTCATTTGTAACGCTTTGTTCATATCTTCGGCCTTCCTTATGCCTGTGCCTCCTAGGGATTTTGGTTTGCAGATTTTGTCCCAACTGATTAGTGGGTGGTAGTTTGGTCCTTTATTCCAGAAGAAATTTCTATTGATCTTATCTAGTTCATTATGTATGCTAGTGGGTAGCATGAAGGCTTGCATGAGATAACTTGGTTTGGCATTGAGATTTGCTTTGATTAATGTTGTTCTTCCCTCCTGTGAGAGAGATGTTGCTTTCCATTTAGTAAGTTGTTGTTTGGATTTCTGAATGACTGTATTGAAAATTTCTTTATTAGCCCTTCCATTGATAATAGGACATCCTAGGTACAACTCTAAGTTTGTAGATGAGGATATACCGAGGTGAGCTTGGATTCTCCTTTTGTTTGATGGGTCTACATTGTTAGATGTTTGGAATGAGGATTTATGGTAGTTAATTACTTGGCCGGAAGTTTGGCAGTAATCTCTTAGTACCGATAGGATTTTGTTGCTTGCTTCAGTGGTTGCCTTGGAAAAAATAATGATATCATCCGCAAAGGCGAGAAAAGGTATTATTGTTCCGTTTCTTGTTATAGGGAAGCCTATTGAACTCGGGTTGTCCCTACTTATTTTTTGAATATTTCTTGCTAGTATATCAGCTCCTATGTTAAAGAGTAGCGGGGACAGTGGGTCTCCTTGTCTAATTCCTCTTTGAGGAACAAAAAGGGTTGTTGGAGAGTCATTAATCAATAAAGAGTAAGAGACAGTTGTTATACATTCGTAGATCCAATTTCTAAATTGTTCGCTGAAGCCAAATTGTTGTAGGACCAACATTAAGAAATTCCATTCTAGCTTGTCATAAGCTTTTTCCATGTCCAATTTAATGGCCATGTATCCCTCTTTTCCTTTTTTTGATCTAAACCCGTGGAATATTTCATGGGCTATAAGAACATTATCATGGATTGCTCTATTTTTTGTGAAAGCACTTTGTAAAGGATGAATTAGTTTAGGCAAGAGTAATCCTAATCTTCTTGCTAGAATCTTGGCTATTATTTTATAGACCGTTGAGCATAGGCTAATTGGTCTATAATTGGCAGTTGTTGTTGGGTTATCAACCTTTGGCAGGAGGGCGATAAATGTATGGTTTAGCTGTTTAAGGATTTTTCCGGTTCTATAAAAACTTTTCACTGCTCTAGTGACGGCTGGGCCGATAATGTGCCAGTACTTCTGGTAGAAGCCAGCAGTCATTCCATCTGGCCCGGGCGATTTCTCACTGCCGATGTCAAACAAGGCAGATTTAATTTCACTAGTAGAGAAAGGTTTCCCTAGCTCTAAGTTATCATTGTTGGTGATCTCTGGTTGTATTACTTCCAATAGTTTATGAAGTTTCTGGGTGTCGATTGTTGAAGCTTGGAAACGGGTTTTGTAATCATTAAGGAACTCCTCATTTATTTCACTATCTTTGAATAGGATAGTTCCATCATTTCTTGTTATATTTGAAATCATCTTTTTATTCCTTCTTCCAGTAGCTTTCCTATGGTGGAAACTCGTGTTTTTATCCCCTAGACGCAGGTTTGCAGTTTTTGCTCGCTGCATCCAATACTTATGTTGGTATTCTAGTATGCACTCTCTTTTCTTGTATAACCTAATAATTTTATCATTTATTTGTTGATTAAAAGAGGAATGTAGTTTCACTTGAAGGTCTTCTATTTGTTCATCGACAGCCTTTAATTGCGTATTGATATTGCCGAATTTCGCGCGGCTCCAATCTTTCAATTTTTGTTTAAGGAGGTTAGTTTTTTTCACAAGATTGAACATGTGTGTTCCTGGGAATTGAGTTCTCCACGTTTGTCTGATTAGGTATTCACAGTCTTGTCGTTGCATCCACATAGATTCGAAACGGAAAGGCTTGTTTCTATATGTTATTTGTTGATTTTGAAGATTAACCGAAATCATGCAATGATCCGAGGTAGTAAAAGCGTGGTTTCTTGTATGTATACTCGGATACTCTTGTAAGACTCCAATAGTTGTCATTGTTCTATCCAGTTTTTCATACGTATTATCATCTCCTTCCTTCCTTTTTTTTCCACGTGTATTCATTTCCTTTAATCGGAAGGTCAATGAGTCCACATTGATCAGTTATGTCTTGTAGTCTGTCAAATTTATTATTTGCAATGGGGGCTCCTCCCTTTTTATCGGAGGGTGTCCTTATTTCATTGTAGTCTCCCATGACTATAGTTGGTTTCGTCGAGGATTTAAATTCCGTAGTAAATTGTGACCAAAATTCGTTTTTATTTTGTTCGTTGGGCGGTGCATAAATCCCGAAGATCCTTGTTTCAAAAGCAGAGTTCATGTTTTTATGGTTTAGAAGGATGTACCTACTATGGGTTCTGATGACCTCAATCTTTTCTTGTCTAAGTTGATACTCCTTCCATAGCATGCATAGGCCTCCCGAGAAACCAACTGCTGGTATGAAAAGGATTTTGTCGAAACCTGCGCTTTTCCATAATGACTCGTCAGGTTCGGACCTTGTTTTTGTTTCTGCCAGGATCAGGACTTGTATGCATTCATTTTTACATATGATATTTAAGTTAGTCCAGAAGTTTTTCTTATGCATTCCCCGACAATTCCAGAACGCTATTTTCATTTATATTTATTTCTTAATTTGGGCGGTAGTAACCCCACTATTCCTACCCTGTTATTTATAACAAAGTGATTCTTATTTCTGTATACGAAGTCTCCCTTTCTAACACAAAACCAAGTGTTATAAAAATGTAGGACCTTCAATCTATTACAATACTCACAGCAGTAGTTATGCCCCTTTGTTCCACGCCTAGTGTGCTTTATTGTAGTTTTCCTGGATTTTGAGTTAAACATCAATACGAGATCGTTTATTTCTTTAGAAGATCTTGGAACCCAACTTCTCTTTATACTCTCTCTCAACTTTCTCATTCTCATATTTTCTATTGAAAAACATGGGGCAGAATCGTACTTTGCTATTTCGATCTTCACAACCATCTTCATTTGAATCTTTAGTGAAACTCGAAGAATCAATCTATTCACACCGCCATACCGGCGTGTGAAATGAATCACTAGAACAAGATTTTGTTTCTTATTTTTGCTTATGGAGGATAAAAGGGGGCTAAAATTGGTACCGTTACAGTTTGAAATTTGGAACATATTCGAAATGGTATCGCTCAAGACACCTTGAATACATTGTTCTTCCTCTGGAGCTATTATTCGATAGAAAGTAATCCAAATTTGTTCTATGACTTGGTCCATACTCGACATTGTTCAAAAATAGTGGGTAGGAGTGTCGATATCCTCGTTTTTGTATCCAAGTTCGGTTATCCACTTTGTCCTTTGAGTTCATTGTCTTTGGTTTTCCTGGGTACTGTCTATAGCCCTCACTTGTTGTTATTCTGCAGAAACCATGGCAAAAATTAACAATACTTATATTATAAAGAACTTGAACCACTTTAAGCAAAACTGTATGATACTTAGTTACTGTGATTAGGATGTTTAGCCTCCTATGCAATCTTCTTAGTCGATTCTCTGAACCTGTAAAAAAGGGCCACACAAAGAAAGCCACAAAAGTAGAGTAGGAGAATTCATTTGACCACTGGTAGATAGTAAGGATTGATTGATTCAAACCACTGTACACCATGAAATCCAAATCAGTAAAAAATTGGTACTCACTGACCATATATCCTCTGTCAACATACATAGCATTTAGCCGACACTGCACTATATATTTATTCATAGAAGAAATCTTTTGTATTACCAGTCCATGAAGGGCAAACTCAAAAACACGGACCTGAAGGCATATATTGATATCCAGCAATTTCAAATACTTCAGATTGTTCAACAATACATATTGGACCAAGTAATCAATCCAAATCTGCACAGATACTTCAAAAGGATAAAGCAATTTCACACATTTGCCCATCCCATCAAACTGCCAAATAAAATCAGACGGTAAAAAATTACTCACATAAGCGCGTTGAATAAAGATCTTAACATGGTCATTTTGGATTCTTTGTTCACGTAACTTCTCTACCTTTTCATATTCCACTACAGTGCACCTATCATAGCTAAAATCCACTAACTCATCAAAATTAGTTGACTTTATTTCCACCTTTACCTTTAGAACTTGATAATAATGGAACTCAATTAATACTAATAAGTCAGCAACATAAACACATAAACACTTCCCCCCACTTTGTTCACTACTAGGGAAAATTTGGAGGCAAAACTCCATATTACACTGTGGGACAACAAGATTACTGCATAGCACACATTGGTAGGACAGAGCACGACTAATAGTTCTAAGACTCCCTAGGATTGCAATTAATTGAAAAACATTAAATGAAGGATTCCGCACGGTGGATAGATCCAGATATAGACTGGATTTCCGCAAAAGTTGGACTATCATCAGACTTAGTTAAATTTTTGTTTCTTCGTTCCCTTCAGCTTGGAGGATGCCGTGTCTTCACCACCCCCTGCCTCTTCCCTAGGCTTGAGTCAGAGTGACCGGATTCCTGATTGACTTCCATTGCATCCATGAGCTTGTTAACAGTGCTGTTAGTTTCAACTGACAGGAAGGAGCTTTCTGACTCAATTGTCCTCAACTCCTCAGGGATACCATCCTTAAATAGCAAGGCAGTGAATTCAGCAACAGTCAACTCATCCTCAGGAAGATCACCTTGTTCATCATCTTCATAAAGTTGTTCTTCAATCTCCGCTGTTTTAGCTTTGATCTCATCATCCTCTTCCATCGGGACAGCAAGGGGGAGTAAAGACTGTGGATCTACTTCAACTTTAGCATCATTAGGGATAGAGCCCTCAGCCTGATCATCACTGGGTTTACTTTGTTCGTTTTTTTCAACAGCCACATGCTCATTAAGCTGCTGCGTTTCCTCCTTTTCATTAACACTATTTTCTTCTTTAGCAACTACAGTTTCATTTTCAGGCACTTGCTGTTTCGAGCTTTCCTTAGAGCTTAGGGAGGATTCTTCATCCTTGGAGTTAGTAAGGCCATATTGAGCTGAGAGATATGGCCTCACATCACTCTTGCGTTCGTAATTAGTCTTATTTTTCCCTACTTGAATCCAATCATTCTCATCTTTTTCATCAACAACTTTTTCTTTTTTCTCCTGAGTTCCTCCAGTTTTTCTGAATGGTTTGGTTCTAATGCCCCTCAAAGGGCATTTATCATAAGAGTGATCCTTATTGGCACAAAAGCCACATCCTCTAGAGAAGTCTTCATACCAAATAGGAAAATCTCTAACTAACCCTTCTTCATCCGGAATTGGGACTTTCTTCTTTCTCCCCTCAGCCACATCCCTATTAATGCATATCCTAGTAAAATTTACTCCCTTGCCTCTTTCGGAGAAAGAATCAAGTTTGATAAATTTTCCCACTTTGTTTTCTTCAATAATGATTTTTATAGCTTCCTTATTCACATATTCCAGTGGGATTTTGGGAATCCTAATCCACATATCAGCTATAGTGTTACTCTCCAAAAACGTGTTGAAATTTGGTTTCCAGGGTTTCAATATAATCAAATGACCAAAGATATGAAAAGGTCTTGCCTCCCAAATAGCTTTTCTATCTATAGGATTAGAAAAATTCACTTCAAACCAATGATTAGGCTTAGCAAAGATCCTAACCTCCCCCTTAACGTTTTTCCATTCATGTAGTAGTTTGGCTCGCAATTTTGAAATTTCTACTGGTTCACCAAGAATACAACCCATCAGGGATGTCTCTTTTTGCCTTTGAAAATCAGTTTTCACTTTTGACAAACTACTAAGGTAATCTGCAAGACCAGAGTTATTAGAAGATTCACCTTTAGTCTTTGAATCTTCTTTGTTCTTTGCTCCTTTCTCATTGTTCAGCCCCTTAGATTGTTCTGTTTTTTCTGTTTTTTCCTCATTGCTCAATTGTTGTGGAGATGAAACTTTGCAGACAACTTCTTTGAAAGACTTTCCTTGCTCACTCATTTTTGAGTTTGGAATCATGCACACAAAGGAAGAGAAGATGTGAGAAGTAGATAGTTGTTTCAGTTGTTGTGAGATTGAGATGGAGGGTTGTTCTTTAAATAGACAGCAAGGAACACCATCAGACGATAACAACACGACAAGGCTCCTATTGGTTTGAGATTTTTCTGAACCAACGCAGACAAAGGTAAAATTGTTCAAGTATGAAAATAAGCTAGCATCCCTAGGTATTCTGATTTTAAAAGTTGTATTACCTCTTTTGTTGATTGAGTTATGTTTTTGCTGAAGAACTTTTGTATTGACCACCTTCTTTTGTGAGAAATGCAGGTTGACCCCTTCACCAGCTCTCATACTTCGTTCATGGTGCGAAAAAGTATGTATCCTTCTCCAATCAACCATGTAAAGCCTGAATCTCTTTCCCGTGACCTTCAATTTTTGGCATATTCTTCTAGATTTGAGAAGCTTTGACCCTATCCGTAGCTGCCTTCTCTTGCGAATCGCCTTTTGATACCCCAACCCCTCTGTATTCTTTTGCTTCCATCGTTTCTTCTTCCTATGTTCCTTTTTCTTATCTTTCCTTGATCGATGATACCTCTGCCAACCTCGAACCAGTATTTGACTCCTTTTCCTTTTCAAACCTCTAGCAGCAGACACACCAAATTGATCGGTGGCTATGTCGAGATAATCGATTGATTGTTGTTGTGGATTTGCATTGGTAGAGCTGTCGGCGATTAGGGTTTTCTTTGGAGAGGAGGGAAAGGGCTTCTTTCCTGCGCGCGTGGATAGCGCGTTCATTAAAAGCGATTTGGGGTTTTTGGTTTTTTTTTATTATTCCATTGTTACATATTCTTTTCTTGATCTTTAGGATCTTCATCTTCATCCGGATTGTGATCTTCTCGTTGATTCAGATTAAGATTTGCAAAACTTTCACTCAAAATACCATCATTGCTTTAATCAAAAATGACATGAATACTTTCCTCAACAATTTTGGTACGTTTGTTATAAACACGATAAGCTTTGCTATTTGAAGCATATCCAATAAATATAGCTTCATCACTACGTGCATCAAATTTCCCAAGATTATCTTTGCCATTGTTATGAAGAAAACAAGTACATCCAAAAGGTTTGAAATATGAAATATTAGGTTTTCTTCTTTTAAATAGTTCATAAGGAGTCTTTTTCAAGATAGGGCGAATTAAACATCTATTTAGAATGTAATTAGCAGTGTTTACTGTTTCAGCCCAAAAACTTTTTGGCAAACTATTTTCTAAAAGCATAGTCCTAGACATATCCTCAAGAGTGTGGTTCTTACGTTCCACAACTCCATTCTGTTGAGGAGTTCTAGGAGCTGAAAAGTTATGTGAAATACCGTATTTTGCACAAAACAAATCAAACTTTAGTTGATCAAATTATCTACCATGATCACTTCTTATAGAAACGATTGGTAGTTTTTTCAAAGTTTGCAACTCCTTACACAATTTTGAAAACTCAAACAATGCTTCAGATTTTTCTCGTAAGAAAGAAATCCATGTAAAACGAGAGAAATCATCCACAATAACAAGGATGTACAGCTTGCCTTTAGGAGATTTGACACGCATAGGTCCACAAAGATCCATATGTAAGAGTTCAATGGGTCGAGAACAACTTACAACGTTCTAAGGTTTGAATGAACCTCTTATTTGTTTACCTTGTGTACAAGCTTTACATAGTTCATCTACCTTGAAATTTAGGTTTGGCAAGCCACATACCAAATTTTTTGAAAGTAGCTTTTGCATTGTGTGCATACTTACGTGACCAAGTCTTCTATGCCAAAGCCTTGGATCATCAGTCAAGGCCTTGAGACATTTTAGCTTAGTTCCTGAAACTTGGTTAGTACTCATATAATAAACATTGTTACATCTAGTAGTAAGCACAATGTCACCCATCGTTTTGTCTTGAACTTCACATTTTTCTAAATCAAACAATACTTTGTTTCCTTTACCACATATTTGAGAGATGCTAATCATAATATACTTTAAACTGTCAACCAGATATACATCATCAATGAAGTTAGATACATTATAACATATTTTAGCAATGCCAATAATGTCACAATTTCCTTTATCACTAAGTGTAATGGTTCTAGATGATTGCTTCTTTAAATTTGAGAATAGTGAGCTTTTTCCACTCATGTGTCTTGAGCAACCACTATCTAATATCCATTTATGCTCCTTTGCCTTGGTGATATCCTGCAAAACAACAAACATCAACCTTTCCGGATCGACCAAATGACATATTTTGGTCCATATTCAGGTTCGATCATTTTTGGTGGTCTAGTACCTTTAGGAACCCATATTTGTTTGACATGTTTCCTTAAACATAGAGGATAGGTGTTTCTAATAATATCAGGATCATTTCTTATATATGGACATATAGATTTAACATGACCCTTTTTACAACAGTAGAAGCAAGTAGGCATATGAATACTTCCTTTGGCTTTGACAAAAGTGGTAGTTGGTTTTCTAGGAAAGCTCCTATGATAACGTATACCATTTTTGTTAAGTGAGGACTGTTTTTCACCCATCATTCTTTCAAGATTAGCTTTTGAACGAGTAAATTTAACAAGTGTTGCCTTCTGATCTTGACACGTCAAAGTTAGATCAACTTTCTCTTTCTCTAGATCGATATAGTTTCGATGAAGAGACGAGAGGTTGTCCTTGAGAATCGCATTTTCCGATTCCAAGGCCTTGATATTGTCATCAAGGTCTACCTTTTATGTGTTAAGATTTTCAATCTCCAGAGACATCTCACTTAGTTGTTTTTCTTGTTCAAGAAGATTTTCTTTTAGAGAATTTATCCTTATTCTATGTTCCTTGTCGCATATAATAATGTCTTTAAGGAATTGTTTAAGGTCAGATTTAGGTTGAGACATGATAGTACTTACCACATTATCAACGTAGAGATTTGAATCTTCTCCATGATCGGCCATGAGGCACATGTTTGCTTGTTCTTTTTCGTCTTCTGATTCATTTGAGGATTCTGAATCACTCCATGAAACTACCATAGATTTCTTCTTTCGATCATTTTTCTTGAAGTTGGTCCTCTTCTTTTGTGGACAGTCCTTGACAAGATGATCTGTTTCATCAAATTCAAAACAAGTCAGCACTCTAGTTTTCTTGTTAGAGTTAGAAAACATACCTCGGGTTTTTTATGTTCGTGGATATTCTCTATTGTTTGCAGATTGTTTCTTTATCTTGTGAATTCTCGCGAGACCCTTAGAGATCATGGCTATTGTATCTTCTTCATCATCATCATCATCACTATCTTCCTCTTCTGATGTAATTCATCTTTTCTTGATTTTAATGCTAGATTCTTAGTGTTGGATGGGAGCTCTCCATCTTCTTCACCAAGAACCATTTCATGTGTGATGAGTTTTCTAAGGAGGTCATCAAGGGGAAGAGTTGAGAGATTCTGAGCTTCTTCGATGGCAGTCATCTTTGGTCCCCACTTGGCTTTAGGTAAGATACTTAGAACCTTCCTAACTTTTTCTTCATTTGTGAAGACCTTTCCTAGTGAGTCCAAGTTGTTCACGATTTCAGTGAATCTTGTGAACATTTCTTTGACTGGTTCATTTGGATTCATCTTGAATAGCTTGAATTATCGAGAAAGATGCTAATCTTTGTTTCCTTGACTTGACTTGTTCCTTCGTATGTGACAACAAGTTTGTCCCATATTTCCTTTGCACTCTTGCATGATGAGATGCGGTTGAATTCGTTGAAATCTAATCCACAGTATAGTAAGTTCATAGCTTTGTAGTTCTTTGACACACTGTCCAAGTCATCTTGTGTGAAGTCAACTTCCAACTTTGGGACTTGGACACCTTCAACGGTGGTAGTTGGGACTTCGGGTCATTCTGAATGATGCTCCATAATTCCATGTCATGATCAATAATGAACATACGCATGAGTGCTCTCCAATGGGCAAAGTTGTTGCCACAAAAGAGTGGTGGTCGAGATGAGGATCTTCCTTGAGCAAATCCTCCATCACCTACAGGATTCATGATTAGTCTCACTGATGGTTAAATTAATATACGTGAGTCTAGCACTGATACCAATTGAAGAACCGTTAGGTGAATAAAAACGATATAAGATACTCTATAGGGGGGGTTGAATAGAGTATGAGAACTTTTCGCAAAAACCAATCTCAAGGCTTTTAACCCAATTTCAATGGCCTTGATGTCGATCTGAGCTCTTTGTGACACACTTTGATTTCAAGGGCTTTGAAACAGCTTTCAAGGGCCTTGACTTTGTAAACCTGCAAGACAAAGTTAGTCAAAATAAAGCAAGATAAAGTTCGGAATGAAGAAGATCGAAACGAGGATATGTTTATGAAGTTCGGCTCAAATAGCATACTCTCCGTCCCAAAGTATAGCCTTAGGATCTAACTATCTATTATCAGCTTCAAAGAGTCCTAGATACAAACTAGAAGAAATCCGCTTCTTCTCTCACTGTAGCCAACGTTACGATCTATCTCCAACTGTTCACCTTGCTATAATAGCCTAGTTACTTCGTAGAGTAACACACACTCTAGTATAACACTTTTTAGATATACCAATGGAGCTCTCGAGTTTTATCTCTCTTTAGGGGATAATGTTTTTAGTGAAAGAGAGAAAGAAAAACTATTTTATTGAATGAAGATGTTTTGGATCGCTTGAAGACTTTTGATGATTCCGTGTAAGCTTGTGTATTTGTTCTTCAATCACCATCTTCATTTATAGCCTTCTACGGAGAGGTCTTTTAGCCGTTGGAAAGATGACCGTTTGAAGATGATTCTTCTTCTCCATGAAGATCGCTTCTTTGTTGAGATGAGGTAGACGTTGTGGATCTTCATCTCTTTGAAACAAGTTGATCTCGCTGGCCCATAAGCTTCTCGTATTTGTTGTGACGATATCATATTCTTTGAGAGAGAATCTTCGTGCTTTTGGTTGAGGATCGTTGCAAGATCCTTTTAAGAATCAAATCTTTATTGGTCGGTTGAAATCTTCTTTAACTCATATCTTTTTGTTGAGCATATCTTTCCTGAAAGATCTTCTTTGGCGTTTTAGATAAGTGATTTGAATTCCTTTAGCATGCAGCCTTGACGTCTTGACTTTTGTTCCCTTGAAATGACTTTCAAGGCCTCCGTCTTTCAATCACTCTAAACTCCTTGTCTTTCCTTGCATCCGATTTCAAGGTCTTCCAAGGCCCTTTGAAGTGTCTTTCAAAATCTGCACTCATTCAATGTAAACCACCAAACCAAACCAATCAACTCGATATATAATCAATAAATTGTTAGTGTATAAAACCACTCCATTTGTGTTTAAGTCTTCCATCATCATCACCTATACAAATATATAATCAAGGTGGAGTTTCACTTTGGTTCAGTTTCATCTCTTGCGAATCGAGTTTCTCCACCAACTTAGTCCATGTCTTCTTTTCTCAAGCGATTTGTCTTCTTCTCTCGATTTTTGTTGTCTTACTTGCTCAAGTGATAAGGAAAACTTGAGAGACGTTGAAAAATATGGATTTTGGTCTTCTTTTCTAGAGTGAAGAAGTACTCTTTGCTCGAGTGGAGTGTCACTCGAGGTTTACTCAAGCAACGTTGAATCCTTTGAACAACAATGTCTTCCTTGGCTGAGTGAGATTTCTTCTTCTCTTGAGTTTTGATGGCTTCTTTGCTCGAGTTTTGAGTTCATTCCAGAGAAGTTGACACTTTCCTCTCTTGGATTCTTTGCTCCAGTTTAGCATTCCTTTTTTCTCGAGTTTGGCTTTACTTGATGCTCCTTCCTTGGAGTTTCCTTAGCTTCATTGACTTCATGGTTGTATATTTGCTTGCCTTTCTTCCTTCCTTTGCTCATGAGGTTAGTGATGGGTTGAAGTATGATGCTTGAGATGGTTGAGTGTCTAGATATCTTCATTCGAACCCATTTTTAGGCCAAAGTACCTACAAAAAACATAAAAGAAGGGAAGTAGACATTCTTTTGACAAATTGAGCTCTAGCTAAGATATGAATGTCCAAACCATGTAAAACAAAGGTAAAATCACACAAAAATAAATCCAAAAACATAGCAAGAAAATAGGCCATCAAAATATCAATACTCAGTTCTTGCTTGCGTCTAAACACGAACAAATACAAATGATAAAAGAAAGAAAAAAACAAGGAAATAAAATCTTTTTGGTAGTATGCTTTTAATGATTGATCACTTTTCAAAATATTATTGTCATGGCAAGGCATAAGACAATGCCAAGAATAATGAGCATGAAAGATGAATGTTAAATGATCACACAAAAAACTTATTATCAAGAATCCTAAGTTAAGACAACTTAAGCTTGTTAAATAGAGGTTTCTATCGATATTTTCAATGATTGATTACTTTTCAAAATGTTATTATGCATCTTAATAACTTTTCTTGAAATGAATGATATATCTTGATGAATAACATTTTTCAAATGTTTTGGATTATGAAAAATAATAACTAACACAAGAAATAAAATAAAAGAAAGAAAATAAAAAAAATATATGCAAACACATATATATATAATGAATGTAAGCATTTCCTAAACCCCATACTTAAGATTTTCATTGTCCCTAATGCAAAACAAAATAAATAAAAATTACTCGAAAGATACAAGATGTCTCATTGTAGCAGGTGCCCTAGTCCTTTTGGTGGATCATCATCACTCATCTATGCATTCCATGGGCAGATCATCGTCTTGAAAGTTATAGTCCCCTTCTTCCTCTAAGCCTAGTTCATTTTCCTCTTCGGATGATTTAGATCCACTTGAGCATCAATGGATGTGAAGGAGAGATAAAATATGACTTAGGTTGAGTGAGAAAAGTGAAAGAATTAAGGTATACCGAGTTCTTTGAGGTTAGAACACTTGGAAAACATTTCAATACTCAAAACTCGAGATAGGTTTTTGGTTGCCTTCGGCTGAGTTTTTAGTAACTTTTTCAAGTTTCTTGCGTAGAGGAAAAAACTTAAAGTTCACTCTAGGTTCAATCGACCTAAGTGTACACCTTCACCCCGAGGTAGGAAACTTAACTCCTTGCTTCGAACCCTTCATTCTCCTTCTTTCCTTTGGAATTTTTCTAAAAATCTTTTCATCGTCACTCCATGTCCTATCTTGTAAGATCAAAACAACAAAAAAAAACACTCATATTATTCAAAGCAAAATCAAAACTTAAATAAAAGAAAGAATATCAATGGGTTGTTGGTAACATCAAAACAAATATGTTTTCTACCCACTTATTCATGCACTTTTACATCTCTTTTAGCAAGATATATGCCCTTATAATGGAGAGTGCATTCATATTATGTTTTTGGTATCAACTTCAGGATGTTTCAAATTTCAAGCATTCAAGGCCTACTTTGAGGCATTTTCGATCCATATAGCAAATCCAAGTAAAAGAGCTCGATTTTCCTTGAAGTCAAGTGTCACAAATTAACATCAACTATGATTGAAGATCGATAGCTAGAGAAGCTAAGAGCAACTTTGGAAGTCAAGCCAAGAACCAAGTTGCAAGGAGCATAAAATCATACAAGACCGCATCCCAAACGGGTTGGAACGGCTTGTGAGACGAGATGCTAAGCTGTCTCAAGCCGTCTTCCATGCCATTTGGGTTGACCTACATTATCTTCACCAACTTTGACCAATACGAGGAAAATTCAAGTGTTGGTTATCGGTGTCCCGTTATGTGTCAAAGTTGTTGTGATCTCCAAGAACATAGGTGGAGGCGAAGAAGGCGATGGACTCGTGGACTATTGGTTGAACATAGGTGGAGGCAAAGAAGATAAAGAAATTGGCAGTATTGCAATGGTGAGTAAAAAAAACAAGAAGAGGTAAAGATGAAGTTCATAAACACAATCCCACATGCACCACGATCCAAAAATAGACAATTTGATACTTTTAAGACGAACGGGAGAGGTTTACATATGGAGAATTTAAGCAAGTTGACGTGATAACAATAACAAGAATAGGAAATTTAATATTGGGTTCTTTTTCTCTTGGTATCCTTCAATTTTGGACTTTTCCTCTTGCGTATTCACAAGTTTGTAAGTTTCCTCTTGGTACCCTCATAGTTTAATTTATTTCTCCCTTATAGGATTTCTTAATATATTTCATTAAAAATCAATTATAAACAAAAAAAATATTTTAAAACTAATGAATTTTTAAAAGATTGTTTTAATTTAGTTTTATATATATTTTTAAAATCGAAAGTAAAAAGAATATTTTAATTCAAAAATAAAAAAAATTATTTCAAAAAAATAAAAAAAATATATAAAAAATATTTCTATTATAAATATATTAATTTAAATTTAATAAGGTCATCTTTTGTTTCAAATTTATTTTTCTGGCTTTTTATTATATTATAATGAATGTTTAATGTAATATATTAAGAATGGTTATAGAGAGGAATCAAATAAAACCACAAGGGTACCAAGAGAAAATTTAAAACTTAGTGGATATCAAGACGAAAAATCCAAACTTTGAGGGTATTAATAGGAAAAATCCAAAAAAAAAAAACAACATTTAAGTAAAAGGAAATGCTGAATGTGTTATTTATTTGTTTTTTCTTTTTTATTTTCTGATATGGTTTCTGACATGATAGTCATACCAAAAATTTATACCAGAAATTTTCATAAAGAAAATTTCATACCAAATACATACTAGAAAATTCATCCAATACTGGATGAAAGTATTCTCCCTGACGTCGCTAAGAAGATCTTGAAGTGAGCTGGGTAGATCGAGTTTAATATCACCACATGCCAATTTCCAATCCAAAAGAACAAACTCAGACAAGAAAATATCTGATTTAGTTCAAACATTAGTCTATCGAATTAGACTCCATGCTTCTTCTTTCAAATTCAACACCAATTCAACATAGTGAATTTGAAATCAATTTCAAACACGGGGATTCGAAACAAGATTGAGAGCTTATATACAAGTTGAAACACGTTAAGCATGCAGTTTCATAACAATGGTAGCTCTTTCTAAATTGAAACAGCTCCGACCCACCTCATCCGTATTGAACGCTGATTCGAATCCGGTCCAAACCACACCCGTCGTTGGTGGCTCCTCCTTATAAATAGGAGTTGTCTTCCTAGCGGCAGTCACCTCGGTTCTAACCGTAGCCATACTCAAGGTCAAAGACTCGTCCCACCGAGGCTCAATAACCCGTCCAACCAAGACCATTACCCAGGTCTGTGGGCGGATCCTATACCCGGCCCTTTGTGTGTAGTCGGGCTTCTGAGTGGGCTTAACGCCGGTGGGGAGGAAGAGTTGGTTCCTCTTTCGGTGAACTTGACACACAAACGACTCGGCCAGGCGTTGTCAATATCATCGGAGATTCAAAACTAGGAGATGGATTCGATCGAACATAAAAAAACAAAATGAAGAAGAGAACAGAGATCTGTCCACAACTTGGAACGAGACGCCATTGAGGAAAGAAAACCCTAGAATGTGGATTGGAGTCCGTATGTGACCTTAAACCACTTGACTGCAACATTTGGAAAATTTAAACGGTAAAAAAAGTACATTTACTAAATAAGAAAGTGGCATGAACATAGTTATTAGAGCAAAAATTGAAAAAGAACTATTTAGCAAATTTATCCAAAAATTAATGAGGTCATAAATAGTTTTATATTATTTTTTTATTTTAATTAATTTTTATAATTGAATTTTTAATGTAATAGGTTAAGAATGGTTATAAGGGAAACAAATTAAACTTTGATAATACCTAGAGAAAACTTGTTCACTTATAAATATTAAGAGAAAAAGTCCAAATTTGAAGGACAACAAGAGGAAAATTCCTATAATATTTGTATAAGGAAGTTGTTATAATGTCAAAATTACAAATGTATAACTGATACGCAATCTCGCCGTCCTACAAATTTAAAATATTCAAAAATAAATAAATAAATAAATAAATATTTATTTGTGTTGACCGAGTTAATGTCATAAATTGTTTCTTCTTGAAAAAAGATGATATTTATAAAGAAAATCCAACACTAACGCTAGTGATATTACACGTCGATGTTAGACCCTGATACTACACATCGGTCGTCAATAAGCGATGTCCTGCATTTAGCGACGTCGTCTAAAAACCATTAAGGTTATTATTAAAAATTAAGTGAGAGACGTGATTATTTTGGATACCCCCACACCCCGGCCGAAAAATAAGCATCAAATCAAAATATACATAAACACAAAATAAACATAAGCATAACATTTGGCACTTTGGAGAATGATAAACTCAATTTCTATATTTGCAAAAAGTTGACCAATTTTAAGATGATGTACATGCATCTCCAAACACTAAAGATGCTACACCTATACTTAATGATATAGAAGTCTTGTGAATACTACAATTTTTGTACGGTTGCTTTATATTTTTCATAGCATAATGAATACTACAATTTTTTAATACGGTATATATTGTTACTAATTAAATATTTTCACAAATTCTTTGTATTCTAAAATTAGTGTGAATTATTGTGAAATTTATTAGCATACTGATAATTTGGAAAGTAAAAGCATTAGAAGTTAACATTAAAATCAATTTTATAATGTTAACAGTGGGCTTGCACGTCAAGCTAAAATCATTCCCGTATCTATTATCTTCTATTATACATACTAAAAGAGAGTGCATGATTTGATGACGTGCCACGTTGTTGAAGCAGCAATTAAATCGAGCTCCCACAATTTTTTGACCAATAAATCTTTATTTTTTTAAACCAGAAAATCTTTTTTTTAATAGAATGCTATTCTTCAAAATTATACGTAGCTTTTTCGTTGGAGATTCTCCAAGATCTTATGGGCCAATAAATCTTTATTTTTTGTGACAGAAAGCAAACTGGTCAAAAAATCTTTTTTATTAAAGTATATAAATTTTATAAAACAAAATGGTAAACACTTTTCCGGAACAAATAATTAAGAATATTTAAAAAAATCATTCTTTTATGTTTTTAAAAGATTTGTTTAAAAGATAGCAAGAATCTTTGATTATTTCGTAAAAAAGAAATTAAGACTCCATATTTTTATCGGATTAATTTTTTTTACTAAATTTCGAATTAAGCCAATAACTTTTTTTTTACTAAACCTTGATTATTTTGTAAAATATGAATTTTGTTATCCCACGTCGGTTATCAAAGAAGGGTGACACTTTGATATCATGTATAAATAGAGCTCAAATATTTGAAGATTATACAAATCATACATTTTTTGACCTTTTGGTCAGAATCAAGTATAATACTTATTGATACGGGATTAGTATTTGTATGTGGATTGTTGTGACCTACTAATTCGTAGGTCGTTTTGATCTAATGATTTTTGGGTCGTTTAGATCTAATGATTTTTGGGTCGTTTAGATCTAATGATTTTTTTGTTTGTTTTGACCTACAGATTTTTGGATCGTTTTGACCTATAGATTTTTGGATCGTTTTGACCTACAGATTTTTGGGTCGATTTGACCTAATAATTTGTGAGTCGTTTTGTGACCTACTGATTTGTGGGTCGTTGTGAACTACTGATTTGTGGGTCGTTATGACCCACTGATTTGTGTGTCATTGTGACCTATGAATTTGTGGGTCGTTGTGACCTATTGATTCGTGGGTCGTTATGACCTATGAATTTGTGGGTAGTTGTGACCCACTGATTTGTGTGCCATTGTGACCTATGAATTTGTGGGTCGTTGTGACCTATTGATTTGTGGGTCGTGGTGACCTATGAATTTGTGGGTCGTTGTGACCTATTGATTCGTGGGTCGTAGTGACCTATTGATTTATGAGTCCTCGTGACCTACTAATTTGTGGGTCCTTATGACCTACTGATTTGTGGGTTGTTTGTGACCTACTAATTTGTGGACCGTTGAACTATTAAATTCGTAATTCTTATTTTATCAATATAATAAATATACATCTATATATTTTACTAAAACAAAAAACACTAATTATTGACGTGCCGCCTCACGTTTTTTCTCGAATTAAACTTTTTATTAAAACACGAATTAAGCTAATAATTTTATTTTACTAAACCATAATTAGCCTAATTCTTTTTTAATTAGTTCCAATTTTAAAGTATTTTATTTGGAGTACTAACTAATTCCGATTACAATAACATTTCCTCTTCTTTTAATTTTTTTTTCCAAATATTTAAAATTAAAAGATATTGTTCATAACTCATAAGCCTATCTCATACCCGTAAGCTTAACTTCCTTCCTATCTATATACTTTACTAAAACAGAAGACACTAATGCCGACGTAGCGCTCCACGTTTTTATCGGATTAAATCTTTTACTAAATCACGAATTAAGCCAATAATTTTTTTTTACTAAACTTTAATTATTTTGTATAATATGAATTTTATTATCCCATATCGGTTATCAGAGAAGGATGACACTTTGACAATATGTATAAATAGACCTACAAGGTTTGAAGATTATACAAATCATACATTTCTACACTTTTTGGGTCGTTGTAACCTATTGATTTTTGGGTTGTTGTAACCTAGTGATTTGTAGTTCGTTTTGACCTAATGATTCGTGGGTCGATTTGATCTAATAATTTGTGGGTCGTTGTGACCTATGAATTCGTGGGTCGTTGTGACCTATGAATTCGTGGGTCGTTGTGACCTACTGATTCGTGGGTCGTTGTGACCTACTGATTCGTGGGTCGTTGTGACCTACTGATTTGTGGTCGTTTGTGACCTACTGATTTGGAGACCGTTGAACTATTAAATTCGTAATTCTTATTTTATCAATATACTAAATATACATCTATATACTTTACTAAAATAAAAGACAATAATTTTGACGTGGCGACCCACGTTTTTTTTCGGATTAAAATTTTTACTAAATCACGAATGAAGCTAATAAATCCTTTTTTTACTAAACCATAATTATTTTGTAAAATATGAATTTTGTTATCCCACATCGGTTATCAGAGAAAGTTGATAGTTTGACAACATTTATAAATAGATCTATAAGGTTTGAAGATTATACAAAGCATACATTTATGGACATTTTGGTCAGAATCAACTATAATACTTATTAATACCGGATTAGTATTTTAATGTGGATTGTTGTTACCAATTGATTCGTATGTCGTTTTAACCTAATGATTTGTGGTCGTTTTAACCTAATACTTTGTGGGTCGTTGTGACCTACTGATGCTTGGGTACTTGTGACCTAATGATTTGTGGGTCCTTGTGACCTATTAATTTGTAGGTTGTTGTGACCTATTAATTTGTGTGTCGTTTGTGACCTATTGATATGTGAGTCGTTTGTGACCTACTGAGCTACTGATTTTTGGATCGTTGTGACCTACTTATTTGTGGGTCCTTGTGATCTACTAATATGTGGGGGTCATTGTGATCTACTAATTTTTGTTGTGACCTACTAATTTGTGGCTCGTTTGTGACCTACTCATTTGTGGGTCGTTTGTGACCTAATAATTTGTGGACCGTTGAACTATTAAACTCGTAATTCTTATTTTATCAATATACTAAATATACATATATTTTCTATATACTTTACTATAACAAAAGACACTAATTCTGACGTGGCGCCCCCACATTTTTTCTTGGATTAAACTTTTTACTAAATCACGAATTAAGCTAATATATATATATATTTTTTTAATTTAATCATAATTATTTTGTAAAATATGATTTTTTTTATCTCCCACGTCGATTATGAGGAAATGATGACACTTCGAAAACATGTATAAATAGATCTAGAGTGTTTGAGGCTTATAAAATTCATACATTTCTGAACCTTTTGGTGAGAATCAAATATAATACTTATTCATATCGGATTAGTATTTGTATGTAATCATTGTGACCTACTAGTTTTTGGGTCGTTTTGACCTAATGATTTTTGGGTCGTTGTGACCTAATGATTTGTGGGTCATTGTGCTCTTATGGGTCCTTGTGATCTACTAATTTGTGGGTCCTTGTAACCTAGTGATTTGTGCACTGTTGAACTATTTAATTTGTAGTTCTTATTTTATCAATATACTAAATAGACTTCTATATTCTATATACTTTACTAAATCACAAATTAATGCTGACGTGACGCTCCTATGTTTTTTCTCGGATTAAATCTTTTACTAAATTACAATTTAAGATGCGGGATATACACTAGTTAACTCATAAAATAAATTACTTTGGTTTTAATATTTCCGTTATAATAGATAATAGACTTGTGAAAGGGAATTGATGGAACTTAAATTCAATTTTAAGGGCCCGTTTGGTTTTAACTCCGGAATCGGAAACGGAATGGAAACGAATCTAGTCAATACGTATACCTTTGTTCATTGAAATTTTTGGAATCATTCCTTGGGGTTTGTAGTAATTGCATGAGAGTTTGATTACTTTTGATACCCTATAGGGTAACAAAATGTGAGGAAGCAAGTGCATTTTTCATTAAATCATGGGGAATGATTCCATAAAATTTCATGAATATGGATATACATATGGACTAAATTCGTTTCCATTCCGTTTCCGTTTCCGGAGTTGGAACCAAACGGGCCCTAAATGTCGAGGCTATATCGGCTGTGAGTGGTGGAAAAAGTTTAATTAGCCAGCCAGAATGTAGGTTCGAATCTCGGCGTCCCAGGAGTTGAAATGGCGAGCTCCGGCCATCCAAAGCAATCTCCATCGTCATTCATCACCTCTTCCCCAACCTGCCAACTGTTTAACCCTGATGACGGCACCAGTACCTGATCATCAGAAGACCCACCCGTCGCCGGCCCGGATCCAAAACCCAGCCCATTAAAGCCCGGGGCGAACCCATACCCGCCCAGCCCTATAAACGGGTTCTTTTGCTCTGCACCACCAAGCAAGGAGCTAGGTAGAGAGGAATGGTTGGGGCGGGAGCGCTTAGAGTTCTTGCGGGAGCCACCGCCAACAGGGATGTTACGGAGGGAGCCACCGCGTGTCCAGTAACGGCGGCAGGATTTGCAAAAGTAGCGGGGCTGGGAGTGGTTGTAGTTGTTGTAGTAGCAGAACTTTGTATTGGTGGAGCTGCAGCGCGGACATTGGACGTTCTCGGGCTCTGCCTGAATCCCATCTCCGGCGAGACAGCCGCCCAACTGGGATGACATTCTGTTTTTGTAAGTATGAAATAGAAGGAATGAGAATATTTTGGAAGCAGAGGAATTGAAATAGTGAATGAGGTGTGGGGTTACCGGGATGCACGGGGGAGAGGACCCACCATTCCCATAAACAGCGGATTTGCTTCCCATGCCGATACTATCATCTTGACAGCACCATCAACTCCCCACCACCACTGACTGCTTTCTTCCCTCACCAAAACACTATAGTTTTTCTTATTTTCTACTTTTGGCACCCCCAAAGAGTTGTTCAAGCACATATCAGACAAGTCGAGCTCGTTCATATTATAAATTGAGCTCCTTCAACATTTAGAAGAATCTTGTCACCGCACCCGCGGCGGCACTGGGCCGTGCCCGCGGTGACTGCACCTAAAGACCAATGCTAGCGCCCCCGCGTCCTTGCTAGTGAACCAGAAGAAGCCCAAGCGTCTGTGTCACTGTACCCTGATAACATGAAAAATGACGATATTTAAGGCACATGTTTTGGTTGTTTTTCCCCTTCTTTTGTGTATATGGATATAAGTCTAAAGCATTTATGAGCACATTCACCTATTGTGATTTTAGGTGAATAAAGGCTTGGATTGGAGCATAAATGGAGTAAGTAGGTGTGATTGATCATGCTAGACAGCAAGAGGATGCATTGAAATAGCTAAGGGAGGAGTATGAGTAGAAAGCGTTGGGAAACAAGAAATTTTATGCACGTTTTAGGGATTCCACGGTCAAGTACAAGGAACCACGGCCGTGGTTTTGTGAATTTAATTTAAATTTGGCCGTGGGAATGTATGTCGAGAGCAAATATGTCATTCCACGGGCGTGGAAATTTACTCTTGGCCGTGATTCTTCTAACGGTTGCCACGTGTCATATTTGCCACGTCAGCAGCGGTTATGGGCTTTTTGTAACCCTATTTTCTCCTATAAGAAGGTTGAAGAAAGAGAGAAAAGGGATCCTTTGCTACATTTTCGCATTCCGCGCTACACATTGGCTGCATACCTTTGGAAGATCTTATTGTGAGAAGATTTTGGAAGGAAGATTTGGAGAAGTACGCACTTTCCTATTTCGAAGTTGGAAGATCTTAGGGTTTCACTTTGAAGGCGGATTGACATCCCGTCCTTCTTTGTTCTTTAAGATTGTGCGAGATTTCTGACTCTATTCTATATTCATTGAACACAAGTAGGGATTTTGAGTTTTATTAAGTTTGGTTTTGCATTTGCTATTGAGTTTTCAAGGTTTTATCTTTTCTTTCTTTTAATCTTGGTTATTGATTTGATGACAATGATTGTTGGCTAAAACCCTTAAACGATTCTAAGGTGAAGGGTTGATAGTTGTGGCACAGATGATGATAGATTGAACCAAAACAGATTGGACCCTGAGAGTTGCGAGAAACCTCGTCGGCGAGCCTTTCCACGACCTGTTCTTGAGTTCCACGACCATGGTTTCTCAAGAACTGACCGTGGTTTTCCCCTGTTTGACGTGTTTTGCTTTTGCTTTGATCCAAAGTTAAAGATTGACCTTAACCTAGCCTTGACTTACCTTTTCTAGGTAGTAGTGAGACTCAACATCCTCTACTTTGGTTTCGAGTGTCACAACCTTAACCTTTTTGGTTTATCTTTGATTCCCTTGGGTTTGGACATGGGTATTTGAGAGTTTAATCTTGTCCTTCGATTTTCTTTATAACGAGACTCATCATCCTTTATTGAGAGAGCCTTTGGGTGAGACTTATGAGTTTTGGAACTTCACCGTACAATTCCCTACCTTAAATCTATACCTTTGCAATCCTAACTCTGTCCTTATACCCTTAGAATATCTTGAATCGATTGCCACAATTGGATATCTAAATTTTTAGAATCGTTATTTTCCTAATTATCTTTACAAAAGTTTTTTTACTTGCCGGATAATTTTTATAAACTGAATTTGATCCCCCAAATCCCTGAGTTCGATACTGTGGAATTCTTGCTTTACTATACCGATCCGTACACTGCGGGTTCGCTTTGCTTAATTTCAGTTTTTATAAATTTAAGACTTAGTGACGCACACTTTCGAGCGAACACACCCGCGGCTGGACAACAGAAAGTCACAAGCGTTTCAAGAGCTCTGAAGAACCCCGCACCCACGTCCAGAATGAAGATGAAGCGTTTTTGTGTTGTTTTGCACTAAACTGCACCCCCGGCTCCCAGACGCCTCGCCTGCAGTTGTGCAAAAGTCATAATAAGTTTGCTTGTTTAAAGTCTCACTTTATGACATTTAAGGTGACGGTTTAGGCTACTCATTTGCTACAACTTAGTGTCCTAAGTAGTATAAATAGAGATGTTAGGATGGTGTTAGAAATATCTCTTCCACATCCAAAACCTCTCTTTTAGTATTTGCTTTCATAGTTTTTGTATGGAGTGCTAAAGTCTCCTACCTACACTTGGTTGAATAGAAGCTTGATACAAAGCTGGTTGTAAGTTCTTTTTAATTGAAGTTTATATTCAAGTATATTTGTGTTATATACCTTGCTTCTAATGTTGTTTGTATGTTGCTTTCTACCTAGCTTGGCCATCTAAGTAGCTTAGTTTCATACAAAGTGCTAAAGTTTGTTGGTTCTAGGTTCAGGTCACTAATCCAGTGGCATACATAAGAGGCACAAGCGGCACGGTTTGCGAATGTCTTTATGAAAGGAATATAACTATATAATAAGAATAACGGGTTGTTTGTCTTTTATATACATCTTTATCCTTGTTTGAATGCTAACTTGTTATTTGATCTTGTAGGTTTACGGACTAGATATCTTGTTAAGTTATATTGAGGTTGGTTGACTTAATATATATGTATGATCGGGATGAGGACAAATACTTGAAGGCTTCTAAAAGAACCAACCAATTTGTGTGAAAGTGGATAACAAACCAAGTGTAGTGTTTTCTCTAAATTGAATCATCATCTTTACTTATTTTGAATACTTTTGTCTTGTCAATTTAACAATCATACCCCCCCCCCCGTTA
>BSUD01000003.1:64895934-64947152 GCA_033239045.1 Fagopyrum esculentum
CCCCCCCCCCCCGTTACATATAATTGATAGTTTAATTATATTTGCACTTTAATTACTCTCTTTCTCTCTTGAGTTTGATTCCTACTTAATCACTATACTCGTTTTAGTATTGAATTCGGAATTTACTTTGATAAGATATAACAACCTAAGAAAATATCTTTGTCAGTTGCTCCAACAGTTATGACGGTTTCTCCGCCTTCACTAGAACACCTATTATCGGAATACACTCCCTCCTTCGGGTATCCTTCTTCACTCGCATTCTATGTCTCGAATCTACTTCTTCTTATTATTGCATGATTCTCGCCGGGGATTCTTGCTAGGGTTCTTCTCCGACGGGATGGTTTAAGAATCGTTGTAGATCTCTTTAATTAGGTAGGTTGAATTGTTTGTTGATTCGTGTACTCACTATTGGTTCAAGATTTTAGTGTGTTTGTCTTGTTGTTTTGTTCAAGATTTTTCATTAATGTAATAAATTTGGTAGATCTCTCTAATCTAGAAATATTGATACATCACTATTTGTTCATGATTAGTGTAGATCTCTCTAATCGTCATTGATTTTAGTGTGTTGTTTAGGTAAGATGGATTGCTTCTTCAAGATTACGTACCCACTTTTGGAATTGGATTTCAGAAACCTTACTGAGCATGTTGTTTAAGTTAAATATGAGAAACTTGAAAACTCAAAACCTATATGAATTGTTTTCTACTTCTGATAATTAGTGTCATAGTTTGTCGTCATGCTAATTTTGGAATTGGATGAAAAAGTTATGAGAAACCGTAAAAGAAACTTTAATTACTGAGTATGTTTGTTTGCTTTCGATTTTTATCTAAATGAACTATAAATTTGAGACTTTACAATGAATTTTGTCATTTTTGTTTGTTGATGTCTACTAGTAACTAAATTGTTGAATTGTTGTGTTATCTCATGCATGAATTGCTTCATGTTGATGCTCTAAAATTTACAAGGAATTTGGTTGTGGTTAAACTTGCAAACTTTGTATTTGGTTTAGTTTGTTGTTTTGTTCTATTTGTATTTTGTTTCAAACTTGAATTAACATGATTTGTAATGTACCTTAAATATGTACATTACTTTCTTGGATTTTAAAATTAGATGTTTGAATGCAAAGCAGATTTGCAAAAAATCAAAATAAAAACAAGTTAATGCTCAAAAGAACTTAGATGTGTCCGAACTCTGATAGGTGATGAAATCACTATGTTATTTAGGTAGTTTAAGTATATTTTTAAAGTCAATTGGTTGTATTTTGTTGCCAAATGTATAAATTCAACTAAAGAAGTGAGAAATGAAGATACACAAGAATTTAGAAACAGTTGGAAGAAGAAGAGAAGCAAAGAGAAGTCCAATACGAAGTCCTTGTTGAAGAACCGCACCTACGGTGACATCAACGTCCAGAAGACCCTTGTCACCGTGCCCCATGGTGGCATTGGGCCACACCCGCGGTGACTTCAACGGCAAGGAGATCCTTGTCACCGCGACAACATTGGGCCGTGCCCGCGGTAACTTCAGTCCAAGAAGATCCTTGTCACCGCGACCGCGGTGACATTGAGTTGTGCCCGCGGTGACTTCACAACCAAGTCCTTGACCAGCGCCCCCACGCTTGTGCCAACGGCTCCAAAGCTTCCTCTAGAGGTGCATCTGGACCCAATAGTGCCAACTCCTCCTGGAACTTCCTAATCGCATCGGAAAGAGGAATGTCCTCAAAACCAGCCTCCATAAAGTCCTACAACTTCTCCCTCTTCAATGCGGTGGGGCAAAAACGCTCTTTGATAAGACTCCTCATCTCATCATATCGTGTGACTCAATTCCAGATGGTCCTCCACCAATACTGGGCCAGATCTCAAAACAAGGTCTGCACCAACTCCACCCGTCTATCCTCGGGGCATCGGATCGACTCTATCGTTGTATCCACATGTCCTATCTAGTGCTCTACCTCGAGTCTCACCTTTCCGTCAAAGGGGTACTCTCATCTGGTGAAATGTCTTCAACCAAGAAATTGGTCTCGGTGCCCTCGGCTCCTCCTGAACCTTGGCAACCTTAGCTCCTTGTATCGGAATAATTGGCACTTGTGTTGCTCCCTATGATACCTCAAATGATCTCACAAGCGCCGGTGGATCTAGGAAACATCTACCCACCCTGGCTGCCTCCTCCATCTAACGGATATACTCTCGGAACTCAGGTCCCCCTATTGAGACACAAAATGTCTCCTCTGGCTGTACTACTAGAGCTCTCAGCCTAGGTGCCATCCTGTTCCCAACCTCAGGAACTACGATCTCAACGACCTCCTCGTCTCTAACTTCCGCCTCTGGTGGATCAACAATGAGGACTCAACTTCGACCTCTCGCAATTGGAGGTCACCCAGCTCGTCCACGACCTAGGGCTGTAGGAGGAAGATATGTTCTACCTTTATCCCGTCCTACAACAGATGTTGCTCTAGTACGAGTCATCTGCGACATAAGCATATCTAGCGTATAAGGCCAAGCTAATACTATATATATATATATATATATATATATATATATATATATTAATCAAATCGACAATAAGAACTACAGTCCAACATACAAACTAGGCTGCCGACATCCGCGGAAAGAGTGATGGTTTCCCGTATAGTCTTTCCCAGACTGAGTGTACAAGGGTTAAGAACAAAAATCCTTTTGAAAACTCAGATCCCTTTTGGGTTATGTTTATTTATCTATTCGGCATTTCAAGAAGATTGTGGGTGCCATTGTTGTCAACCTAAGACTCTGATACCATGTTTGTAACACCCAAATCCATAGGATTCGGAATTCTACGGTCTAGGACCTCACAATGGGTCATGACTCTAGCCTGAAACAAGTTCATTGGATCTTGCAACAAGGCACAAATAAATATAAAACCAACATCGATGAAATTGGAATATCATATACCAAAATACATATTAAAACACACAGCTGAATATCAAAACTATACAACTTTGTATTTGTACATCCAAAACCCATAACCATCCTAACATGTACGAAAACCCTTGGCTGACCACTCCGGCGAGATCACTCTACAACCTTCCTATAATGCAAAGCATCTACAACACGTTATAAACCGTTAGCTAACAATTTATTTATAAGATTAATACACAAGCACAAACACATATAAGAAGTATAGTAAACACCAAGCATGATATTACACCTTTCCCATTTATTATCTTTTATAAAGTCATACACTCAATATCCATTCATAGGTGTGACTCCAAAAGTCTACGACTCTCACCTCTGTTTCTCTTACCATCTGGAGTTGTCAAAAGCACCCCCACCGTATACCATAAGGAATGATTTGTTACCTTCTCCATATAACAGGACTGGCCAAATCCTAGAGAACCCCTCAGACTCCCTCGGGAGAATTGAGCAAGCTGACACCGCCTAATATTAGTGGGCCAAAAATATGTCGGAAATAATCAACCTATAACAATGCTTTAACGCATATAACAACCAACACTCGTGTACTCATCAAATATATAAACACAGCTAAGTAAGTCCCAAGGACTTACTTGTCATAAGATACTATCAGCTATCAAACAACTCTCGGATTCCCGCAGGAATATATTCCACCCCAAATAAGTCAAGGCATATATATCAGCATCTATTCAACATACTAGAAGGTTCTAATCCTAGTCTCAAGATCCTCAAAAGATCATAAATCACACATCAATATACAATATCCTCAACATTCTCATCAAAACCTCAAAGCCTCTCAAGGCATTCAACCATAATATACTACCATCCTCAACTCATATCTCACCTAGCATGCTCTATACTGAAACCACAAGGACAAGAGGATGGAAAATTATTACATGAATTATATGCTATCATATTCATACATATTGCGAGTATATCACCTCAGTTTTAAATACATTTGATGAGATTCATGTGTCTTTAAGTCTATATTTATATACATTTCGAGAATAGAGGTCTACACGAGTTCTTGATTGAATTGTAGGTAAAATGGTGGAGTTTGGATGCAGAAATGGATCAATATTGGACTTGACATTATAAAGGATCAGAAAGGAGTCTAAAAGATAGGAAAGATATGAGAAGAAACCATAAAAGAAGATAGAAGACGGAGCTAAAAGATAACATGCCATAGAAGATAAAAATCATATCATTTTATTAAGTAAATCGACCGATTTTTATAAAGATAGACCGATTTCCTATCTTGAGGAATAACGCTTTTGAAGATTCGGCATTCAAGATTGAAGAAAGAAAGAATTCCTTGAGAGGTTTTTCTAGTTTTTATTTCTTTTGTCATTGTGAACACAAGTTTGGAGTTTAATTTTGGTTTTTATTTACTTTTCGGAGTTTGTGAACCTTTGTTAAGGATTTGTTTGTTTTTATTTAAGATTCAACATTTTCCTGATTTTCTTGATTCAATCTTTATCTTGATTCTAACAATGTGTGTTATTTGCTAAAACCCTTGTAGGTCTAGGGTGATTGGTTGAACATTGTGGTTAAGATGATGATAAAATGAACCTCACGTTGAGATTGAACCTTGAGAGTTGAGTTTTACCTTTGTAGAGAAGAAAAATCGGGTTGTTCTTGAGGAAGAACAAACCAATTTTCCTTATGTCGTACCTTTGATGCTTTATCCTTAAACCAAAGTTAAAGATTACTTAAACCCTAGTCTTGATGTACTTTTCTAATCTATATCCGAGCGTGGGAAAAGACTTACCCGGTGATTCCCTTGTTTGGTTGCCAACGATGATGAGTTCTAGGTAATAGAGGATTCAAAACCCTCTATTAAGGTTCGATTGTGCCAATCCTTTACCTTTGTTAGTTAACCTAATTCCCTTTGGTTGAGTTTTTGGTTTAAGAAACCTTCCCTTAGATCTCTATCTTATCAAGACTCAACATCCTTTATTTAGAGCCTTTGGGTTGGAATAAGTGCATAGTGGAACTTCACCGTATATCATCATGCTTTAGAACATATTTCCTTGCAATCCCAGTTCTGTCCATATATCTTTAGAAGTCTTGAGTCGAAAATCACAATTGGATACCTTGATCTCTAGAATTGCGCTTTACTAATATTTACACAAAATCTTGTCTTTGTCTTTTATTATTGCAAAATCGCCGTGCTTAATTGCTTTTATCGATTGATTTCACCAAATCCATGAGATCGACCCTGAAGTATTTGCCGTTGCTACGATTGATTCGTACACCGCGGGTTCGCATATCGTTTAGGTTGCCTTGCAAGGCTTCTATAACACCCCAATCCGTGGGACTCGGGGCGTCACATGAGTTAGGATCTCATAATTGATCCTGACCCTACTCTGACAACAAGTTCACTGGATCTTAAAATAAGGCACAGATAAATTAAAACCAAATACATAAAACTGTATAATATATATACATCAAAAGGTTTACGACATCACAAACGAGTACAAAACAACAACCATAAACATCCAAGTACAAAACATCCCATATCCCACGAACAACCTAGTGTACGGAACCCCTCGGCTGATCACCCATCTGGCTCACTCTGCAGTCTTCCTAACCTGCAGATCATCTACAACACAGTATAAACCGTTAGCTAACAGAAATGAATAAGAATGAAGTAATAGCACAAACACACGCCAACACATCATAATATGCAATGCCACACACACATCTGTTTATTATCTTTACTTAAGTTATTCCATTACTAATTCAAATTATATTGTGACACGAGGAGCCTAAAGAACCTCGTCTCTTCCCCCTTTAACTCATGTTTTGCATGGGATCTACCTCCCCCTGAGCTACTGGCTTCCAAGCACCTCCTCCACTCTCGGCGAGCTTTGGCAGACGGTCACCGCCTGGTTATAATACACTTGGGCCAATTAAGGTAATAAAGTGGTCATCCTAGTCCGGTTTAGGTTATAAATGCAACAATCATATGAACACACACACACAACTACTACGCTAGAAATGTACCACACAAATCCAAGGCAATAGTGCCAAGAACTTGTTCGCCCAAAACATGCACATACAAAGTCTTAAATTTATAACTCAATCTAAAGTCCTAAACTACCTAGCAAAACCCGCAGTGTACGGATCTTTATGTAGGAAAGAAGTATTCTGAGGTCGAACACAAGGACTGAGGTAAAATCAAATCATTCAATGATCATGCATAATGCAAATCTAAACTAAGATGAAATGAGGAATAAAGAAAGTGCAAAACACAATATTTTTTGTTGGTTATGGGTGATCAACAAGGATCACAAATAGATCAACACAAACAAGCAAACAAATACACAAAAACAAGGATAGGTGATAAGAGGTAAGAAATGCGGTATCTAGAGATTCGGAATTCCGATTATGACAATGGACTCATGCTTCTAAGCATCAAAGGAAAGCTACGGTTGTTTGGAGTTGGGTGTTTCTCTAATGGGAGCAATTACCGGGTAAGTCTCATGCTTCACTAGTCTTGAACCTAAAGTCTTATTACCGAGTAAGTCTCAAAGAACCCAAGGACGAGAATTCTTCACAAACCGGCCGCTACCTAAGGGTCAAACCCCTCCTTACTTGGTAAGTCTCGGAAAAGGTAAGTCTTAAGCAACGATCCTAGCATACTCAATCAAATAGCGGCTTTTTTGGCTCACTACTACCTAGAGTTCATCATCTTATGTATCTAAGAGAGGAAATCACCGGGTAAGTCTCATTCCTCAAAAAGGTTTCTAACATTAGTTCACCCTAAGCTAGATTAGGCTCAACAAACACTAGGATTTCAACATATCTACATCCTAACTGTAAGAGCCTAGTTGCTGAGTTGCTGAGAGTGTGAGTTGAGGAACTAGTTTTAGCCTAAACCGCTCCGGCGTGACCCATAGTCCACCCCTGCGGTTTGCCTGGGCCGCACCTGGGCCTCACAGGGTCCGCCCCTGCGGCTTTGTTTGGCTGCAACCGTCTTTGTTGACTCTTTGATCCGTGCTTTACCCTTTTCTTCCCTTTATAAGCTCTTCTCTCTCCTTCTTGATGAGGGTTCTCCATTTATAGCTCCATCATCTCCTTCCTCACGTTCTTCCTCTTCTCTTCTTCCTTTGGATCTCTTCTTGAGCTTCCTTGAGTTTTGATTGAGTTTGAGAGCTTATGAGCTTGGCTTTGTTGTTAATTGTTGATGGTTGATGGTTGATGGTGTTGTGCCTTGTGTGAGCCAGCCTTGTGTTGTGGTGGGTCTCCCTTTGTAGAAGTAAGCTTGGTAAGCTTTCATGGCTTCCTTCCTTCATTCTTTCATCTTCTCTTATCTTCTATTCTCCTAACTTAGATTCCCTTAGGTTTGATTCTTATGGCAGCCTTTATTGGCTTGCTTTGATTTATATATATGTATGTTTATGTATGTATGGATGTAAAGTGAAGAAGGTGTGAAGAATCGAGAGAAGAAGTGAAGAAGGGGCTGACTTGGTGTCCACTGCTATTCAACCGCCCCTGCCTCACCTTGCAGCCGCCCCTGCGCCGGCCAAGGTCCGCCCCGGTGCCTCTTGGAGCCGCCCCTGCGGCCACCTGCAGTCCATCCCTTGAGTTGGTCTTGTTGTAGGTGTTTGTTGCTTCTAGGCTTGCTTTAGGATGCCTTTGTTCCCTCCTTTCCTAGTGTGAGTGTATAGGTTCATGCTAGATCTGTGAGGAGGTGTTTTGATGAGGTTATGATCGGTATATGCCATGTATGGCCTTTGAGGTTTATTTGGTTGTGAGGTTGTTGAGGATGATCCTTTGGATCCCTTTGGGTCTAGGTGTGACCCTTGTGTTGATAGGAGATTGATATATCTCTTTATGCGTTTTTTATAGGCTATGTTGTCCCTCTAGTGTTGAGGTGATCGAGTTGTGGTTGAGCTTTGTACGAGGTTGAGGTAAGTCCATAGGACTTACTTAACTACCATCCTTATATTGGGTGTTTGCATGAGTGGTGTGTGCGTTATGTGTTTGTTGTGATTGCATGAGATGTCATTTATTACCGACCTATGTTTTATTGCTTGCCCCGTATGCTTGGCTGTGGTAACCCTTCCCTTGATCTTGTAAGGGGCCGGGGGTTCTCTGTGCTCATGCCATGTGGTATACAAGAAGGGCGCAATACACTCCCATAGGGTACACTGGTTATGTGACCGACACTACTTCCAAATGGATGTCATGCCTAGAGGCGAGGATGTATCGGTCCTCGTGTCACATACTTTCATATATCTATCTATATACGATTTGAGTCAATGACTATTATATAAAGATGATAAATGGGTAAATGTGTGATAGCATGCTGATGTGTTTATCTTTCCATGATTGTGTTTGTGCTTATGTATTACCTCATATATGTATGGTTAGCTAATGACTTCATACCATGTTGCAGATGCCCTGCAAGATAGGCGTGTTGCTGAGTGATCTGGCAGGGTGGCAGGCCGATGACCTCTCGTACATAGGATGGTTGTGGTCTTTTTGGGTTGTTTATGTTTCCCTCCTGCGTGAGGATGATCTTTTGTTACCTCCTAATTGAGAATGTTGTTGTTTATATCGGCTATGATATTGTTACCTTTGGTTGTACAGCTTATACAGTTTTACGCATTTGTTTTATATCTGCCAATGCCATGTTGTAAGGTCGAGTGACTTTGTTGTCAGGATAGGGTCAGGATCCATAATGAGATTTAGCCCAATGTGGCACTCCGAGTCCCGCGGATTCTGGGTGTTACAGAGTTGGTATGAGAGCCTTAGGTTGACAATGTTACACTAGAAAAGTATAGCACAAAAGTCTTACAATTTATAACTCGATATATTCTCCTAACTACTAGCGAACCCACAGTGTATTGGTCGTTTTGTAGCAAGGATAGTATTCCGAGGTCGAACACGAAGACTAAGGTGAAATCAAATCAAACAAGTGATCATGGATAGTGCAAATCTAGTCTAAGAAAAGAGAAAGAAATAAAGAATGAAAATCATGATATTTTTGGTTGGGTTTTTGTGGTGATCAAGCAAATATCACAAATCATGCATGATTATAAATCAAACAAACGACTCAAGCTAGCAACACAAACAACCAACACAAACACAAGATATGTGATCAAAGAGAGAAAAGCGGATTCTAGGGATTGGAACTTCCGGTTATGGCATTGGACTCAAGCTTCTAATAAACCTTGGACAAGCTGCGGTATGTTGGGAAAAGGTTGTTTCTCAAATGGGATCAATCACCGGGCGCACCTAAGGTCCTATTACCGGGTAAGTCTCAAGGAGCCTAAAGTTGGGAATTCTACCCAAACAGGATTGCTATCCAGGGGTCAAACCTCCCCTCATCGGGTAAGTCTCGGGAAGGCAAGTCCTACGCAACAATTCTAGCACACTCAGTCCAATAACGGCTTGTGAGGCTCACTACTACCTAGAGTTCATCATCTTTGTTATCTAAGGTCGGGAATTACCGGGTAAGTCTCTTCCCTCACTTAGTTTGCTAGCATTAGGTCACCCTAGGCTAGATTATGCTTAACAAACACTAGGATTTCAACAATCTAACATCCTAACATTCAGATTCATCAATACAAGCACAAAAGAGAAAACCACGGGCTGATCATGAAAAACCACGGTCTAGATTTTACAAGAACAGGCCGTGGTTTTGGGTTTGGGTTAAGATTCGAGCAAGCAAATCATACAAGGGTACATTCAAGTCTATTCTATCATAGTCCAAGCCATAACCATCATTCCATCACCCTAGAATCACAACTACTTAGCCAACAACATGCATTTTAAGATCCAAACTCAACATGTAAGGATTCATGGCTTCCATAGCAAGAAAATGAAATAAGAGTGAAAAGAAACAAGTAATCTTAGCTGAATATAAGATTAAACAAGACTTACAACCCTTCAAACACGGCTCCAAAACGTTCCTTACAATGCTTTCAAAAGTTCTTCAACAAAAATCACTAAAAACTCACTCAAAGGTTCACTCTAAATCTAAGTTTTGAAGTTTTTGTTCTTCTTCCCCCAAATGAGAGTGTTTTCTTCTGCTCCAAGTCTATCCACAATGGAATGAGAGAGAAAAAAAATGAGAGAGAGACCACTAGCCAGCCTGCAGGACCACTTCTATACTCCACCAATGAGCAAGGGTCGGACATAAAGATCGTGGGACAGGTGTCACAGCTATCCAGAAGAAACCACGGCCAAAACCACGGTCTAGATTTTAGCCTCTGGGCCGTGGTTCTCTCTGTTCAGCCCTCTTTGGATCATTAAGCCATGAGTTGGTGCAAGGCATGCACCAACAAGGTCTTTTGTGTTCTCCTTTGCTCCTAGCTTGCTCCTTAATGAGTCCGGAAGTGTTCCATCACGAGGAATGATCCTCGAATGTATCGATTAAGCTCCAAAAGCTCCCCAAAATACCTACAAAACAGACAACATTTCGTGTAGATGTCTATTTCGACAATATGCATGAATTAAGCGTAAACGTCATGAACTAATGCCAAACCATGCATGAATAACGGGAAAAACTATCTAAATGAATGCCTAAACTAACGTCATAAATCATGTCATCAGACAACAATGGCACTTGCCACCTGCAATGAGGTTTGATAGGTAAAATAAACAGAACCCGAAAGGGGTCTGATGCTTTCAAAAGATTTTGGTTTTAAAGTGTTGTTTTGGGTTAGAATGTACGAGAAGTCGCCACCTCTGCTATGGATCTCTGCAGTATAGATATGTATATATATGTATTGTGGATTATGTTTGTATATGTGATATATAGATCATGACTCATATGTAAACAGCTCTTACCATGTGAACATGTAAACACCGAATATATGTGACTATACCGCCGAATATATAGAGTCAGGTCCGGTGAATATTTCTTCCATTAATAACACGAGTTTTTTTCCTTTAATATCACTTAATCTCAGCCATCTATTTAACGATCTAACGTATTTAATATTTTCTCATTTTACATGGTTAAGTTTGTTTACATGGGAGCCAACCTCTCTCTTCCTTCGGGCTAGAGCCTTATAAGTTAGGTGTGCATACCCCGCAGATGGCTCGGACTAGAGCTACTCCTGTTGTAGGCCGAGGCAAAGGTAGACCACCTCTTCCTTCGGGCGTGATAGGAGAGGGACCAGTTCCCACTGATGATCCAACAGTGTTGGAGGAGATACATGAGAAGATCGCTGAGTGTGTCGTCCTAGAGACGAGGAGTGGCGGATCTAGGAAACAACATTCACATCGAGTCTAGTTAGATGACTCGGATCGTGTCTCCATGAGGGGGCCAAAGTTTAGAGAATACATCAGAGGTGTTGAGGAGGTTGCTAGAGCTAGCAGACGGGCCCCAGATCTACTAGGGCATGAGGGATCTTCTGAGATGTCTCAGGGAGGGACATAGGTGCCAACTATGCCGGCACCTACTACTGATACTATTCGAGCTCCAAAGAAGACCAGAGAGCCTCGACCAGATACCTAGTTGAAGGCATTTCATCAGCCGGGTGTACCACCTTTTTGTGGGAAGGTTGGTCTGTAGACCGAGGTTTGGATATGACATGTAGACTTAGCTTTAGAGTCTATCAGATGTCCCAAGGACAGATAGATAGAGCTAGTTCAGTCTTTATTCTGTGAGCTTGCACATTAGTGGTGGAGGACTGTACGAGCAAGAGCCACCAGCTATGATCCCATGAGGAGTATGATCAAAGAGCAGTTTTTCCCCGCCTCATTGAGGAGGGAGAAGTTACAGAATTTTGTGGAGGCCGACTTTGAGGATGTGTCGAATGCAGACGCCATCAGTCGCTTCCAGACTGAGTTAGCTTTGTTGGGTGCAACTGCACCATCTAAGGGCCAGCATGTGTACCTATTCTCCCGTCGAATGAGGGAGAGTACACGCTCATACATGACGGGATTCTATTGCAAGTCCTTGACTGATTATCAAGACCGGGATTCTGCATATGAGAGACAGAGAGCCAGTCAGAGGAGGGCTTCTTAGACAGGACGGTCTGAGAAGAGGCAACACACTGGGCAGACCAGTGGTATTGGAGGAACATTTGGTTCCGAACGGAGTCAGAGTTACCCCTCATCTGCATTGACTGCGGATAAGGGACGACAATGTTACAACTGTGGTGATCCTGGACATATACGACCAGAGTGTACGAGACCACCAGTGACGTGTTATACCTGTGGTAGACCAGGCCACAGAGCTGCATTCCGTAGGCAAGGAGGAGTTGCATCTCAGCAGGGTTCTTCCCCTGCTAGTGTGACAGGAGGTGGTCAGAGGACACCTCAAAAGCAGACACAGGGACAAGAGAGAGTCCCCGATCGTCCTTCTACTCAGGGATCTGCTCCCGGGCCGAGTAGAGGTAGAGGTCATGGTGGGAGTACCACGGACACCAGAGGATCTCAGGGTAGAGTCTTTGAGATGAGGAGTGTAGAGGATCCGCCTGCACCGCCTGCTACAAGTACCATTCTACTTCATGGTTTACCTGTTCGAGTTTTGTTTGATACAAGTGCTACGCATTCCTATATTTCTGATGTATGTGTTGAGCGTCTGAGTTTAGCTACTAGAAAGGGGATACCCTTTACTATAGGGTTACCTGATGGTAGTAGGGTCAGAGGTACGTAGTTGTCCTCTTCGTTTAGGGACTCGTGTTTTGCTTGTTGACTTCTTAGTCATGCCATTGATGCATGAAGAAGCCATATTAGGTATGGATTGGATGCGTAGACACCGTGCAATTTTAGATGTTGGTAGGAGGACTATTACAGTCTCAGCCGAGGTTGGTCAGATTGAGGTCTTCCAAGGTTGGGACCTTGGGAAGACATGTTCTATCATCAGTGCTGTATGAGCAGCTAGACTGATAGCACATGGATATGATGCCTTCTGGTGTTATGCCATGAAGGATGGAGAGAGCCAACATTGGAGGATATACTAGTGGTCTACGAGTTTGCAAACGTGTTTGCTGAGCCGTCGAGCTTGCCGCCTCAAAGGAATGTGGATTTCAGTATCAAGTTGGAGCCTGGTACGAGACCCATCTCGAAGGACCCATATCGTATGGCGCCTATCGAGATGTTGGAGTGAAGAAGCAACTCAAGGAGTTGGCTGAGGAGGGCTTCATTCGCCCTAGCGTATCCCCCTGGGGTGCACCTGTCCTCTTCGTGCGGAAGAAGGACGGATTGCGGAGACTGTGTATCGATTATAGAGAGATGAACAAGGTGACCATCAAGAACAAGTATTCACTGCCTCGTATTGATGATCTACTTGATCAGTTTCAGGGAGCGACAATATTCTCCCGGATTGACTTACGCTCAGGATATCACCAGTTGAGGGTGAGGGAGTAGGATGTGCACAAGACGGTATTTTGTACCCGTTATGGACACTACGAGTTTGTAGTGATGCCATTTGGGCTGACGAATGCCCCAACATTCTTCATGGAGTTGATGAACAGTATTTTCATCGACTTACTTGATCAATTTGTAGTGGTCTTCATTGATGACATTTTGGTATACTCTCGTAGCAGAGAGAAGCATGCCGGTCATCTGAGGAAGGTTTTGCAGATTCCGAGGGATAGAGAGCTGTATGTCAAGCTCTCTAAGTGCGAGTTCTGGATGTCTGAGGTTGCTTTAATTGGGCATATTGTTTTCGCTAGTGGGATCATGGTTAATCCGGCCAAGATCGAGTCTGTAGCAGCATGGACGACACCGACGAACGTCAAGGAAGTGCGTAGCTTTCTTGGCCTAGCCGGTTATTACCGACGCTTCGTGGAGGGATTTTCTGTGATGGCCCGTCCACTGACGAGTCTTCTGAGGAAGACTACCAGATTTGTGTGGACTGATCAGTGTGCCTAGAGTTTTGAGGAGTTGAAGAGGCGTTTGACTTCTACTCCTGTCTTGGCACAGCTAAAGGGTTCTGATGATTTTGTGGTCTACAGTGATGCATCCAAGCTAGTCTTGGGATGTGTATTGATGAGGAGAACTATCCAACTCATGATCTGGAGTTGGCAGCGGTAGTTCATGCTTTGAAGATCTGGAGACATTACCTGTATGGTGCTACATGTAAGATCTTCACAGACCATAAGAGTCTGAAGTAAACTTTTACCCAGCGTGAGTTGAATAACCGCCAACGTCGATGGCTTGAGTTGATCAAAGACTTTGACCTTGAGATTCTGTATCATCCAGGAAAGGTGAATGTTGTAGCGGATGCCTTGAGTAGGATGACGCCTCAAGAGAAGGCGGTTGCGAGACTGACAGTTCAGCCTCAGCTTTAGAGGGATCTATCTTGGCTAGAGATGGACATCCAGTTTCCTGATGAGGATGCCTAGTTGTTTGCTTTAGAGATTCTACCTGGTCTGTTGGAGGAGATCCAACAAAAGCAGGGGACCTGCCCGACCTTGATGAGGATTAGAGAGAGGATGTCTCGTGGAGAGGCACCACAATTCTCTATTGGAGCAGATGGAGTAATAAGGTGCCATGACCGTATCTGTGTACCTGCTGATGTAGAGTTAATATAGAGGATCTTACAGGAGGTTCACTGTACACCTTACTTAGTACATCCAGGTACGAGTAAGATGTATCATGATGTGAGACGTTTATATTGGCGGGGAGGGCTGAAGCCCGATGTATCCAAATTTGTGGCATATTGCGCGACCTGTCAGCAGGTCAAGATAAAGCATTGCAAACCTAGAGGTGAGCTCCATCCACTGCCAGTACTGCAGTGGAAGTGGGAGGATGTCTCCATGGACTTTGTGACTGGTTTGAGGCCCAGTAGGAGTTTTGACGCTATTTGGGTTGTTGTTGACAAATTGAAGAAGACGACACATTTCATCCCTATTAGAGAGACATGACCAGTGAGCAGATTAATTGAGGAGTACACTAGACAGATAGTGAGACTCCATGGTGTACCGAGGATGATCGTCTTTGATCGAGATTGACGGTTTACCTCGAGATTTTGGCAGCAGATTCAGACTGCTTTGGGGACCAGTCTACACTTCACGACTGCGTTTCACCCCCAGACAAATGGTCGGTTAGAGAGGACCATCCAGACCCTTAAGGATATGTTGCGAGCTTGTGTGTTGGATTGGGGACATAGATGGTCTGATTACCTCCCACTAGTTGAGTTCTCATACAACAACAGTTGACATGAATATATTGGGATGGCTCCTTATGAGGCACTGTAAGGACATAGGTACCGTACACCTTTATGTTGGGATGAGTGACCGAAGGTATTTCTATGGTCGTCTATACCCAATCAAAAGTAAATCCCGACTTAGCACTAAGAACAAGTATAGTGATTAAGTAAGGGTCGAATCTAAGAGAGTTAAGGTGTTTTAGATGCAATTATCGATTATAATGACAAGTGACACAAAGGGGGGGGGGATTTGGTTGAATTGATGCACAAAAACTTATGAAAACGATTAATGCGACAATTAAGACAATAATGGATGAATCTACACTAGGTTGGTTCTAAACATGCAATTGCTACTTTGGTGCGTTCCTTTTATAAATTCTTAAGTAATGTCCCGTCTCGATCATACATATGTGTTGAGCCAACCGGCATCAACACAACTTAACTTATTAAAGTTCTGTAAACCTACAAGAACAAATAACAAGTTAGCATTCAAACAAAGACTAAGGGATATAAAGAGAAGACTAAAACCGTTAAACTTATCTTTATATTTGTGTTCCTTTTCTTTAAGTAATTACAACCCGTTATTACTTAAAGTTGCTACTAGATTAAAGACCCGAACCCGGAACCTATTAATCCTAGTTGTTTACATGCACTTTAGAACCTAAGGTGATCAATCTCAAGCAATAGTTAACATGCAATTAAACAATGGAGATCAAGGAAACACAAAGCATTACTGAATAAAAACTTATATTAAAAAGAACTTACAACCAAAGTAACAAAGCAGCTTCAAACCAACCCAATGTAGCAAGGGAGTTAGCAACTCATTACAATGGAAAAACTCAAGTCTAAAATGGATTTTTGTGGGGAAAAAGTATGGATGATTCTAGCAATCAGCCATGAACTATTTATACTACAAAAGACACTTAATTATGAGTAAATAGCCGACCTAAAACAGCCACCTTAAATGCCATAAAGGTGGTGTAAACAGCCGGGGTAAAGCTTCTGGCGTTAAACCGCAGGGGCGGCCTTCAGGAACCGCATGGGCGGTTTAGGCAGAATCGGTTGATCTTCTTCAGAACCGCTGGGGCGGCTACACAACTCCGCTGGGGCAGATCTTTAGTGCACTTCAACGTCTGACCTTTCGCCTTCCTGACGTTTCTGATGTCAAGGCGCAGGGGCGCCTTAAGGCCAACGCAGGGGGCGGTGACACAGACTCTTCACCTTCCAACTCCCAAGGCGAGGCGCAGGCAGGGCGTAGTGGGAGGCGTAGGGGAGCTGGTCTTCGTCTCGTCAAGGCAAGTCACCGCAGGGGCGACTGCAAAGACCCGCAGGGGCGGTAAGGCAGCAGAAGCTTTGCTTCGTGATCGATCTTCACTCCTAAGTGCTCATAACTCCTTCTTTAGCTTCTTTTGATCTTCTTCTTCTGGACCAAGGAATTAGTAGCATAAACCGACACTAATGCAATAAAAAGACTCTAAAAACTACCCTAATTGATAGTGATTCCATCACCTATCAAACTCCCCCATACTTAGACCTTTTACTCGTCCCGAGTAAAAACAAATGACATCAACTAGACTCAAAGGCCTCAGGAAGCAAGGGGAAGAAAGAAAAATAATGGAAAACAAGAGAAAAGCCAAGAAAGAAAGAAGGAAAAGAGAGGAAATGTGAGAAAAAGAGATACTACCATCCTTATCGCTTCAAGAGTGGCCTACCCGGACAACCTCCTTATGACTCCCTTTCTTATGTCGCCAAAACGCCGGAAGGGAAACCTACACTCGGTGTCGCTCATCTTGCCAAGGCGCCCTTTCGGGTTTTCACCTTGCCACTCTTCTTTTTTTCTCACTTAAACTCACATCCCTCAAGTCCAATTTTGCACCAACCTAAGGTTGGTCGGACTACCTTCTTTTTACCTAAACCGCCCTTTCGTGTTTTCGGTTTATCCAAGGATTTTCATGCCTTTTTTCATTTCTTTGGCTTTTTTTTTCGAATGAAACTGAATTCAAAAATGCAAAAACAAATGCAAAAAAACAACTAAATGAACTGTACAAGCAATGATATATATCCCTCCCCCATACTTGAAGTGCACTTTGTCCTCAAAGTGGAAATGAGTCAAAGATAAATGTGGGAGAAGGGAAAGAAATGTACCCCTCACTGGGGTGGTCCGGATAGACCACCAGGACCCTCCTCTGGCGGGTAGGGGAAGTGGCGAAAGAAATGCTCCTGGCGGCGGTGAAGGGTGTCAATCCGGTCCTCCTGAGCCTCCATCCTCTCTCGAAATGAAGTCTCATAGCTAGCTGTTAGCATGAAATATTGTGATACTTTCGGCACGTTTTCTAAACGTATTTGATTCATATTGATAGTCTTTGATTGAACATTGTTACATAAGTGAGCTAGTTTCCCTATATTGTCGATATGGACGTCTACACTAGTTCTATGTTGATTATAGGTACTTAAGAGCTATTTTCGAACGGAATCGAGCAAAGAAGAGTTGAATTGAGATGTCCATGGATAAAGAGCATTCTTAGGAGCAAATTGGAGTTTAACTTGAGGAATGCACGAGGCTAGGGAAGAATCACGTTCTTGCCCTAAACCACGCTCTAAAATACGGCCGTATTACAAACCACGTTCAGTTCCACGGCCGTGGATCCCTGCAAAGAGAAGCGTGATGCATTCCAGTAACTATTACGGTCGTGGAACATATGGTGCAAACCGTGACCTAATCCACGCTCTAAATTACGGTCGTAGAAACTTCCACGACCGTGATCTTGGCGATCTTTTTCGCCACACTTTGAAGCCACGATCTTTTGAAGATTGGGCCGGGCCGATATTTTATCTTGCCCTATAAAAAGACGGACGAAGAAAGATTTCAGGATCGTCGCTTAGCCCCGCTAAGACCGCATCCACGCTATAGAGGCTATCGACGCATCCTAACTTACCCTCGTGGAGAAGCATTTGGAGATCTCGTTGGAGATCAAAGTTCGCACTTGGATTTACCCTAATCTCGCACTTGGTGGGGATTATCGTTGGGATTTCCATATTTTCCGGATTGACGGAAGATTCGGAGGGTTTCTTGCAAGAAGACTTCTCTTCTTGTTTAGGTTTGATTTAGAAGACGGATTGACATCCCGTTCTTCCTTCTTTCCTAAGATTGTGTTTGTTTGTTTTATTACGGATCTTGTGACGATATTTGTTCTTGATTGTGACTTTGAGATTGGTTTGGAGTTTATTGAAAGTTTTTGGAAGTTTTCATCTTTCTATCTTTTAACTCTTGATTAATATCAATATGAATGTTATTGGCTAAAAACCCTTAATAATTCTAAGGTGAAGGGTTGATAGTTGTGGCTTAGATGATGATAGATCGATCGCAAACAGATTAGACCTTGAGAGTTCGAGAGAATTGTCGACGAACCCTAAATTACGGGCTGTTCTTGAGTTCCACAACCGTGGATTCTCAAGATCCAACCGTAATTTCCCTTAAGTTTACGAACCTGCTTTTACTTTAATCCAAAGTTAAAGATTTGCTTTAACTTAGTTTAGACTTGCCTTTTCTAGGTGGTAGTGAAGCCTCAACAACCTCTACCTCGATTGTGAGTGTCACAACCTCAATCGGTTAAGTTAGTCTTGATCCTTGGATTACAAGTTTGGGTATTTGATATTGATTCTCACCTTTAGAATCCTTCTATATTGAGCTCAACAACCTGTATAGAAAGTGCCTTGTAGGTGAGTCATATAAGGTTTTTGGAACTTCACCGTACGATTACCTTACATTAGTATACCTTTGCATATCTCAACTCTGTCTTTATATCATTAAGTATATCTTGAATCGATTGCCACAGCTGGATACTTGGATCTTTAGGATTGTTGTTTTCCCAATATTTGCAAACCTCTCATACTTACTCGCTTGATAATCTGCAATTGAATTTGTTCCCACCCAAATCCCTGTGTTCGATACTCTGGAATTCTTGCTTAACTACGTCGATCCGTACACTGCGGGTTCGCTGCTTGATTCTAGTTTTATAAATTTAAAGCTTATTTGCACACACCTTTAGGGGCGAACAAGTTTTTGGCGCCGTTGCCGGGGATTTGGTTTCGGCCGAATTCGGTAGCCGGTTGTCAAGCTTGGGAGCTTGCTCTCGTTATTTGATATTACTTTGAGTGCATGCACAGGTCTAGGAACACCGAAGATCTCTTGCCTCTTGATCAAGAGCTAGAGATAACTTTAAGACAAAAGCGCAAGGAAAAGAGGATGGCTGAAGAACACGAACGTGATCTTCAAACGGAGTTGGCGGAGAAGGATGCTCAACTCCAATGGAATGAGAACCTCCGCCGGGATGAAATGGATCGTCATCAATCTGAAGTTAGCAAACTACAGGATGCGATGTTCCAAATGAGGATGGAGCTAAGCGACCTTAAGAATAAAGGAAGCAAGAAATCCTCAAGGAGGGAATCAAGATCTAGAAGAAGAAGAAGTCATTCATCCGCTGATGATAGTGACTCTTCCATGCCACCGTTAGAAGAAATTGATCCCACGATCAATATAAATCCTTTTCATCCACAAGGAGCTGCTAATCGCCGTGTTCCACCTAGGAATGCAAGGATAGAGCGTGTGGACAATGAGCCAAGAACTCTTGGCCAGCGGATGGATCCAACGCAACAACCACGCCGCTTGGGCGTGAATTTCGATGCTGAAGATGTACAAGGGTTTAGTTTCAACCCTCAAGTTATTACTCTTGTTCGCCAAAACCAATTTGGCAGGACAAGCGCTGAATCTCCACACCAACACTTGCAAAACTTTGAGTGTATGATGGAGACGATGAGACCGAAGAATGCTACTACCAATAGCTACAAGCTCAAACCTTTCTTCTTCTCTTTGAAGGGGAAAGCATTATCTTGGTACCAAGCTCTTCCTAGTGGGAAACTAGATACGTGGGAAGACCTTTCCGCGGAGTTCCTCACCAAATTCTTTCCGCCTTCCAAAACGGCGGAACTTAGATGTAAGATTAATGCTTTTTCCATGAGACCTAACGAAAGTTTGTTTCAATCTTGGGAAAGGTTTCAGGATTTGCTCTTGGATTGCCCTCATCATGGCATATCCAAACTTGACTTGCTGGAGATTTACTACAAGGGGCTGGATGCGGGAACGCAATTCAACCTCCAATCCCTCTCATGTGGAACCTTCATGGACATGAGAGAAGATGACGCTTGGGACTTCATTGAGAAGCAAGCAAGAGTCATAGAGAAGTATTCCCACCGGAAAGTGGAGGGAAATCGTGTGGAGCAAGGAGCAAAGCTCACACATGAAGCTCAAAATCAGATTTTCTCCCTCAACAATGAGATCAAAGAGTTGAAGGAGGCTATCAAGACCAACTTCCCAAAGCAACAAGGGAAATATGTTGGTTATTTGGGCAACAACAATGGCGGTGATAACACAAACCGCAACAACAACAACAACAACCGGAACAATAACCGGAATAACAATTGGAATGGAAACAACAACAACCGGAATAACAATAGGGGTTCAAACAACAACAATTGGCGCTCCAATCAACAAAATTCCGGTAACTCCTATCCTTCCAATTCTAATTCACTAACTCCACCCTCCTCTTCCTCTATTCCTTTGAAAAGCCAGGGGCAAACATCAAATGGAGGAAACACTTCGGGAAAGGAGAAGCCCGATCCCATGTTGGAAACGATTTTGGGAAAGCTTCAAGGGTTGGAGAACCGCCTCATCAAGGTTGATGATCAAGTTTCTAAGGTTGATAAAGCTCAAAAGGTTTTAGAAAACCAAATGTTCAACCATGCAGAGGAAGTTCCTAGGAATCAAGGAAAGCTTCCAGGAAAGACGGAGGACAACCCTAAAGGAAGGGTGATGGCGATAACAACTAGGAGCGGAGTGACTACTACCGATCCGCAGCCTACGTTCGTTGAAGTCCCCGTAGAGAAAGACAAGGGGAAGGGGAAGGGGAAGGAGAAGGAAGATGTCTATGTTCCTCCCCCAGCTTACAAACCTCCCCTACCATTCCCTCAATCTAGAGCGCGAGCGCGCCTAGATAAACAATTCGGTAAGTTCATAGAACTCATGAGTAAGCTGCATATTAATATACCCTTCATTGATGCTATTGTAGGTATGCCGGCTTATGGCAAGTTCTTGAAGGAGCTCCTCTCCAACAAGAGGAAGCTAGAAGACTTCGGTGAGGTCAAGATGAGTTCGGATTCTTCGGATCTCATCAAGAACATGAAGGAGAAAATGCCCCCAAAATTGAAGGATCCAGGGTCATTTTGCATTCCCATAGGAGTGGGAGATGTCACATACGACGCTTTATGTGACTTAGGAGCAAGTGTGAGCATCATACCACTTGCATTGTGCAGGAAGATCGGTTTAGGCGACCCTAAACCGGTGAAGATGACGTTATACATGGCGGATTGATCCATCACTCGCCCCGTCGGTATTGTGGAAGACGTCCCGGTCAAGCTAGGTAAATTCTTTGTTCCCATTGATTTTGTCGTGCTTGACATTCCTGCAGATAGTCCGGTCCCGATCATACTCGGAAGACCGTTTCTTGCAACTTCCGGCTGCATGGTTGATTGCAAGAATGGGAGACTTGCTTTGATATAGGAGAAGAGAAAGTAGAGTTCGTCCTTTCCACTCTAGTGAAGGAGCCAATCTTCGATGAGGATATCTACGATGTCCAAGATGAAGAAGGTTTATCTAGGGAGGAGGTAAGTGCGATTCTCTTTAACGATCCTTTACAAAAAGTTATCACCATGAGTCTAACAGATGTAGGGGACGAAGAAGAGTGCAATGAGGCAATTGAAGCCTTAGAAGCACAAGAAGAGATGCATAAAGAGGAGTTTGAGAAACTCCACGATGAAGCTGAAAATGTGAGAATTCACGGCCATACATTGTATTCCACGGCCGTGGATTTCACAACCAAAAACGTCCTTCACTCCAGGGGATTATACGGTCGTGGAAAAGATGTGACACCGTATTTCCCTTCCACGCCCTAAACCACGGCCGTGGAGGATATGATCCACCCGTAATTTTGGCCGTGGAAGAGAGTGATCGAGACACTTCTTCAACTTCTTCTGATTCTTCTCCCACACACTCAACACCCTTAGAAACTTCTAAGGAGACATCGGATGCTTCTCAAGGATTGTTGGAAGCTCCGAAAGCAATGGAACTCAAACCACTTCCTACTCATCTAAGGTACGCTTTTCTAGGATCTAATTCTACCTTTCCGGTTATCGTTAGTTCCTAACTAAGCATAGATGAACATGAACAACTCATGATTGTCCTTAGGAAACATAAGAAAGCCATATGCTATACTATTGAGGACTTAGTAGGAATTAAACCCTCCCTATGCATGCATAAGATATTAATGGAGGAAGATTTTAGAACTTCAAGACAACCTCAAAGGCGGTTGAATCCGACCATGAAGGAGGTTGTCAAGAAGGAAATTCTTAAGCTTCTTGATGCAGGTATCATCTATCCTATCTCCGATAGTAAGTGGGTGAGTCCAGTTCAAGTAGTTTCGAAGAAGGGAGGAATGACGGTCATCACCAACAAGAACAACGAACTCATTCCTACCCGAACCGTGACTGGATGGCGGATGTGCATAGACTACCGCAAGCTCAACAACGCAACGCGGAAGGATCACTTTCCATTGCCATTCATTGATCAAATGCTTGAAAGGTTAGCACAACATTCACATTTTTGCTACCTTGACGGTTATAGTGGTTTCTTTCAGATTCCGATACATCCGGATGATCAAGAGAAGACCACATTCACGTGCCCTTGGGGTACGTTCGCCTATAGGAGGATGCCGTTCGGGCTTTGCAACGCCCCAGCCACCTTTCAAAGGTGCATGATGGCCATCTTCTCCGAATATGTAGAGGAAATCATGGAAGTCTTCATGGACGACTTCTCCGTATACGGTTCCTCTTTTAACGATTGCCTTTCTAACCTTTCTCTTGTCTTACAAAGGTGTGAAGACACTAACCTAGTTCTTAATTGGGAGAAGTGTCAATTCATGGTTAAGGAAGGAATCGTATTAGGTCACTTAGTCTCTAGTAGAGGGATAGAGGTAGACAAGGCTAAGATAGAGACCATAGAGAAACTTCCTCCCCCAATTTCGGTGAAAGGGATAAGAAGTTTCCTAGGACATGCTGGATTTTATAGACGTTTCATTAAGGACTTTTCTAAGATATCAAAACCTCTCACTAATCTATTGATGAAGGATGCGGTTTTTGAGTTTTCGCAGAAATGTTTGGATGCGTTTAACACCATTCGGCAAGCTCTAATTTCAGCACCTATTATCCAACCTCCGGAACGGACTCTCCCCTTTGAGATTATGTGCGATGCTAGTGACGTAGCAATTGGAGCTGTTCTTGGACAACGAAAGGAAGGGCGAACCCACGCCATATACTATGCTAGCAAGACGCTAGACAAAGCGCAGCTCAATTACGCCACTACCGAAAAAGAATTTTTAGCCATTGTCTATGCTATTGACAAGTTTCGCTCTTATCTTGTAGGTACAAAGGTGATTGTCTACACAGATCATGCTGCGATCCGGTACCTCCTTGCAAAGAAAGATGCGAAGCCAAGGCTAATTAGATGGATTCTTCTCCTACAAGAATTCGATCTTGAGATCCGCGACAAGAAAGGCTCGGAAAATTCTGTTGCGGATCATTTGAGTCGCCTAACACATCTAGAGGACGACCATTTACCCATTGATGACTCCTTTCCGGACGAACACTTACACATCATAGAGGAGTGCATCAACGTGATCTCCAAAGGTAACGAACCATGGTTTGCTGATTTTGTTAACTATTTGGTTTGCCAGGAGATACCGCCCGCACTATCCTACGCACAAAGGAAGAAGTTCTTTAAGGACGTCCGGGAATACTATTGGAACGAGCCTCTCCTCTTTAAGAGAGGTCCGGATGGCATCATTCGGCGATGTGTGCCGGAAGATGAGACGCAAAGTGTCATCTGCCATTGTCATTCACTACCTTGTGGAGGACACGCTAGTTCGAACAAAACTAGCGCAAAGGTATTGCAATCTGGATTCTATTGGCCTACTTTATTTAGAGATGTGCAATCCTTTGTTTCTTGCTGCGATGCTTGTCAAAGAACAGGCAATATTTCTAGAAGGAATGAGATGCCCCTCAACAACATCCAAGAGGTAGAGATTTTCGACGTTTGGGGAGTTGATTTCATGGGACCATTCCCATCTTCTTGTGGAAATCAATACATACTATTGGCGGTAGACTACGTTTCTAGGTGGGTGGAAGCAATTGCCTCTCCCACCAATGATGCCATGGTGGTGGTTAAGTTCTTCAACAAGACCATCTTTCCGCGATTTGGGACACCAAGGACTATCATTAGTGATGGAGGTTCTCACTTCATAGCCCGTCGCTTTGAAGCTCTTCTAGCTAAGTATGGGGTTACTCACAAGGTCGCTACCCCTTACCATCCACAAACGAGTGGACAAGTTGAGATCTCAAATAGGGAGATCAAAGGAATTATAGAGAAAACAGTTTCAAGGACTAGGAAAGATTGGTCCTTGAAGCTTGACGATGCGTTATGGGCGTACCGGACTGTGTACAAGACTCCTATAGGAACCACACCATACAATCTTGTGTATGGGAAGTCTTGTCACTTGCCGGTAGAGTTGGAACACAAAGCGATTTGGGCTATCAAGTGGCTGAATTTCGGCATGAAGGAAGCGGGAGAGAAGCGTCTCCTAGACATCAATAAGCTGGATGAACTCCGCTTGAACGCTTATGAAAACGCTAAGATCTACAAGGAGAGGGCAAAGCGTTGGCATGATAAGCATATCATTCCAAAGGACTTCAAAGAAGGAGATCAAGTTCTCCTCTTCAATTCAAGACTTCGCCTCTTCCCAGGTAAGCTTAAATCCCGTTGGACCGGACCTTTTCTAATTAAGCGTATTTCCCCCCATGGTGCAGTTGAAGTATGGGGTGAAGCGAGCGGAACTTTTAAGGTGAACGGCCAACGACTCAAGAAGTACACGCCGGAACTCCAAGCTGAGGAGTTCGCGCCCACCGCACTCGAATAAGTGCAAGATTGGTCTAGCTACGGACCTTAAACAAAGCGCTTCTTGGGAGGCAACCCAAGGTATTGCATTTTCGTTTTTTGTTTTTGATTCATAGTTTAGCTTAGTATAGACGTTTTCGCTTTGTTTTCGCCTCGATTTCTTCCGGTATGTTCGTGTTTTTGGTTGTAGGATCGATGGAAAAAGAAAAGGGGATGATAATGTTGAAGAAAAGTGACGAAATTTGGACTTTGGACCTTTACAGAGACTTCCACGGTCTAAATTACGGGCGTCATAGCTACAGTGCCCGTAATTTCCAAAAGCCTTTGAAAAATCACCAAAATCACGGTTCCGTACATTTCCACGGCCGTGGAACACCCCGACAGACCGTGATTTTCAAAATTTTGCCTGCAACTATATAAGCCACATTCTTCACAAATTCATCCCAAAAATCCCTCTTTCCACGACCTAAGTGCCGAAACCCCACGACCCCTCTCAAATCTTCGTTTCCTAATCGTTTTCAACGATTCTTCTTCCCAAACTGCAGCAAATTCAACCACAAACAAGATCCAAGTGACAAATCGAACGGAAATTCACCGACAAACGAGCATTTCGGATTTTTCAATCTGAAAAAGAGGTTTTCTTTTCCCTTCTTGATTCTCGCCAATTTGGTTCGTTTTTGCTATAGATTTTTAGGAAGAACTGATAGAGACTGGAAGGAATTAGACTAGGACTGCTTGTTGTGGTGATTGATTGCTGATTTGCTGAGATTCGTGATTTTCTGAGACGAATCACGGTCTCTGGGTAAACCACGGCCGTAATTCTTGAAGAACAGACCGTAATTTTAGGCAGAATGGATTTTGTGAGAAGAGTTTCGGGAAGGATAAAAGAGAAGAAGAGTGGCCAGAATAAGAAGAGGAAGGGTAATCCCTCCTCCTCCTCATCCTCTATGGCACCACCATCCTCACCTTCACCACCATCTTCACCCTCACCTCCATCCTCACCTCCTCACCCTAGAATCCCGACCATACATGAGAACCATCTCGCTGCATTCGAGAAGATCCAGAAGAGGCCAGTGATTGGCCCTAGATATTTGTTGTTGGAGGATCTAGCTCCTCTCAACATTGTGGAGGATCTTACTTGGCTCTTGGATAGAGCCGGATTAGTTGTCTTCTCGGCTATCCGAGAAGACGCATATGAGGAGATTACACGGGAGGTTGTGACATCCTTTGAGCACAGCCACGTAGATAGGACCGTCTCTTTCCGCCTCATGGAGAGAGACTACCATTTGAGTATCCGTGAGTTTGGGACCATTTTTGGGTTCCATGAGACCTTCAATGGTCGATTTCCGAGTGGCGTTTACGCCAAAGACTTTTGGAAGGAGGTTGCGATGATATACGCCGACGAGGACCGTTGGCAACCCGCTGATACCAAAGCTAGATTGATGTACCATCTAGCTTTGAAGATAGCTCACCGTGTTCTTTCGGAGTGTCTCTTTCCTAGGACAGAGACACCCCAAAAGATCAAGACGGATGAGCTATTCTTTCTCTACTCCATTCTTTATGGACGCCGTGCAGATTGTGCTACTCTCTTGGCTGCTACGATGAGCAAGCTCAAGAACAAGGCAAAGGGAAACATCGGATATGGTGGGATAGTTACCCACATTGCTAGGAGTTTTGGTGTTGATTTTTCTGCCTACACCCGCATACCGGCCGTACCTTTAGGGTTACATGCTTTCATGGTTAGGGGTCTCATCTTCCCCACACATAGAGGTCCGCCTTATGCGGGCATGCCTTGGGAGAGTAGGACGGGCAGGGGTATTGAGTGGCTGCCGGAGTACTCCATTATGGCGGGACGCCATAATTGGAAGGATACGTTCGCTGTGTAATATCCGGAATTTTTATTCCGTTTATTTCTGTAACAAACCCGATCTCGATCAGTTGACCCATATCCGTCTACTTAGTTAGACAAATTATTATAAAATTTATCATTTTATGTAGCTTCCCTTCACATAAAATGATAGGATCTTTATAAAATTTTATCATTTTATGTAGCTTACCTTCACATAAAATAATAAGTTTAGCCCTAATTTAGAGTATGACGAGGCCCGGACAAGTCTGTGACGAAGCTGTGACAAGGTCCAGACAAGTCTGTGACGAAGCTGTGACAAGGCCAGACAAGGCTGTGACGAGTCTGTGACAAGGCTAGACAAGGCTGTGACAAGTCGGTGACAAGCCCAGACAGGCTGTTGACAGCCCAGCGGATCCAGCACCCTCAGCCCAGCAGCGCCAGCTGCCCAGCCCATGAACTCTCCAGCCTCAGCAGCTTGTCCGCAGCCCAGCTTCAGCACCTTGGATCCACAGTTTCAGCCCATCTGCTACTCTACCTTTCAGCAGCCCAGCCTTACAGCAACTCCAGCCCATCTGCTGCTTTGCCTTTCAGCCCGGCGTTGCCAGCTCCAGCCCAGCGCCAGCCCAACTGCAATACCATGTTCTCTTGCTGAACGTTACTAGGAAAGTAACAGCCGAGATCTTCGCAGATTCACTTCCATTCTGCTGCTTGCATTCCGTCCAGATACATCCACAGAAGAAACGCTTTCCTTGCTTACTCATCCCTTGCACGCAGCAGATCCTCCGGCTCCTTCGTCTTCTGTCAACCAGCATACCGCAGCTCCCTCCCTCACACCTCTTGAATGTGGCCAGGGACACGCCATCAGCAACCATGGGAGTCGCCTCCCTGCTCCAGTCGCGCAACAGCAACAACCATGCCGTCACCTTCTGCGAGTATGCTGTACTCAGGTTTATCCGTGTTGTAGATCTGTAGAGATAGACAGTTGCAGAGAGATCCAGAACGGATGGTCAGCCGGGTCCACGTACTCATTAGATGGGGACGGGGGAGTCTTCCATACGTCATACATGTTATGTATCTTTATATATGTTTGTAAGGCTGTCACATGTGTACGTTTATACCATTAAAAATATTATGTTTTAGAAATTGTTTTAAATACATTTGTGCCTTGTTGTAAGATCCAGGTAATGTTGTTGTTAAACCAAGGTCGGGACCCATTGTGAGGTCCTAACCAGTAGCTCCCCGAGTTCCGAGAATTTGGGGTGTTACAACATGGTATCAGAGCTCTGGGTTGGCAACAATGGCACTTGAAATCTTCTAAAAGACCGAATGTATAAAATAACTAGAACCCGAAAGGGGTCTAAGATTTTCAAAACAGATTTCTGTTTTTACACACGTGCATAGTCGGGTTGTTGGGTTAGTAGTACGTCGGACCACCATCGTTCTCCGTGGATCTCTGCAGCTTAGTAGATGAGAAATAGTTTGTGGACTTATAGTATTGTATGTTTATGTAAGTTATAGGTATATCTATACGCATGTAACTTTTAGTACCTTACAGGATAGGAAATATACTTTAGTTGAGTTAATATCATGCGATCATCGCCTTATGATAAAATTTTAGTAGATCGTAAAGAGTATCTCTATAGGAAAATAATGGACTCCGACCTCGGAGTAAAGTAATGTGTCCTGACGTACATTCTGGCGATTCCTACAATCATTTGAAGAACGAGTTGGCATAAAGTGAAGATAAAAAGATGATTCTTAACCACGAGAATAATTAGATAAGAAAGAATATCAAATAAACTCAGATAGAAGTGATAGAAGTCCATACAAGGAATTTAGCGGTGGGAAGACGAGAGATGAAACTCAAGAATATACGTAAGGACTGATAAGAAGCGCAAATTGAAGCGGACAAAATCGGAATACAAATTAAGTGGTGTCGAGTACAACTACACTTGGCGGGTTAAATGACAGTGCAACAAAGGTGGACGGCGCCATAGGCAAGTATGGGCTTGAGAGTACAAAGAAGATATGGTGTTGACCCCGATGTGAAAGATTAAAGAAGTACAAAGAGTTACAGACGAGAAATAAATTTCTTCATCATAGAGATGGCTTGACTTCCTTAAAGATTCAAGAATTTTGAAAGAAATCATGAAACAAGTATCAAATACAATAGAAGTTAGAAATTTCGACAACATATTTCTATAAAGGTGGAATCACAGAACTACACCAACCAATTCGGAAGAATGTGGAAAAGTGATTTGGTGGACTCAAGGGTCCGCAATAAATTCTCATTTACAAAGAGATTTAAGTTACCAACACTAACGGTTCATACCAGAGAACCGCAAACAGATGATGACTAAAGTAAGGAGAATCGCGAAGACACGCTTACAAGCTAATGTGGAAGACTTGATGAACTCATTGGCGACAGATGAATGCTAGGACTAGACTCAGAAGAGTATAGTGACCTCATAAGAGAACAAGAGAAGTGCAGACTGTGGAAGAAACTAAAAGAGTATTAACAAAGAAACTAGAGGAGATAGATTTTGACCAAGCCTATCAAACTTCAAAAGAGATAGAAGAACAATAAGTCTGTGATCTTATGGAAGGTCAACTACATACCAGTCAGTAATAATTGAGACATAACACGTGCGGGTCAACCAGTGGTAACTGGTTATCAGATAAGGAGGATAACCATAGAATGATGTAAGAAGTTTATAGACGTCTAGAGGACCCTTCAAGAGATCAACAACGACAAATGTGAAGCTAAATCGATCCGCGTGCTAGTACCTTAATAATAACATGGAGTGAGTTCGAGCAAGGAACCCTAATTAAGAACTTAAGAAGAAAGACTAGACGGCCAGAAAGGACCCCCTTTATGTCATTGAAGACCAAGGGAAGCGTGTGAGGGATGTACTGCCTACTGGCTAGGAAAAGGGTGCATATCACAGTTAGTACAGATGGATTATAAAAGAAGAACTAGAGGAGTAAGGAGTATATGATTTTGATAAGATTCTATGTCAATCAAGACAGAGTGTGTGTAGCATTCCCTACTAGATAAACCGCAAGTGGAAGGAAGTTAAGGTCATGAGAGTTTTGTAGACTTGATTACAAGCTATATTGGAAGACCTAGAAAAGACCATTGATGTCAGATGGACGACACAGTGAGACGCGAGAAATGGAGTTACCTCACGGGGGAACCGGAAGTTGTAATGTAGAATGAGCTAAAGGAGTATAAATTGATGAACTTGAGTAAGTAGTGTTCACCAGGAAATTTAACGGCAAAAGAGGTATGAGAAAAGTAAGTCCCGGAAATGGAGATAAGTCAACTATTGACTGACCGGCATCAACTGAGGACGTGCAAGGGTTGTTTGGGATTGTCGAGCTATCTACAGTTAAGAAGAGATATCTGTGATTGAGGAGTATTGAATTAACTATACCAATACTTTGGAGGAGTTCCTCAAGTAGACAACGAAAATCTACTTATACAACTAAAGGTATAGAGAGAATCGTGTTAGAGGTTACTTCTCGGTTGGTTAAGATCAAACTCCGGTCGAGTCAGGGTGTTGGGACCCGTGTTAAAAGAAGTAAGAAAGTAAATAGAAAAGTTTGTCTTCCAACCGCTATATTATTCTCTTAAACCAAGTAGGGAAAGTATCTAGTACTTCACCAGATAGGACTTAGAGTGTAATCGGGAGAAAGAGTTTTGGGGACAATCACTTTGGACTCACATAAAATGTCCTTATGATTAATGAGTGACAATAGAATTTTCAGAGTAGCGCAGCAGAAGCGTGGTGGGCCCTAAACCACAGAGCATTAAGCTCAATGATACAACGTGGCGAGTTTAAAATGATGTTAGTTGGTGAAATGCGTCTTGAGATGAACAAACATGAGATGGGCTATGCGGAGTAACTATGACTTTTGTGGAAGAATTTTACAACCACCAAGATAGATGGGAAGGTACTTGCATGTAGAGGTTATGGAAAGAGATTGATACCCTATTATGGATTCCAATGAAACATGACAACTTTGTTGCATGTCGACAAATAAGTAGTTTTGGGAATTAATACCGGGAGGGTATTCGAGAGTAGTTCCATTGGAGGGAGAAAGAATTAACGATATTATTAAGGTATGGCGCGTGGTTTGCACTAGAAAACTCAAAGTACGTAACCACCATTCCGAGTCGAAAGATACATGAGAAAGAGAAACGCCAAAAGTATAGTTGCAACCCAGTAACCGTACTTAAAGAAAGCCTAATCTCGGAGTGGAATACGCGGAACGTGTATCGAAATGGAGTTGAGTGGCGCTTGGTGACATAGGAATATTCTTGCTCCAATTAACGTGGGTATATAAGATACCGATAGGGTGTTGGCAATTATCGAGTGGGTATGATCAAACGGTGGTGATGTGAGATTACCTTGCGTCTAGTGTTGTCATTGCGGACACATTCTATATCACCTAAGATCTGGGATACTGCGAAAAAAGTTTGAGTTGAGCTAGAAATCTACAAAATATTATGATAACGTCGGTAGAACACCAAGATTGACCACCGGATTGTGATTATTAAGTTATACCAAGTTTATTCTTTAATTATTCTTTAATTGAGGAACCATATGACTGAGTCATATTAGTAGACATGACCAAGGGAGTTGTGATACAACTAACCTTAAGCACTTGGTAAAGCACCGGAAGATGTATAAGGGGGATATCCTAGATCGGATACTAGGAACCTTTTTAGAAGACCAGAAGGAAAGGAATTGGAATAAATTACCTCAGGAAGGTCATCAAAAGATCTAGAGGTGAGCTAGGTAAGACAACCTTGTGAAACCTTACAAACGGAGTTGAAAGTGAGTGAGGGACTACTATTCCTCACCCTATTGAAGAGAACAACCCCATTGGTCAACATATTTAGTTAGAAGGAATACCTACTAGACACGAGTTAGGACCTCAAAATAGAGGATCGGACAGTTGGCCCGAATGATACCGGTGAGATATTCGATAACCAATATAGGACGTGATAGCAAGCGCTTATGATGTATGTACATGTAAAGATTTTCGGAGAAATGGGTTTTATGGAAAGCCGACGAGGTTACCTGAGATATTGTAGATAGTATGAGACATCACCTTTCAGAGATCGTTGTGGAGATAGTTGTAATAATCTAGGGAGCGACGAGTTAAGGCTTGGACCTATATCTGTGTTATATTATCTGACTACTTGTTTATTTCATGCTTGAGTGCTTAGTCTAGATGTGTGTTATTGGTGACCTTAATATGCGGGATACTTATATGTGGAAACGATGACTCTTGTACGGTAACAAGTAGATACACTAGACTCGTACCTTGAGGGCTGACCTTATGACTGACGTACTTTAAGTTTCGGGGCGAAACTTATCCTAAGGGGGAATTGATGTAATACCCGGGAATAATTCTTCCGGCTATTTCAGAAACAAATTAGAACTCGACCGTTGTGACCTCTTTCCGGCGCTTAAACTCGTTTGCATGGACTTCGACGTTACGAGTCTTCCTTTAAGTTTCGGGACGAAACTTATTTTAAGGGGGTACTGATGTAATATCCAGAATTTTTATTCCGTTTATTTCTGTAACAAACCCGATCTCGATCAGTTGACCCATATCCGTCTACTTAGTTAGACAAATTATTATAAAATTTATTATTTTATGTAGCTTCCCTTCACATAAAATGATAGGATCTTTATAAAATTTTATCATTTTATGTAGCTTACCTTCACATAAAATAATAAGTTTAGCCCTAATTTAGAGTATGACGAGGCCCGGACAAGTCTATGACGAAGCTGTGACAAGGTCCAGACAAGTCTGTGACGAAGCTGTGACAAGGCCAGACAAGGCTGTGACGAGTCTGTGACAAGGCCAGACAAGGCTGTGACAAGTCGGTGACAAGCCCAGACAGGCTGTTGACAGCCCAGCGGATCCAGCACCCTCAACCCAGCAGCGCCAGCTGCCCAGCCCATGAACTCTCCAGCCTCAGCAGCTTGTCCGCAGCCCAGCTTCAGCACCTTGGATCAACAGTTTCAGCCCATCTGCTACTCTACCTTTCAGCAGCCCAGCCTTACAGCAACTCCAGCCCATCTGCTGCTTTGCCTTTCAGCCCGGCGTTGCCAGCTCCAGCCCAGCGCCAGCCCAACTGCAATACCATGTTCTCTTGCTGAACGTTACTAGGAAAGTAACAGCCGAGATCTTCGCAGATTCACTTCCATTCTGCTGCTTGCATTCCGTCCAGATACATCCACAGAAGAAACGCTTTCCTTGCTTACTCATCCCTTGCACGCAGCAGATCCTCCGGCTCCTTCGTCTTCTGTCAACCAGCATACCGCAGCTCCCTCCCTCACACCTCTTGAATGTGGCCAGGGACACGCCATCAGCAACCATGGGAGTCGCCTCCCTGCTCCAGTCGCGCAACAGCAACAACCATGCCGTCACCTTCTGCGAGTCTCGTGTATGACCACTCTCTACCTCCTTACTTCCCCTCCATGTTTATGTGTCAATGGGTGCCTCTAAACCATCTTTAAACCCATATATTTCAGCCAAAGGAGCAACTTCAGAGAGCTGTTGCTTTTTCTAGTTTTCCAACATTGACAACATCCAACTTCGGGTTCCGATTTAGGTATGAAATACTGATCCATTTTGGCTGAAATTTTTATATGTTATAGATGAGATATTGTGGTAGCACATATTAAAATTTGGGATTATTCTGAGTTATAGTTTAGGAGATATGATTTTCTCAAGTTGGCTATTCAAGCAGTTTTTTTAGTGTGCTGAGTTTGGGGAAACATGCTTGAGATGCAGTTTTGTGGAATAAATTTGGATAGGCTTTTGATCTCTGTTAGGCTTGAAATTTTGATATGATATAGTTGACATCTTGTTGTAGATCATATTAAAATTTGGGAAGAATCGGAATTACGGTTTGAGAGTTATTGTGTTTCAAAGTTGACGTTTTTATATATGAACTAAGTGTTGGGGAAAACAGTGATGCTGTTTTGTGAGATGATTTTTAATAAGCTCTTGATATCCTTTCCGGCTGAATTTTGGATATATTATAGGTAAGATTTTATAGTAGAACATATCAAAATTTGGGATAAATCCAGTGAGTGATTTAGGAGTTATGATTTTTTCAAAGTGTACTCAGATTTTGGGCTAAGTATAGAAATTGTAAAGGGAGTAGTCAACTTTAGGAATTTTTATAAAACTGTTGAATGAACAGTTTGGAGAAATTCTTTCTCCTAAAGTTAGATAGAACCTCATAGATGATCTAGAGATTTAATTCGGAATTATTATAAGCTGTTAAGAATTTTATATTTAGAACCGAAGTTAGACCTTTACAATTCTTCCGGAAAATAGAAACATAGAAAAAAAAAAATTGTCAGTTTGGAACCAAATAAAATTTTAGGAGTTAGAAAATAAATTTAGAACCTCAAATAGGAGATTAGACATGAATTCTAGATTTTTTCGAGAATTTCGGGACCAAGGGTAAAATGGTCATTTTACCCTAAATTAACACTGTAACTAGTTATGTCTTAATACATCATTCGATCTTAGAAGTTTTAGACTTCTAACTACGTGAGAGTGTGCTAATACACTTATCGCCTTTGACAGACAACTGAGTTGCTACAGTTTACAGAACGAGTGGTTTACAAAGAGTCGAGCTGTATATCAGGTAAGTCCTTTGGGCTTACTTAGCTGACTGCTAAATATGAGTATAAATGATGATGGTGGTGTGTGATTGAAATGTTAGAGAGATAGGTTGTGATATATAATTACCGACCTATATTTTGGCCTAAGAGTAACGGGCGGTGGCATTCTGCTCAGTAGCTCGCGGGGCGCTGGGGGTTTCTTTCGGGACTAGTCCATACGTGGTTTGTAGTGATGCTACCAATGGAAGTCAGCTAGACCTACACCAGTTGGATAAGGAACGGAGGCGAGAACTAATAATAATTCTCGTGCCACAACTTAAATTGAATAATGTGAATCACTTAAATAATAGATAATAAACGGTTGAGTGCCAGCATGATGTTTGTTTATTTTGTTTCTGCTTGTGTTTGTGCTGTTATCATTTTCTTATATTTGGATAGTTAGCTAATGGTTTATCCGTGTTGTAGATTTGTAGAGATAGACAGTTGCAGAGAGATCCAGAACGGATGGTCAGCCGGGTCCACGTACTCATTAGATGGGGACGGGGGAGTCATCCATACGTCATACATGTTATGTATCTTTATATATGTTTGTAAGACTGTCACATGTGTACGTTTATACCATTAAAAATATTATGTTTTAGAAATTGTTTTAAATACATTTGTGCCTTGTTGTAAGATCCAAGTAATGTTGTTGTTAAACCAAGGTCGGGACCCATTGTGAGGTCCTAACCAGTAGCTCCCCGAGTTCCGAGAATTAGGGGTGTTACACGCTGCTATGCATGCGAACAGGATAGTAGCTCCCCCGTACGTTCCGCCACCGGTTGTCGAGGAGGAGGATATGGGAGATCAGTTTGAGAGTGGAGGAGGAGCGGAGCAGGAGTTTGGCACGTTTCCGGACCAGCCGGAGGCGGCCCCAGATGTACCTAGACGCTCTCCACGTCCAGCTAGAGCCTCAGGCTCGTCATCTCGCCGCGCTAGCGTGAGTGAGAGGCCCACGTGGATGACCACACCTCCCACATGGTATGGCATTCCCCCTCCTTGGTCCACAGAGCAGCCAACACCACCACCACCAGTACCAGCACCATCCGACGCCCCAACATGGTTCAGTCAGGCCCCGGGATGGTACGAGCAGATGCCGGATTGGGCTACCGGACTTTCAGAGAGAGTAGGGGCATTGGAGATCCGAGCCGATGCGAGAGATGGACGCATGGATGATCTTGATCACATGATGAGGGACGTCTACCTCCAGCAGTTTGGGCGGCCCTACGACTCCAGCTTCTCTCCATTCCCGCCTCCGCCGCCACCGCAGTGATTTGATGCATGACCGTTCGCTTTAGACATTCCACCGCCACATTGTGAGTTTTCTTTTTCTTTTCTTTCTTTTCTTTCTTTCTTATGAACATTAGGGACAATGTTCGTCCTAAGTATGGGGTGGGATGTACTAAAAGTTTGTAATAACTCTACTTACTATGTTCGCTTTCAATTGAGACTATCATTGCATGTTCATTATGTGTTGCACGTTTCCTTATTGCATTGCATGAAAAATAACTTGAAAAACCCATAAAAATTGAAAAATTTTGAAAATTTTGTGCTTCTAATGAATTGAGATGATTTCCATGATAATCATTACTTGTGAATAGAGTTTAATAACAATTGCATGCTTAAAAGAATAGTGAATCGAAAAGGATTTGAATGAATGAATTATACCTCTTTTGCAAGTTTCATAATGTGATTATGTTACCTAAATCATGCTAAGAAATTGAAGTTGAAATCACGTTATAAGTTCCCATACTTCTTGTTGAGATGATTAAGGCAATTCGATACTTTCTTTCTTCTTTCTTTTGATCATTTTAGCTCCTCATTGAAATATTAACCTCCTTTACCTATCCGGGAATTTTGGAGAAGTGAATGAAAAAGGCATGTTTGATGTGGGAGGGCCATGAGAGCAATTATTTGCAATCAAATGAATAGAAAGAAATTGTAGGATTGGGGAAGTCAATCATGATGATGAGTAACTCGGCACCATTCACATAGCCGGGTGTTTGTGTCTTGCCAAAGTCGAATTGAGCGATATTCCTAGCGAATTATGGTATGTGCGCTAAGGGTTTGAGGCATCTCATGAAAATTGAGAAACGCCAATCTCCTAGGCTTCGGTTTTTGTGCACCTCTATCCATAACTCCAAAAGTAAAGTCGAAAAATGAAAGGAAGAAGAGCGAAGCTCTAAGTTGAAGTGTTGCGGAAACCGTAAAAGAAGAAGAAGGTAGTTGTCCACTTTCCCGGATTCATGCACCACATTCCCTAAAAGTTTCCTTCCCTTCCACATTCTAGACCTTTTCTTTGAAAGTCCTTAAGATCAAAAGAATGTTATATGACTTTGTGATCTAAATTGAGGTTTCTTGTGATTGATTTTGATAATGTTCGAAGGTTTTGATGCTTGTTTAGAAGCTTAATTGATTCATGAGTTTTCTTTGCTTTTTACTCTTTGATTAAGTGTGTGAAAGTTGATAAACGATTGAAGCAAGGTTTGAGAATGATCTATTCTTTAGAAGACACATTCATCCAAAAGAAGGTACACATATTTCATTCTAACTCTTGTTTTAAAAGCTTTTGAGAGACCTTGCTTAGGGACAAGCAAGTTGCAAGTATGGGGTTATTTGTTAGCATGAAATATTGTGATACTTTCGGCACGTTTTCTAAACGTATTTGATTCATATTGATAGTATTTGATTGAACATTGTTACATAAGTGAGCTAGTTTCCCTATATTGTCGATATGGACGTCTACACTAGTTCTATGTTGATTATAGGTACTTAAGAGCTATTTTCGAACGGAATCGAGCAAAGAAGAGTTGAATTGAGATGTCCATGGATAAAGAGCATTCTTAGGAGCAAATTGGAGTTTAACTTGAGGAATGCACGAGGCTAGGGAAGAATCACGTTCTTGCCCTAAACCACGCTCTAAAATACGGCCGTATTACAAACCACGTTCAGTTCCACGGCCGTGGATCCCTGCAAAGAGAAGCGTGATGCATTCCAGTAACTATTACGGTCGTGGAACATATGGTGCAAACCGTGACCTAATCCACGCTCTAAATTACGGTCGTGGAAACTTCCACGACCGTGATCTTGGCGATCTTTTTCGCCACACTTTGAAGCCACGATCTTTTGAAGATTGGGCCGGGCCGATATTTTATCTTGCCCTATAAAAAGACGGACGAAGAAAGATTTCAGGATCGTCGCTTAGCCCCGCTAAGACCGCATCCACGCTATAGAGGCTATCGACGCATCCTAACTTACCCTCGTGGAGAAGCATTTGGAGATCTCGTTGGAGATCAAAGTTCGCGCTTGGATTTACCCTAATCTCGCAGTTGGTGGGGATTATCGTTGGGATTTCCATATTTTCCGGATTGACGGAAGATTCGGAGGGTTTCTTGCAAGAAGACTTCTCTTCTTGTTTAGGTTTGATTTAGAAGACGGATTGACATCCCGTTCTTCCTTCTTTCCTAAGATTGTGTTTGTTTGTTTTATTACGGATCTTGTGACGATATTTGTTCTTGATTGTGACTTTGAGATTGGTTTGGAGTTTATTGAAAGTTTTTGGAAGTTTTCATCTTTCTATCTTTTAACTCTTGATTAATATCAATATGAATGTTATTGGCTAAAAACCCTTAACAATTCTAAGGTGAAGGGTTGATAGTTGTGGCTTAGATGATGATAGATCGATCGCAAACAGATTAGACCTTGAGAGTTCGAGAGAATTGTCGACGAACCCTAAATTACGGGCTGTTCTTGAGTTCCACGACCGTGGATTCTCAAGATCCAACCGTAATTTCCCTTAAGTTTACGAACCTGCTTTTACTTTAATCCAAAGTTAAAGATTTGCTTTAACTTAGTTTAGACTTGCCTTTTCTAGGTGGTAGTGAAGCCTCAACAACCTCTACCTCGATTGTGAGTGTCACAACCTCAATCGGTTAAGTTAGTCTTGATCCTTGGATTACAAGTTTGGGTATTTGATATTGATTCTCACCTTTAGAATCCTTCTATATTGAGCTCAACAACCTGTATAGAAAGTGCCTTGTAGGTGAGTCATATAAGGTTTTTGGAACTTCACCGTACGATTACCTTACATTAGTATACCTTTGCATATCTCAACTCTGTCTTTATATCATTAAGTATATCTTGAATCGATTGCCACAGCTGGATACTTGGATCTTTAGGATTGTTGTTTTCCCAATATTTGCAAACCTCTCATACTTACTCGCTTGATAATCTGCAATTGAATTTGTTCCCACCCAAATCCCTGTGTTCGATACTCTGGAATTCTTGCTTAACTACGTCGATCCGTACACTGCGGGTTCGCTGCTTGATTCTAGTTTTATAAATTTAAAGCTTATTTGCACACACCTTTAGGGGCGAACACTAGCCTGCCAAGCTAGCTGCTGAGTCTCCAACTGTTGCTGATGAGCCGCCTGCCAAGCATCTTGACGGCGGTCAAAGTGAGTGGTCATGGAGGAGTTGAAGCTGGACTGCCACGTCTGCTGCTGCTCAAGCATGGACCGCTGATACTCGGTCTGCCATGCCTGGTGCTGTGTAGTCAAAGCTTCCATCTGAGCCTGCAGACTCTCCATGGTCTGACTGTCGTGTCCCGCCGTCGGCATCTCCTCATCAGTGGTGTGGGCCCTGCTAGAGCCGGCTGCGTACCTCCCAACAATATCAACCTGAGGCCATCTCGGAGGGACAGGGTCAGCCGGTACATATAGGTCAGAGAGCTCTTTTCCCAATGGGAGTCGACGGGGCAAATATGTGATGTGACTCCCATCTGTAAGGGAGATCCAGAACCGATGCTCCCCGTCTCTCTTGAGGAGCCTGTACCTCCTTAATAATCCTTCAGTGTATAAGGGTGCCTCCAAACCTTCTTCCAATGGAGGAAGATCCATCACTCGTGCAACTAATAGGGATATGATTCCTCCTCCAACGATGTTGCGAGGCTCGTTCTTCCTAATCCGCTTTAGAGCGGTAAGGAAAAGATATGCCCAATCTGGCACAAACTCGTTGGGAAGATAAGCGTATAGCAGTGGAAGGTCCTTAAGAGTGAACTTATTCTCTTCCTTGTGTCCACATAAGACACTCATGAAGACCTTTGAGATGAGCCTTAAACAAGGGTGAGTGAATTTGTTGGAGTACTCACCTCCTACATGAAACTCAGTCCTAGTGGCGGCCTGCCAAAATTCCAACAAATCGGGCGTCGGAATGGGTTCCATCCAGTCATCAGAAGCTGCTATGGTCCCCCTAATGCCTCCTGTATTTGGGTGTAATCCAATGTGTATTTCCTCTTGTTGTTCTTGAATGAAAGCCCAACACACAATTGGTCTTCCGCCTCCATTTTGAAAGTGGCTATGAACTGTTTGCTGAGGTCGGGGTGTGTTGGGGCGTTCTTTATCAGATAATCACCCAATCCGGCATTGTTTAGAAATTCCTGCATACTCTCCAACATCCCTAGATTTTCCAAGGTGGAAACATCAAGGAACCGGGTTGCATGCACCTCTTTGCTTTGAGCAGTCCTATACCGATCCTTCTCACCTTCCGTCAACTTGTATTTCCTTTGTGGTTCCATCTCTTGCAATTGATCAAGTAAGAGAGTTAGAAAGTTCAGTAATTTGATCAAAAGACGAACCTTTTGTCGTAATAACCGCAGGGGCGCTGCAAGAGGCGCAGGTGTGGTTTGACGCAGAGGCGGGAGCTTGCAGGCGCAGGTGCGGGGGAAGAGCAGAAGGCGATTTGGTCGTTTTGACGAAGGTGGTGGCGAAGGGGCTTTTCCGGTGCTTTCTTCTGTTACTGCAGTTGTCGCCGGAGGTGGAGCAGTCGAGCGAGAATGGAAGGGTTGTTTGTGGTGGAGGTGGTTCGTGTTGGTAAGGGGGTCGCGCCATTAGGTTGCCGGAGGTGGCGCAGGGGCGCGACGAGGCGGTGGCGATGAGTTGCTGGAGGGCGCAAGGGCGTGGGAGGTGAGGCGGCTTGGTTTCGAAGAGTGAATGGAGAGGGAGTGGAGAGGGTGGTAGATGTAGGTTATTTTTGGGAAGTGTATTTTTTTTCTTTCCTTAACTGTACTGCAGGGGCGGTGTGTGTCGCCGCGGGGTCGGTGACAAGAGAGAGAGGGTACGCAGCCTCAGCGCCGGGGGCGGAGCTGAGGGTGCGTGTCAAGGGTGGCCGCTGCAGGGGCGTAGGGTTGGCACTGTTCGCTCCAAACGGTGTGTGCAAGCTTTAAATTTATAACCCTAGACTTAAGCTTAAAACAAGGATGCGAACCCGCAGTGTACGGGTCAATCGTAGTAAAAGCAAGAAAATTCCAGGGGTCGATCACAGGGACTCGGTGAAACAAAGTCAATACGATGTGCTTATGTCAATTCTAACCACAAGAGCAATTAACACAATCAAAGATGAATAAGAAGTCAATAAAGCAAACATGCAATTCTAGGGATTAAAGCATCTAGTTGTAGTTCCAACTCAAGATCTATAGATAAGCGGACAAAGCTGAGATTTTTGCGTGGGGAAGGTGTTACTAAAGTGGAGTAGATCACCGGGTAAGTCTCACTACACACTAATCCTAAACCGTAACTCCTATTACCGGGTAAGTCTCAAGGAATCAAGATAAAGAACTATAACCTCAAACTAACATACCATCTAAGGGAATAGAATCAACCTTTACCGGGTAAGTCTCAGGCTAACTCACAAAGATGGGATGGAAGCACACTCAAACCCCAATAAAGGATAAACCTTTATTACCTACACTTATGATCGTTGGTAAACAAACTAAGGAATTACCGGGTAAGTCTCATCCTAAGCTTGCATTGAACCAGGAAGGTGTAATAAGAATAGGATTTAGCAAACTCTAACACTTAACTTTCTGTTTAGGTTTGGATAAGTCACCTCGGTCAGAAGAATTCCACCCCGGCCGAGATGTTCATCAACCGAACGAGATGCTTAGGGTTAAGGTTAAAGACTCGAACTTTCAGGATCCTACTGGAATCTAAGATTATTCTATCATTTTTTTTCCCACAACCTTCAGCTAATCACCCTAGAATCACACAAGGAAATTAGCCACTCATCATCATAATGAAAGTATTAAATATATGGGAAGAAGGTGAATATTTGAACAAAGAAGAATTTAATGAAAAGACTTCAATAACTGAATCAAATATCACAACAAAGCGTTCCTTGGATAATAATCCAAAAAGTTAAGACAACAAGTAAGGGAATTGAAGACAATCTTACAAAACCCTCCAAAAAGCTATAAAAGCTATGAACTTCAATCTTCCTTCAACCTTCAAAAAGGTTCTTCAAAACTCCCAACTGGAGTATGCCGCTGCTGCTGCGTAAACGACTCTCTTGCGCTGATAGCGGATCTTTTGGTGTAGGCGGGGTTGTTGATTTGTGGAAATTCAACCCTTTTTATAGGAAAATAAACCCCCAAAGATAATAAATCTTAGAAAGATATTTTCCCATAAATATAGGTAAAATATATGATTCTGCATATCTCCTTCCTTCTAGGAGCCAAGCCCAAAAATAAAATATTCTCGCCGCGTCCTAGGTGTTCGCCTCGGTCGAGTCGGCGTCTCTGGATCACCTCGGTCGAGGTGAATCAATGGTCAACCGAGGTGAGTCACAACAGAATGTGAAATCTCTCGAATCTGCTCCAAAGCAAATCTTTAATCCATGGCTATGCTCCCTGGATGTAGCTCCAAATGACTCATGACTCCTTTTGCTCCTTTTCGATGCAAAACGTACCATATTACCTGCAATTACAACAAAACTAGGTGTAGACCTCGATTCTCGCAAAGGCAGATGAAATGGTAGTAAAATCACATAATGCACATACAAACATGCAGATTATGAAAGATAGAACGTCCAAACAAACCCCAAAATATAGACTATAATTCATGCTATCAAAATACCCCATACTTAGCCCTTGCTTGTCCCCAAGCAAGTTCCTCATATAGAAGACAAGATAGAATGGATTATAAGTCAAGAAAATCAATGAAAAAGTCTTTCAAAAACATTTTATGGTGTGCAACTATCATAGATTACTCTAAGAGAGTACTTCCTGGAATTAAAAACTCAATATGATCAAAACATTTTATAAATATAAGAAAGTTGTTCATCTTTGCATAAAATCATAGAATGCATAATAAATCATAATTATCAAAATTAATTATGAATAATTCAGTTTAAACCACTAAGTCAATCAACAAGCTCAAGGTCTCAAGGGCTTCCCAAAAGAAAAGGTTAAGAAACGTGTAGGGTAGGGATGTATGTAAGGTAATGTGGTGCTAGAATCCGGGAAAAGGATGAACTTCACTTTCACTTTGACTTGCAACATCTTCCACCAATAAGCTTTGCTTATCTCACACTTTTTCTTTTACTTTACTTTTTGGGATGCATGGACAGAGGTGCACAATAACCGAAGCCTAGGAAATCTGCAATCATCAATTTCTCGAGATGCATCAAACCCTTGATGCAAATACCATGACCCGTTAGGAATATCGCTCAATCCGACTTTGGCAAGACACAAACACCCGGCTATGTGAATGGTGCCGAGTTACTCATCTTCATGATTGACTTCCCCAAACCTATTATTGCTTTCTAACACTTTCACTTCCAGCCACTTTCTCAACTTTAACTCGACTTGCTTTTACCACTTCGCTTGCTTCCAAATTCCCGGATAGGTAAAGGGAGGCAAAATGTATATGAGGGGCTAAGCATGATCAAGAAGAAGAAGAAGAAGATGAATTGCCTTGGTCTTTCCAAGAAGAAAGTGAGAGAACTTAACCTGCGGTGTCAACCTTCAAATTCAACATAATTTGGACAAAAACAAAGTATTAAACATGCTAATAATTTTAAACAAAGCATTTAGCAACTTAAACATATCATAAAACCTTTCAAACACATAAAGAATTTAAAACCAGCAGGTAAACAAAATCTTCACTGAGATCATATCCAGATAAGTAACACAAAATCGTTTTCGAAAACTTTCTGTTACCCACCTCGGTCGAGGTGTTCGTAGGTCAACTGAGGTGAAACACCTCGTTCGGCCAGAATCTCCCCGGTCGAGGTCAAAAAATTTTTTTAAAACCATTTTCATTTTCGGTTTCGACAATTTTCTCAATCAAATAACCTGTAGGTATGCATGTAATATCAGATAATCATATAAATGCAGAAGTGAAGCATAAATATCCGGTCAAATAGAGTCATGCATCACATAAGTGTCAAATACCTCAATAAACACCCCATACTTGGGACACACTGTCCCAGTGGGTCAGAATAAGTCTAAGGACAGGATACTCACCGAACATAGCTAAACTGCATGAAGAAGTAAGAAACAGCTCCCAGATAAGACCAGCTCGGTTGGCGAAGCACATATCGGTCGAGGTGTTCTGACAGTACCCGAGATGTATCTCAGTAAAGCTCGTTTCCTCAACTTCTCAAAATTTTGTTCTTCTAGTGTAGCTCCTGAACTGTGATCCTTCCTTTTGGAATACCTGGTTTTTGTCTAGAGGAGAACAAAAACAAAGCAACTATCTAAACTAAACTAGAAAAGGGAGAAGAAAGCAATACCTTGGGTTGCCTCCCAAGAAGCGCTTGGTTTAAGGTCGCTAGCTGGACCCTTCTCCATAGAATTACTCAATGTACCTTGAACACCATGGAGTGCTCATCACATTCATCATAAAATTCTTCCAAAAAGGTTCCGGTTCCTAATTTCACCGGCAAATGGTAAGATCTCCTACGTACAAGCTTGTACGGTTTGATTCTCATCGGAATCCTTCTAGCCTTCCTGCACTTCAATGGGACATAATCTAGCCTTGCGTCCCATCCTTTCCTTGATCGAGAAAATAGTTTCTCGAGAATCATAGCAGCTTCCCCATCTATAGCTTGGGGATGGTACAGGGTCCTGAGCATGCGAGGGACCCCATACTTGAACAAATAACACTTCGTTGCCTTAGCGGTGAAGCGCTTGTTAACTTCACTCCTTATAATCCAAGGAGCATCTTCCTCCAACAATTTCAAGAGAGATTTCATCTTGATCTTAGGAGGTTCTTTCGGAAGAGACCTCCAACTCTCCGGTGCTTTCCTGAAAAATTCAGAAATTTTAATAGGGAATTCGAATGGAGTAAGAGAATGTACCTTGTAAAGTTCTCCAAAGCTTGAGACAAGTTTCGTGTTGGGTTGATAATCCACCCACGAAATCTCTCTTAGTTCTGCTGGTCTTTCTTCCACCTTGACCACAATCTCAGTAATTTGGCCAAGGTTCTCTGCATCTTCCACTTCTGGTTTTGTAGATTCTTCTTCCATCTCGGTTGAGATCTCTTCCACCTCGGCCGAGGTCTCAACAGTCGGATCGAGATCCTCCACATCCTCCTCTTCCACAAAAACTTCAGGAGAAGCTTCCGGTCCGACTAGAGGAATGCTTGGAAAGTGTAACACTTCCTTATGCTCCTCTTCCGGTTTAGCATAGGATATGGTGCTTTCCTTGAGCTCCTCCACCTTCTTCATCAACTTCTCCAATCTTGATTCGAGAGAGTCTTCGAAAGGTTGCTCATCAATGTTTTTAGGGACATTCTTCTCATCCCATATCGCAAGTTCATGTTGAATGGCCTCTTCTCTTTCCCATTCATTGTTGAACCAATAGAAGGAGTACTTCTCCTCCAAGTATTCATAATGGTCCGCCCTAGCACTTTGTCTTGCTATCCAGGCTGGATCAAATGTAGTCATCGGAAATCCTGAAAACTACAAAACTCATAGAAAGAGTAGTTAGTAGCAACAGGGGCAATAGCCCCGAAAGCAAACCGAAACCGGCTCGGTCTAGACCAAGTCCCCGGCAACGGCGCCAAAAACTTGTTCGCTCCAAACGGTGTGTGCAAGCTTTAAATTTATAACCCTAGACTTAAGCTTAAAACAAGGATGCGAACCCGCAGTGTACGGGTCAATCGTAGTAAAAGCAAGAAAATTCCAGGGGTCGATCACAGGGACTCGGTGAAACAAAGTCAATACGGTGTGCTTATGTCAATTCTAACCACAAGAGCAATTAACACAATCAAAGATGAATAAGAAGTCAATAAAGCAAACATGCAATTCTAGGGATTAAAGCATCTAGTTGTAGTTCCAACTCAAGATCTATAGATAAGCGGACAAAGCTGAGATTTTTGCGTGGGGAAGGTGTTACTAAAGTGGAGTAGATCACCGGGTAAGTCTCACTACACACTAATCCTAAACCGTAACTCCTATTACCGGGTAAGTCTCAAGGAATCAAGATAAAGAACTATAACCTCAAACTAACATACCATCTAAGGGAATAGAATCAACCTTTACCGGGTAAGTCTCAGGCTAACTCACAAAGATGGGATGGAAGCTCACTCAAACCCCAATAAAGGATAAACCTTTATTACCTACACTTATGATCGTTGGTAAACAAACTAAGGAATTACCGGATAAGTCTCATCCTAAGCTTGCATTGAACCAGGAAGGTGTAATAAGAATAGGATTTAGCAAACTCTAACACTTAACTTTCTGTTTAGGTTCGGATAAGTCACCTCGGTCAGAAGAATTCCACCCCGGCCGAGATGTTCATCAACCGAACGAGATGCTTAGGGTTAAGGTTAAAGACTCGAACTTTCAGGATCCTACTGGAATCTAAGATTATTCTATCATTGTTTTTCCCACAACCTTCAGCTAATCACCCTAGAATCACACAAGGAAATTAGCCACTCATCATCATAATGAAAGTATTAAATATATGGGAAGAAGGTGAATATTTGAACAAAGAAGAATTTAATGAAAAGACTTCAATAACTGAATCAAATATCACAACAAAGCGTTCCTTGGATAATAATCCAAAAAGTTAAGACAACAAGTAAGGGAATTGAAGACAATCTTACAAAACCCTCCAAAAAGCTATAAAAGCTATGAACTTCAATCTTCCTTCAACCTTCAAAAAGGTTCTTCAAAACTCCCAACTGGAGTATGCCGCTGCTGCTGCGTGCGTGGGGTGATAGCGGGGTATGCCGGCCTTTTTCCAGCTGTAAGCGGATGCCGGAATTGTAGGAAATTCAACCCTTTTTATAGGAAAATAAACCCCCAAAGATAATAAATCTTAGAAAGATATTTTCCCATAAATATAGGTAAAATATATGATTCTGCATATCTCCTTCCTTCTAGGAGCCAAGCCCAAAAATATAAGATCACTTTCCAAATTTAAAAGATCTCATCCAAGAATAAAATATTCTCGCCGCGTCCTAGGTGTTCGCCTCGGTCGAGTCGGCGTCTCTGGATCACCTCGGTCGAGGTGAATCAATGGTCAACCGAGGTGAGTCACAACAGAATGTGAAATCTCTCGAATCTGCTCCAAAGCAAATCTTTAATCCATGGCTATGCTCCCTGGATGTAGCTCCAAATGACTCATGACTCCTTTTGCTCCTTTTCGATGCAAAACGTACCATATTACCTGCAATTACAACAAAACTAGGTGTAGACCTCGATTCTCGCAAAGGCAGATGAAATGGTAGTAAAATCACATAATGCACATACAAACATGCAGATTATGAAAGATAGAACGTCCAAACAAACCCCAAAATATAGACTATAATTCATGCTATCAAAATACCCCATACTTAGCCCTTGCTTGTCCCCAAGCAAGTTCCTCATATAGAAGACAAGATAGAATGGATTATAAGTCAAGAAAATCAATGAAAAAGTCTTTCAAAAACATTTTATGGTGTGCAACTATCATAGATTACTCTAAGAGAGTACTTCCTGGAATTAAAAACTCAATATGATCAAAACATTTTATAAATATAAGAAAGTTGTTCATCTTTGCATAAAATCATAGAATGCATAATAAATCATAATTATCAAAATTAATCATGAATAATTCAGTTTAAACCACTAAGTCAATCAACAAGCTCAAGGTCTCAAGGGCTTCCCAAAAGAAAAGGTTAAGAAACGTGTAGGGTAGGGATGTATGTAAGGTAATGTGGTGCTAGAATCCGGGAAAAGGATGAACTTCACTTTCACTTTGACTTGCAACATCTTCCACCAATAAGCTTTGCTTATCTCACACTTTTTCTTTTACTTTACTTTTTGGGATGCATGGACAGAGGTGCACAATAACCGAAGCCTAGGAAATCTGCAATCATCAATTTCTCGAGATGCATCAAACCCTTGATGCAAATACCATGACCCGTTAGGAATATCGCTCAATCCGACTTTGGCAAGACACAAACACCCGGCTATGTGAATGGTGTCGAGTTACTCATCTTCATGATTGACTTCCCCAAACCTATTATTGCTTTCTAACACTTTCACTTCCAGCCACTTTCTCAACTTTAACTCCACTTGCTTTTACCACTTCGCTTGCTTCCAAATTCCCGGATAGGTAAAGGGAGGCAAAATGTATATGAGGGGCTAAGCATGATCAAGAAGAAGAAGAAGAAGATGAATTGCCTTGGTCTTTCCAAGAAGAAAGTGAGAGAACTTAACCTGCGGTGTCAACCTTCAAATTCAACATAATTTGGACAAAAACAAAGTATTAAACATGCTAATAATTTTAAACAAAGCATTTAGCAACTTAAACATATCATAAAACCTTTCAAACACATAAAGAATTTAAAACCAGCAGGTAAACAAAATCTTCACTGAGATCATATCCAGATAAGTAACACAAAATCGTTTTCGAAAACTTTCTGTTACCCACCTCGGTCGAGGTGTTCGTAGGTCAACTGAGGTGAAACACCTCGTTCGGCCAGAATCTCCCCGGTCGAGGTCAAAAAATTTTTTTAAAACCATTTTCTTTTTCGGTTTCGACAATTTTCTCAATCAAATAACCTGTAGGTATGCATGTAATATCAGATAATCATATAAATGCAGAAGTGAAGCATAAACAAAATATCCGATAAAATATAATACATCAAAGGTAGTCGAATAAATACATCACGTAGTCAGATAAGTACAAATACCCCATACTTGGGACACACTGTCCCAGTGGGTCAGAATAAGTCTAAGGACAGGATACTCACCGAACATAGCTAAACTGCATGAAGAAGTAAGAAACAGCTCCCAGATAAGACCAGCTCGGTTGGCGAAGCACATATCGGTCGAGGTGTTCTGACAGTACCCGAGATGTATCTCAGTAAAGCTCGTTTCCTCAACTTCTCAAAATTTTGTTCTTCTAGTGTAGCTCCTGAACTGTGATCCTTCCTTTTGGAATACCTGGTTGTTGTCTAGAGGAAAACAAAAACAAAGCAACTACCTAAACTAAACTAGAAAAGGGAGAAGAAAGCAATACCTTGGGTTGCCTCCCAAGAAGCGCTTGGTTTAAGGTCGCTAGCTGGACCCTTCTCCATAGAATTACTCAATGTACCTTGAACACCATGGAGTGCTCATCACATCCATCATAAAATTCTTCCAAAAAGGTTCCGGTTCCTAATTTCACCGGCAAATGGTAAGATCTTCCACGTACAAGCTTGTACGGTTTGATTCTCATCGGAATCCTTCTAGCCTTCCTGCACTTCAATGGGACATAATCTAGCCTTGCGTCCCATCCTTTCCTTGATCGAGAAAATAGTTTCTCGAGAATCATAGCAGCTTCCCCATCTATAGCTTGGGGATGGTACAGGGTCCTGAGCATGCGAGGGACCCCATACTTGAACAAATAACACTTCGTTGCCTTAGCGGTGAAGCGCTTGTTAACTTCACTCCTTATAATCCAAGGAGCATCTTCCTCCAACAATTTCAAGAGAGATTTCATCTTGATCTTAGGAGGTTCTTTCGGAAGAGACCTCCAACTCTCCGGTGCTTTCCTGAAAAATTCAGAAATTTTAATAGGGAATTCGAATAAAGTAGGAGAATGTACCTTGTAAAGTTCTCCAAGGCTTGAGACAAGTTTCATGTTGGATTGATAATCCACACATGAAATCCCTCCCAACTCAGCTGGTCTTTCTTCCACCTTGACCACAGTCTCAGTGATTTGGCCAAGGTTCGCCGCATCTTCCAGTTCCAGTTTTGCAGATTCTTCTTCCATCTCGGCCGAGATCTCTTCCACCTCGGCCGAGGTCTCAACAGTCGGATCGAGATCCTCCACATCCTCCTCTTCCACAAAAACTTCAGGAGAAGCTTCCGGTCCGACCAGAGGAATGCTTGGAAAGTGTAACACTTCCTTATGCTCCTCTTTCGGCTTAGCATAGGATAGGGTGCTTTCCTTGAGCTCCTCCACCTTCTTCATCAACTTCTCCAATCTTGATTCGAGAGAGTCTTCAAAAGGTTGCTCATAAATGTTTTTAGGAACGTTCTTCTCATCCCATATCGAAAGTTCATGCTGAATGGCCTCTTCTCTTTCCCATTCATTGTTGAACCAATAGAAGGAGTACTTCTCCTCCAAGTATTCATAATGGTCCGCCCTAGCACTTTGCCTTGCTATCCAGGCTGGATCAAATGTAGTCATCGGAAATCCCCGGCAACGGCGCCAAAAACTTGTTCGCTCCGAACGGTGTGTGCAAGCTTTAAATTTATAACCCTAGACTTAAGCTTAAAACAAGGATGCGAACCCGCAGTGTACGGGTCAATCGTAGTAAAAGCAAGAAAATTCCAGGGGTCGATCACAGGGACTCGGTGAAACAAAGTCAATACGGTGTGCTTATGTCAATTCTAACCACAAGAGCATTTAACACAATCAAGGATGAATAAGATGTCAAATAAGCAAACATGCAATTCTAGGGATTTAAGCATCAAGTTGTGGTTCCAACTCAAGATCTATAGATAAGCGGACAAAGCTGAGATTTTTGCGTGGGGAAGGCGTTGCTAAAGTGGAGTAGATCACCGGGTAAGTCTCACTACACACTAATCCTAAACCGTAACTCCTATTACCGGGTAAGTCTCAAGGAATCAAGATAAAGAACTATAACCTCAAACTAACATACCATCTAAGGGAATAGAATCAACCTTTACCGGGTAAGTCTCAGGCTAACTCACAAAGATGGGATGGAAGCACACTCAAACCCCAATAAAGGATAAACCTTTATTACCTACACTTATGATTGTTAATACACAAACTAAGGAATTACCGGGTAAGTCTCATCCTAAGCTTGCTTTGAACCAGGAAGGTGAAATAAGAATAGGATTTAGCAAACTCTAACACTTAACTTTCTGTTTAGGTTCGGATAAGTCACCTCGGTCAGAAGAATTCCACCCCGGCCGAGATGTTCATCAACCGAACGAGATGCTTAGGGTTAAGGTTAAAGACTCGAACTTTCAGAATCCTACTGGAATCTAAGATTATTCTATCATTGTTTTTCCCACAACCTTCAGCTAATCACCCTAGAATCACACAAGGAAATTAGCCACTCATCATCATAATGAAAGTATTAAAATATATGGGAAGAAGGTGAATATTTGAACAAAGAAGAATTTAATGAAAAGACTTCAATAACTGAATCAAATATCACAACAAAGCGTTCCTTGGATAATAATCCAAAAAGTTAAGACAACAAGTAAGGGAATTGAAGACAATCTTACAAAACCCTCCAAAAAGCTATA
>BSUD01000003.1:64947162-64974861 GCA_033239045.1 Fagopyrum esculentum
TTTTCTCAATCAAATAACCTGTAGGTATGCATGTAATATCAGATAATCATATAAATGCAGAAGTGAAGCATAAACAAAATATCCGATAAAATATAATACATCAAAGGTAGTCGAATAAATACATCACGTAGTCAGATAAGTACAGATACCCCATACTTGGGACACACTGTCCCAGTGGGTCAGAATAAGTCTAAGGACAGGATACTCACCGAACATAGCTAAACTGCATGAAGAAGTAAGAAACAGCTCCCAGATAAGACCAGCTCGGTTGGCGAAGCACATATCGGTCGAGGTGTTCTGACAGTACCCGAGATGTATCTCAGTAAAGCTCGTTTCCTCAACTTCTCAAAATTTTGTTCTTCTAGTGTAGCTCCTGAACTGTGATCCTTCCTTTTGGAATACCTGGTTTTTGTCTAGAGGAGAACAAAAACAAAGCAACTATCTAAACTAAACTAGAAAAGGGAGAAGAAAGCAATACCTTGGGTTGCCTCCCAAGAAGCGCTTGGTTTAAGGTCGCTAGCTGGACCCTTCTCCATAGAATTACTCAATGTACCTTGAACACCATGGAGTGCTCATCACATTCATCATAAAATTCTTCCAAAAAGGTTCCGGTTCCTAATTTCACCGGCAAATGGTAAGATCTCCTACGTACAAGCTTGTACGGTTTGATTCTCATCGGAATCCTTCTAGCCTTCCTGCACTTCAATGGGACATAATCTAGCCTTGCGTCCCATCCTTTCCTTGATCGAGAAAATAGTTTCTCGAGAATCATAGCAGCTTCCCCATCTATAGCTTGGGGATGGTACAGGGTCCTGAGCATGCGAGGGACCCCATACTTGAACAAATAACACTTCGTTGCCTTAGCGGTGAAGCGCTTGTTAACTTCACTCCTTATAATCCAAGGAGCATCTTCCTCCAACAATTTCAAGAGAGATTTCATCTTGATCTTAGGAGGTTCTTTCGGAAGAGACCTCCAACTCTCCGGTGCTTTCCTGAAAAATTCAGAAATTTTAATAGGGAATTCGAATGGAGTAAGAGAATGTACCTTGTAAAGTTCTCCAAAGCTTGAGACAAGTTTCGTGTTGGGTTGATAATCCACCCACGAAATCTCTCTTAGTTCTGCTGGTCTTTCTTCCACCTTGACCACAATCTCAGTAATTTGGCCAAGGTTCTCTGCATCTTCCACTTCTGGTTTTGTAGATTCTTCTTCCATCTCGGTTGAGATCTCTTCCACCTCGGCCGAGGTCTCAACAGTCGGATCGAGATCCTCCACATCCTCCTCTTCCACAAAAACTTCAGGAGAAGCTTCCGGTCCGACTAGAGGAATGCTTGGAAAGTGTAACACTTCCTTATGCTCCTCTTCCGGTTTAGCATAGGATATGGTGCTTTCCTTGAGCTCCTCCACCTTCTTCATCAACTTCTCCAATCTTGATTCGAGAGAGTCTTCGAAAGGTTGCTCATCAATGTTTTTAGGGACATTCTTCTCATCCCATATCGCAAGTTCATGTTGAATGGCCTCTTCTCTTTCCCATTCATTGTTGAACCAATAGAAGGAGTACTTCTCCTCCAAGTATTCATAATGGTCCGCCCTAGCACTTTGTCTTGCTATCCAGGCTGGATCAAATGTAGTCATCGGAAATCCTGAAAACTACAAAACTCATAGAAAGAGTAGTTAGTAGCAACAGGGGCAATAGCCCCGAAAGCAAACCGAAACCGGCTCGGTCTAGACCAAGTCCCCGGCAACGGCGCCAAAAACTTGTTCGCTCCAAACGGTGTGTGCAAGCTTTAAAACAAGGATGCGAACCCGCAGTGTACGGGTCAATCGTAGTAAAAGCAAGAAAATTCCAGGGGTCGATCACAGGGACTCGGTGAAACAAAGTCAATACGGTGTGCTTATGTCAATTCTAACCACAAGAGCAGTTAACACAATCAAAGATGAATAAGAAGTCAATAAAGCAAACATGCAATTCTAGGGATTAAAGCATCTAGTTGTAGTTCCAACTCAAGATCTATAGATAAGCGGACAAAGCTGAGATTTTTGCGTGGGGAAGGTGTTACTAAAGTGGAGTAGATCACCGGGTAAGTCTCACTACACACTAATCCTAAACCGTAACTCCTATTACCGGGTAAGTCTCAAGGAATCAAGATAAAGAACTATAACCTCAAACTAACATACCATCTAAGGGAATAGAATCAACCTTTACCGGGTAAGTCTCAGGCTAACTCACAAAGATGGGATGGAAGCTCACTCAAACCCCAATAAAGGATAAACCTTTATTACCTACACTTATGATCGTTGGTAAACAAACTAAGGAATTACCGGATAAGTCTCATCCTAAGCTTGCATTGAACCAGGAAGGTGTAATAAGAATAGGATTTAGCAAACTCTAACACTTAACTTTCTGTTTAGGTTCGGATAAGTCACCTCGGTCAGAAGAATTCCACCCCGGCCGAGATGTTCATCAACCGAACGAGATGCTTAGGGTTAAGGTTAAAGACTCGAACTTTCAGGATCCTACTGGAATCTAAGATTATTCTATCATTGTTTTTCCCACAACCTTCAGCTAATCACCCTAGAATCACACAAGGAAATTAGCCACTCATCATCATAATGAAAGTATTAAATATATGGGAAGAAGGTGAATATTTGAACAAAGAAGAATTTAATGAAAAGACTTCAATAACTGAATCAAATATCACAACAAAGCGTTCCTTGGATAATAATCCAAAAAGTTAAGACAACAAGTAAGGGAATTGAAGACAATCTTACAAAACCCTCCAAAAAGCTATAAAAGCTATGAACTTCAATCTTCCTTCAACCTTCAAAAAGGTTCTTCAAAACTCCCAACTGGAGTATGCCGCTGCTGCTGCGTAAACGACTCTCTTGCGCTGATAGCGGATCTTTTGGTGTAGGCGGGGTTGTTGATTTGTGGAAATTCAACCCTTTTTATAGGAAAATAAACCCCCAAAGATAATAAATCTTAGAAAGATATTTTCCCATAAATATAGGTAAAATATATGATTCTGCATATCTCCTTCCTTCTAGGAGCCAAGCCCAAAAATATAAGATCACTTTCCAAATTTAAAAGATCTCATCCAAGAATAAAATATTCTCGCCGCGTCCTAGGTGTTCGCCTCGGTCGAGTCGGCGTCTCTGGATCACCTCGGTCGAGGTGAATCAATGGTCAACCGAGGTGAGTCACAACAGAATGTGAAATCTCTCGAATCTGCTCCAAAGCAAATCTTTAATCCATGGCTATGCTCCCTGGATGTAGCTCCAAATGACTCATGACTCCTTTTGCTCCTTTTCGATGCAAAACGTACCATATTACCTGCAATTACAACAAAACTAGGTGTAGACCTCGATTCTCGCAAAGGCAGATGAAATGGTAGTAAAATCACATAATGCACATACAAACATGCAGATTATGAAAGATAGAACGTCCAAACAAACCCCAAAATATAGACTATAATTCATGCTATCAAAATACCCCATACTTAGCCCTTGCTTGTCCCCAAGCAAGTTCCTCATATAGAAGACAAGATAGAATGGATTATAAGTCAAGAAAATCAATGAAAAAGTCGTTCAAAAACATTTTATGGTGTGCAACTATCATAGATTACTCTAAGAGAGTACTTCCTGGAATTAAAAACTCAATATGATCAAAACATTTTATAAATATAAGAAAGTTGTTCATCTTTGCATAAAATCATAGAATGCATAATAAATCATAATTATCAAAATTAATCATGAATAATTCAGTTTAAACCACTAAGTCAATCAACAAGCTCAAGGTCTCAAGGGCTTCCCAAAAGAAAAGGTTAAGAAACGTGTAGGGTAGGGATGTATGTAAGGTAATGTGGTGCTAGAATCCGGGAAAAGGATGAACTTCACTTTCACTTTGACTTGCAACATCTTCCACCAATAAGCTTTGCTTATCTCACACTTTTTCTTTTACTTTACTTTTTGGGATGCATGGACAGAGGTGCACAATAACCGAAGCCTAGGAAATCTGCAATCATCAATTTCTCGAGATGCATCAAACCCTTGATGCAAATACCATGACCCGTTAGGAATATCGCTCAATCCGACTTTGGCAAGACACAAACACCCGGCTATGTGAATGGTGTCGAGTTACTCATCTTCATGATTGACTTCCCCAAACCTATTATTGCTTTCTAACACTTTCACTTCCAGCCACTTTCTCAACTTTAACTCCACTTGCTTTTACCACTTCGCTTGCTTCCAAATTCCCGGATAGGTAAAGGGAGGCAAAATGTATATGAGGGGCTAAGCATGATCAAGAAGAAGAAGAAGATGATGAATTGCCTTGGTCTTTCCAAGAAGAAAGTGAGAGAACTTAACCTGCGGTGTCAACCTTCAAATTCAACATAATTTGGACAAAAACAAAGTATTAAACATGCTAATAATTTTAAACAAAGCATTTAGCAACTTAAACATATCATAAAACCTTTCAAACACATAAAGAATTTAAAACCAGCAGGTAAACAAAATCTTCACTGAGATCATATCCAGATAAGTAACACAAAATCGTTTTCGAAAACTTTCTGTTACCCACCTCGGTCGAGGTGTTCGTAGGTCAACTGAGGTGAAACACCTCGTTCGGCCAGAATCTCCCCGGTCGAGGTCAAAAATTTTTTTTAAAACCATTTTCTTTTTCGGTTTCGACGTTTTTCTCAATCAAATAACCTGTAGGTATGCATGTAATATCAGATAATCATATAAATGCAGAAGTGAAGCATAAACAAAATATCCGATAAAATATAATACATCAAAGGTAGTCGAATAAATACATCACGTAGTCAGATAAGTACAAATACCCCATACTTGGGACACACTGTCCCAGTGGGTCAGAATAAGTCTAAGGACAGGATACTCACCGAACATAGCTAAACTGCATGAAGAAGTAAGAAACAGCTCCCAGATAAGACCATCTCGGTTGGCGAAGCACATATCGGTCGAGGTGTTCTGACAGTACCCGAGATGTATCTCAGTAAAGCTCGTTTCCTCAACTTCTCGAAATTTTGTTCTTCCAGTGTAGCTCCTGAACTGTGATCCTTCCTTTTGGAATACCTGGTTGTTGTCTAGAGGAGAACAAAAACAAAGCAACTATCTAAACTAAACTAGAAAAGGGAGAAGAAAGCAATACCTTGGGTTGCCTCCCAAGAAGCGCTTGGTTTAAGGTCGCTAGCTGGACCCTTCTCCATAGAATTACTCAATGTACCTTGAACACCATGGAGTGCTCATCACATTCATCATAAAATTCTTCCAAAAAGGTTCCGGTTCCTAATTTCACCGGCAAATGGTAAGATCTCCTACGTACAAGCTTGTACGGTTTGATTCTCATCGGAATCCTTCTAGCCTTCCTGCACTTCAATGGGACATAATCTAGCCTTGCGTCCCATCCTTTCCTTGATCGAGAAAATAGTTTCTCGAGAATCATAGCAGCTTCCCCATCTATAGCTTGGGGATGGTACAGGGTCCTGAGCATGCGAGGGACCCCATACTTGAACAAATAACACTTCGTTGCCTTAGCGGTGAAGCGCTTGTTAACTTCACTCCTTATAATCCAAGGAGCATCTTCCTCCAACAATTTCAAGAGAGATTTCATCTTGATCTTAGGAGGTTCTTTCGGAAGAGACCTCCAACTCTCCGGTGCTTTCCTGAAAAATTCAGAAATTTTAATAGGGAATTCGAATGGAGTAAGAGAATGTACCTTGTAAAGTTCTCCAAAGCTTGAGACAAGTTTCGTGTTGGGTTGATAATCCACCCACGAAATCTCTCTTAGTTCTGCTGGTCTTTCTTCCACCTTGACCACAATCTCAGTAATTTGGCCAAGGTTCTCTGCATCTTCCACTTCTGGTTTTGTAGATTCTTCTTCCATCTCGGTTGAGATCTCTTCCACCTCGGCCGAGGTCTCAACAGTCGGATCGAGATCCTCCACATCCTCCTCTTCCACAAAAACTTCAGGAGAAGCTTCCGGTCCGACCAGAGGAATGCTTGGAAAGTGTAACACTTCCTTATGCTCCTCTTCCGGTTTAGCATAGGATATGGTGCTTTCCTTGAGCTCCTCCACCTTCTTCATCAACTTCTCCAATCTTGATTCGAGAGAGTCTTCGAAAGGTTGCTCATCAATGTTTTTAGGGACATTCTTCTCATCCCATATCGCAAGTTCATGTTGAATGGCCTCTTCTCTTTCCCATTCATTGTTGAACCAATAGAAGGAGTACTTCTCCTCCAAGTATTCATAATGGTCCGCCCTAGCACTTTGTCTTGCTATCCAGGCTGGATCAAATGTAGTCATCGGAAATCCTGAAAACTACAAAACTCATAGAAAGAGTAGTTAGTAGCAACAGGGGCAATAGCCCCGAAAGCAAACCGAAACCGGCTCGGTCTAGACCAAGTCCCCGGCAACGGCGCCAAAAACTTGTTCGCTCCAAACGGTGTGTGCAAGCTTTAAAACAAGGATGCGAACCCGCAGTGTACGGGTCAATCGTAGTAAAAGCAAGAAAATTCCAGGGGTCGATCACAGGGACTCGGTGAAACAAAGTCAATACGGTGTGCTTACGTCAATTCTAACCACAAGAGCAGTTAACACAATCAAAGATGAATAAGAAGTCAATAAAGCAAACATGCAATTCTAGGGATTAAAGCATCTAGTTGTAGTTCCAACTCAAGATCTATAGATAAGCGGACAAAGCTGAGATTTTTGCGTGGGGAAGGTGTTACTAAAGTGGAGTAGATCACCGGGTAAGTCTCACTACACACTAATCCTAAACCGTAACTCCTATTACCGGGTAAGTCTCAAGGAATCAAGATAAAGAACTATAACCTCAAACTAACATACCATCTAAGGGAATAGAATCAACCTTTACCGGGTAAGTCTCAGGCTAACTCACAAAGATGGGATGGAAGCTCACTCAAACCCCAATAAAGGATAAACCTTTATTACCTACACTTATGATCGTTGGTAAACAAACTAAGGAATTACCGGATAAGTCTCATCCTAAGCTTGCATTGAACCAGGAAGGTGTAATAAGAATAGGATTTAGCAAACTCTAACACTTAACTTTCTGTTTAGGTTCGGATAAGTCACCTCGGTCAGAAGAATTCCACCCCGGCCGAGATGTTCATCAACCGAACGAGATGCTTAGGGTTAAGGTTAAAGACTCGAACTTTCAGGATCCTACTGGAATCTAAGATTATTCTATCATTGTTTTTCCCACAACCTTCAGCTAATCACCCTAGAATCACACAAGGAAATTAGCCACTCATCATCATAATGAAAGTATTAAATATATGGGAAGAAGGTGAATATTTGAACAAAGAAGAATTTAATGAAAAGACTTCAATAACTGAATCAAATATCACAACAAAGCGTTCCTTGGATAATAATCCAAAAAGTTAAGACAACAAGTAAGGGAATTGAAGACAATCTTACAAAACCCTCCAAAAAGCTATAAAAGCTATGAACTTCAATCTTCCTTCAACCTTCAAAAAGGTTCTTCAACTCTCTCCCAAATTGGAGTAGGATGCGGCTGCTGCGCGTGTATGCGAGGTTCCCAGCTGTAAGCGGATGCCGATGATCCGAAGATGGGTGAATTGTAGAAAATCCAACCCTTTATATAGGAGAATTATCTTCCAAAGATAATAAATCTTAGAAAGATATTTTCCCATAAATATAGGTAAAATATATGATTCTGCATATCTCCTTCCTTCTAGGAGCCAAGCCCAAAAATATAAGATCACTTTCCAAATTTAAAAGATCTCATCCAAGAATAAAATATTCTCGCCGCGTCCTAGGTGTTCGCCTCGGTCGAGTCGGCGTCTCTGGATCACCTCGGTCGAGGTGAATCAATGGTCAACCGAGGTGAGTCACAACAGAATGTGAAATCTCTCGAATCTGCTCCAAAGCAAATCTTTAATCCATGGCTATGCTCCCTGGATGTAGCTCCAAATGACTCATGACTCCTTTTGCTCCTTTTCGATGCAAAACGTACCATATTACCTGCAATTACAACAAAACTAGGTGTAGACCTCGATTCTCGCAAAGGCAGATGAAATGGTAGTAAAATCACATAATGCACATACAAACATGCAGATTATGAAAGATAGAACGTCCAAACAAACCCCAAAATATAGACTATAATTCATGCTATCAAAATACCCCATACTTAGCCCTTGCTTGTCCCCAAGCAAGTTCCTCATATAGAAGACAAGATAGAATGGATTATAAGTCAAGAAAATCAATGAAAAAGTCGTTCAAAAACATTTTATGGTGTGCAACTATCATAGATTACTCTAAGAGAGTACTTCCTGGAATTAAAAACTCAATATGATCAAAACATTTTATAAATATAAGAAAGTTGTTCATCTTTGCATAAAATCATAGAATGCATAATAAATCATAATTATCAAAATTAATCATGAATAATTCAGTTTAAACCACTAAGTCAATCAACAAGCTCAAGGTCTCAAGGGCTTCCCAAAAGAAAAGGTTAAGAAACGTGTAGGGTAGGGATGTATGTAAGGTAATGTGGTGCTAGAATCCGGGAAAAGGATGAACTTCACTTTCACTTTGACTTGCAACATCTTCCACCAATAAGCTTTGCTTATCTCACACTTTTTCTTTTACTTTACTTTTTGGGATGCATGGACAGAGGTGCACAATAACCGAAGCCTAGGAAATCTGCAATCATCAATTTCTCGAGATGCATCAAACCCTTGATGCAAATACCATGACCCGTTAGGAATATCGCTCAATCCGACTTTGGCAAGACACAAACACCCGGCTATGTGAATGGTGTCGAGTTACTCATCTTCATGATTGACTTCCCCAAACCTATTATTGCTTTCTAACACTTTCACTTCCAGCCACTTTCTCAACTTTAACTCCACTTGCTTTTACCACTTCGCTTGCTTCCAAATTCCCGGATAGGTAAAGGGAGGCAAAATGTATATGAGGGGCTAAGCATGATCAAGAAGAAGAAGAAGATGATGAATTGCCTTGGTCTTTCCAAGAAGAAAGTGAGAGAACTTAACCTGCGGTGTCAACCTTCAAATTCAACATAATTTGGACAAAAACAAAGTATTAAACATGCTAATAATTTTAAACAAAGCATTTAGCAACTTAAACATATCATAAAACCTTTCAAACACATAAAGAATTTAAATCCAGTCGGTAAACAAAATCTTCACTGAGATCATATCCAGATAAGTAACACAAAATCGTTTTCGAAAACTTTCTGTTACCCACCTCGGTCGAGGTGTTCGTAGGTCAACTGAGGTGAAACACCTCGTTCGGCCAGAATCTCCCCGGTCGAGGTCAAAAATTTTTTTTAAAACCATTTTCTTTTTCGGTTTCGACGTTTTTCTCAATCAAATAACCTGTAGGTATGCATGTAATATCAGATAATCATATAAATGCAGAAGTGAAGCATAAACAAAATATCCGATAAAATATAATACATCAAAGGTAGTCGAATAAATACATCACGTAGTCAGATAAGTACAAATACCCCATACTTGGGACACACTGTCCCAGTGGGTCAGAATAAGTCTAAGGACAGGATACTCACCGAACATAGCTAAACTGCATGAAGAAGTAAGAAACAGCTCCCAGATAAGACCATCTCGGTTGGCGAAGCACATATCGGTCGAGGTGTTCTGACAGTACCCGAGATGTATCTCAGTAAAGCTCGTTTCCTCAACTTCTCGAAATTTTGTTCTTCCAGTGTAGCTCCTGAACTGTGATCCTTCCTTTTGGAATACCTGGTTGTTGTCTAGGAGGAGAACAAAAACAAAGCAACTATCTAAACTAAACTAGAAAAGGGAGAAGAAAGCAATACCTTGGGTTGCCTCCCAAGAAGCGCTTGGTTTAAGGTCGCTAGCTGGACCCTTCTCCATAGAATTACTCAATGTACCTTGAACACCATGGAGTGCTCATCACATCCATCATAAAATTCTTCCAAAAAGGTTCCGGTTCCTAATTTCACCGGCAAATGGTAAGATCTCCTACGTACAAGCTTGTACGGTTTGATTCTCATCGGAATCCTTCTAGCCTTCCTGCACTTCAATGGGACATAATCTAGCCTTGCGTCCCATCCTTTCCTTGATCGAGAAAATAGTTTCTCGAGAATCATAGCAGCTTCCCCATCTATAGCTTGGGGATGGTACAGGGTCCTGAGCATGCGAGGGACCCCATACTTGAACAAATAACACTTCGTTGCCTTAGCGGTGAAGCGCTTGTTAACTTCACTCCTTATAATCCAAGGAGCATCTTCCTCCAACAATTTCAAGAGAGATTTCATCTTGATCTTAGGAGGTTCTTTCGGAAGAGACCTCCAACTCTCCGGTGCTTTCCTGAAAAATTCAGAAATTTTAATAGGGAATTCGAATGGAGTAAGAGAATGTACCTTGTAAAGTTCTCCAAAGCTTGAGACAAGTTTCGTGTTGGGTTGATAATCCACCCACGAAATCTCTCTTAGTTCTGCTGGTCTTTCTTCCACCTTGACCACAATCTCAGTAATTTGGCCAAGGTTCTCTGCATCTTCCACTTCTGGTTTTGTAGATTCTTCTTCCATCTCGGTCGAGATCTCTTCCACCTCGGCCGAGGTCTCAACAGTCGGATCGAGATCCTCCACATCCTCCTCTTCCACAAAAACTTCAGGAGAAGCTTCCGGTCCGACCAGAGGAATGCTTGGAAAGTGTAACACTTCCTTATGCTCCTCTTCCGGCTTAGCATAGGATATGGTGCTTTCCTTGAGCTCCTCCACCTTCTTCATCAACTTCTCCAATCTTGATACGAGAGAGTCTTCGAAAGGTTGCTCATCAATGTTTTTAGGGACATTCTTCTCATCCCATATCGCAAGTTCATGTTGAATGGCCTCTTCTCTTTCCCATTCATTGTTGAACCAATAGAAGGAGTACTTCTCCTCCAAGTATTCATAATGGTCCGCCCTAGCACTTTGTCTTGCTATCCAGGCTGGATCAAATGTAGTCATCGGAAATCCTGAAAACTACAAAACTCATAGAAAGAGTAGTTAGTAGCAACAGGGGCAATAGCCCCGAAAGCAAACCGAAACCGGCTCGGTCTAGACCAAGTCCCCGACAACGGCGCCAAAAACTTGTTCGCTCCAAACGGTGTGTGCAAGCTTTAAAACAAGGATGCGAACCCGCAGTGTACGGGTCAATCGTAGTAAAAGCAAGAAAAATTCCAGGGGTCGATCACAGGGACTCGGTGAAACAAAGTCAATACGGTGTGCTTATGTCAATTCTAACCACAAGAGCAGTTAACACAATCAAAGATGAATAAGAAGTCAATAAAGCAAACATGCAATTCTAGGGATTAAAGCATCTAGTTGTAGTTCCAACTCAAGATCTATAGATAAGCGGACAAAGCTGAGATTTTTGCGTGGGGAAGGTGTTACTAAAGTGGAGTAGATCACCGGGTAAGTCTCACTACACACTAATCCTAAACCGTAACTCCTATTACCGGGTAAGTCTCAAGGAATCAAGATAAAGAACTATAACCTCAAACTAACATACCATCTAAGGGAATAGAATCAACCTTTACCGGGTAAGTCTCAGGCTAACTCACAAAGATGGGATGGAAGCACACTCAAACCCCAATAAAGGATAAACCTTTATTACCTACACTTATGATCGTTGGTAAACAAACTAAGGAATTACCGGATAAGTCTCATCCTAAACTTGCATTGAACCAGGAAGGTGTAATAAGAATAGGATTTAGCAAACTCTAACACTTAACTTTCTGTTTAGGTTCGGATAAGTCACCTCGGTCAGAAGAATTCCACCCCGGCCGAGATGTTCATCAACCGAACGAGATGCTTAGGGTTAAGGTTAAAGACTCGAACTTTCAGGATCCTACTGGAATCTAAGATTATTCTATCATTGTTTTTCCCACAACCTTCAGCTAATCACCCTAGAATCACACAAGGAAATTAGCCACTCATCATCATAATGAAAGTATTAAATATATGGGAAGAAGGTGAATATTTGAACAAAGAAGAATTTAATGAAAAGACTTCAATAACTAAATCAAATATCACAACAAAGCGTTCCTTGGATAATAATCCAAAAAGTTAAGACAACAAGTAAGGGAATTGAAGACAATCTTACAAAACCCTCCAAAAAGCTATAAAAGCTATGAACTTCAATCTTCCTTCAACCTTCAAAAAGGTTCTTCAAAACTCCCAACTGGAGTATGCCGCTGCTGCTGCGTAAACGACTCTCTTGCGCTGATAGCGGATCTTTTGGTGTAGGCGGGGTTGTTGATTTGTGGAAATTCAACCCTTTTTATAGGAAAATAAACCCCCAAAGATAATAAATCTTAGAAAGATATTTTCCCATAAATATAGGTAAAATATATGATTTTGCATATCTCCTTCCTTCCAGGAGCCAAGCCCAAAAATATAAGATCACTTTCCAAATTTAAAAGATCTCATCCAAGAATAAAATATTCTCGCCGCGTCCTAGGTGTTCGCCCTGGTCGAGTCGGCGTCTCTGGATCACCTCGGTCGAGGTGAATCAATGGTCAACCGAGGTGAGTCACAACAGAATGTGAAATCTCTCGAATCTGCTCCAAAGCAAATCTTTAATCCATGGCTATGCTCCCTGGATGTAGCTCCAAATGACTCAAGACTCCTTTTGCTCCTTTTCGATGCAAAACGTACCATATTACCTGCAATTACAACAAAACTAGGTGTAGACCTCGATTCTCGCAAAGTCAGATGAAATGGTAGTAAAATCACATAATGCACATACAAACATGCAGATTATGAAAGATAGAACGTCCAAACAAACCCCAAAATATAGACTATAATTCATGCTATCAGGCACAGCGGGGGCGGTGACCTACGTGAGCAGACGCAGGCCCAGGGCCGGGGGTGGCGCTGGCCAGGGGTGTCGCCGCAGGGGCGGGGTTTAGAGCCGCAAGGGCGGTTTTTTTGACAGAAGCTCCTCTTCTTATTCCTTCGGGTTGCCTCCCGAATTAGCACCTTTTTTTTACGTCATTGGCTCGACGTAAGGACTCTTCCTCTATGTTTGAACATCTTCCTGCATGCCTTTTGGGTTTATAACCGTTTGCGACGGTAATCCTCCGGAGGCCCTAGTTTCAATTCTTGTAATGGCTTCCGCCATTTGACCAACCTGCTTCTCAAGGTTCTTGATGCTTGATTCTGTTGTTTGGACATGAGTAGCAAAGTGTTTAGTCAAAACCAGCAACATATCTTCAGTTGAGTGATACTTACCTTGGCGGGGCTGTTGTTCGCCACTTAGCGTGCGTGCAAATAAGTCTTAAATTTATAAAACTAGAAATCAAGTAAGCAAACCCGCAGTGTACGGATCGATATAGTTAAGCAAGAATTCCAAAGTATCGAGTACAAGGATTTGGGGGTTAAATCCTGTTATAGAATTGTCAAGCGAGTAAATGTATGAGCTTTTGTAAATTATTTGGAAAAAACAATCCTAAAGATCCAGGAATCCAGCTGTGGCAATCGATTCAAGATATACTAAAGGTATAAGGACAGAGTTGAGGTATGCAAAGGTATACGAATGTAAGGCAATGTACGGTGAAGTTCCAAGACCTTATATGATTTACCCAAAGGCGCTCTCTATAAAGGTTGTTGAAGCTTCAGTATAGAAAGGTTCTAAAGGTAAATGTTAACGTCAAATACCCAAAATTGTAATCCAAGGATCAAGACTAACTAAACCGATTAAGGTTGTGACACTCGAAATCAGGGTAGAGGTTGTTGAGGCTTCACTACAACCTAGAAAAGGCAAGCCAAGACTAAGTTAAAGCAAATATTTAACTTTGGATTAAAGTAAAAGCAAGGTTCGTAACTGACACAAAATTACGGGTAGTTCTTGAGTTCCACGGCCGTGGAAGCTCAAGAACAGACCGTGGATTAGGTTCGTCGGCGATTCTCTCTAACTCTCAGGGTCCAATCTGTTTACGATCGATCTATCATCATCTAAGCCACAACTATCAACCCTTCACCTTAGAATTGCTAAAGGGTTTTAGCCAACAACAGTCATATTGATATCAAATTCAAGATTTAAAAGAATGAAAGATGAAAACCTCCGAAAACCTTGAATAAATCTCAAACCAATCCCAAATCCACAAACAAAGAACAATGATGTAAGTAGATTCAGAATAACACAAACAATCACAATCCTTGATAAGAACGAAGAACGGGATGTCAATCCGTCTTCTAATCAAACCTAAGGACAAAGATGCAATCTCTGTACGAACAATCTTCCAAATCTTCACTCTTTCCGTAAGCTTTTCCGTCAATTCGGAAATCTCAATAGGGCAAAGCGCAGTCTCTCCACGGAGGTCTAAGCGAAGGTGACGGAATCTCTCTCTTCCCGTCCTTTTATAGGGCAAGATAAAATATGAGCCCAACCCATTGCGTAAAAGATTGTGGCTTAAAATATTGCGTAAAAGATCGTCAAGATCACGGTCGTGGATGGGTTCCACGCCCGTAATTTAGAGCGTGGAGTTGGATCACGGTTCCTCAAATCTTCCACAGCCGTGTAAGTGGCTAGAATGCTCCACGCTTGTGTTGCTAAAGTTCCACGGCCGTGGATTAGAGCGTGGACTCTAATACGGCCGTATTTAAGAGCGTGGAACGTCATGTGCTCGTAAATCTCCTTTGTCTTGTGTCATTCTTCATCCTAGTATCTTCCTTAACTCCTAGTGATGTCCTCAATCCTTGGACATGCTCAATCTATCTCCATTCTCCCTTGATTTGTCCGGTTTTAGCTCTTAATTGCCTACAATCAACACAAAGCTTATGTAGACCTCTATATCGACAATATATATAAACTAACTCACAAATGCTTCAATGCTTTATCAATGAATACCAATATAGATGAAATACACTTAGAAAACGTGCCTAAAATATCACAATATTTCATGCTAACAAATAACCCCATACTTGCCACTTGCTTGTCCCTAAGCAAGGTCTTTCAAAAACTTTAAAACTCAAGTTAGGATGAAATATGTGTACCTTCTCAAAGCAAAACTTCTTTTAGATGAATGTGCTTTCTAATCAATAGATCATCTTCAAATCTTGCTTCATTCGTTTATAAGACTTTCATATACATAATCAAAGAGTAAAGAGTAAAGAAAGCTCATGAATTAATCAAACTTCCATGTAAACATCATAACATTCAAACATTATCAAAATCAATCATAAGAAACTTAAATTTAGATCACCAAGTCATATATCATTCTCTTGATCTTAAGGACTTTCAAACAAGGTCTAGAATGTGGAAAGGGAAGGAAAACTTTAAGGGATCTGGTGCATGAATCAGGGAAAGTGGATAACTACTCTTTTCTTCTTCTCTTGCGGTTTCCGCAGCACTTTCAACTAAGAGCTTCGCTCTCTTCTTTTCAATTCATTTTTCGACTTTACTTTTGGAGTTATGGATAGAGGTGCACAAAAACCGAAGCCTAGGAGATTGGCGTTTCTCATTTTTACGAGATGCCTCAAACCCTTGATGCACATACCATAATCCGCTAGGCATATCGCTCAATCCGACTTTGGCAAGACACAAACACCCGGCTATGTGAATGGTGCCGAGTTACTCATCATCATGATTGACTTCCCCAAACCTATGATTTCTTTCTATTCTTTTGAATGCAAAGTATTGCTTTCATGGCCCTCCCACATCAAACATGCCAATTATCAACTCCTCCAAATTCCCGGATAGGTAAAGGAGGTCATTATTTCAATGAGGGGCTAAATGATCAAAGGAAGAAGAAAGAAAATCGAATTGCCTTAATTATCTCAAAAAGAAGCATAAGAACTTATCATGTGATTTCAACCTTGATTTCTCAACATGATTTAAGTAACATTCATCACATTATGAAATTTGCAAAAGAGGGATAATCAACTCATTCAATTTCTTTTCAATTCACTATTTGTTTAAGCATGCGATTGTCATCAAAACTCAATTCATAAGTAGTGATTATCATAGAAATCATCTCTATCCTTAGAAGCACAAAATTTTCAAAATTTTTCAATTTTTATGGGTTTTTCAAAAGCTTTTTCATGCAATGCAATAATGAAACGTGTAACAATAGAATGAACATGCAAGGTAGTCTCGATAAAAGCATACAAAAGTGAGTAAGAGTTATTACAAACTATTAGTCACACCCCACCCCATACTTGGAACAAACATTGTCCCTAATGTTCAAAAAGAAAAAGAAGAAAAGAAAGAAAGAAAAAGAACTCACAAAATGGTGGTGGAGCGGCTAAAACGGTCGATCATCAAACATCAACACTGAGGTGGAGGCGGTGGTGGAAATGGGGAGAAACCGCGATCATAGTGCCGCCTGAACTGCTGGCGGTAAACATCTCTCATCATGTGGTCAAGATCGTCGGCTCGTGCATCCCTAGCATCAACACGAATCTCCAAAGCTCCAACCCTGTCGGAAAGGTCGGTAGCCCACTGCGGCAGTTGCTCGTACCAACCAGGCGGCTGGCTGTACCACGCCGGTGCATCTGAAGGTGTTGGTGCTGGTGGCGGCTGTGAATGCCAAGGCGGTGGAGCTCCCATCCAATCCGGCTGCGTCCTATACCAAGCAGGAGGATCTGCCATCCAAGTCGGCCTCTCGCTCACACTAGCACGGCGAGAGGAAGATCCAGAAGCTCTAGTGGGGCGGGGAGAGTGTCTAGGAAGGTCAGGAACTTCATCCGGCTGATCCGGGAATGTACCAAAGTCATGATCAGCTCCTCCTCCCTCAAACTCGTCATCCCCTCTCATCTCCTCCTCTACAACTGGTGGTGGTGGAACATAGGGAGGGGCTACTAATCTGTTCGCATGCATGGCAGCGAACGTCGCCCTCCAGTTATAGCGTCCAGCCATAATGGAATACTCGGGGAGCCACTCTATCCCTCTCCCTGTCCTACTATCCCACGGCATAGCAGCATATGGTGGACCTCTATGGGTAGGGAAAAGAATGCCTCTAGTCACGAGGCTATGTAGTCCTAGGGGTGTAGCAGCAATACGTGTACAAGCCGAGAAATCAACCCCTAACTGTCTAGCAAGGTGGGTGACCATCCCACCATATCCAATGTTACCATCCCTCTTATTCTTTAGCTTGCTCATGGTAGCAGCTAAGAGGGTGGCACAATCTGCTGGTCTACCGTATAACATACAGTAGAGAAGAAACAACTCGTCTGTCTTAATCTTCTGAGGCGTCTCCGTCCTAGGGAAGAGACACTCAGAAAGTACCCTATGAGCAATCTTCAAGGCTAGGTGATACATCAACCTAGCCTTGGTATCAGCTGGCTGCCAGCGGTCCTCGCTGGCGTAGATCATGGCGATCTCCTCCCAGAAATCCTTGGCGTACACGCCGCTGGGGAAACGACCATTGAAGGTCTCGTGGAACCCAAAGAAGGCTCCAAACTCCCTGATGGAGAACTCATAATCTCTTTCCATCAGCCGGAAAGAAACAGTCCTATCTACATGACTGTGCTGGAAGGAAACCACAAACTCCCTCATGATCTCCTCATAAGAATCTTCCCGAATAGCGGAGAAGATGACTAGACCGGCTCTATCCAAAAGCCAAGTGATATCTCCTATCACATGTAGAGGCTCTAACTCCTCAAGTAGTAGTAGGTACCTAGGTCCTATGACCGCTCTCTTATGGATCCTCTCTAAAGAATCGAGATGATCGTCATGGATAGTAGGGATCCTAGGGTGAGGTGGTGATGGTGATGAAGGAGGTGATGGAGGGTCGGTGGGTGGTGCTCTAGAGGAAGAGGCATCGTTGCCTTTTCTCTTTTTGTTCTTATCCTTGTTCCTACCGGACACTCTTCTCACAAAATCCATTATCTGTCGAAAACCACGGTTTGTTCTAAGATTTCCACGGCCGTGGAACGTACAGAGACCGTGGTTCGGCACGTGATTTCTCAAAACTCAGCAAAAGTTCACCAAACTCAGCAGCAAACAGTCCTAGACTAATTTCATTCCAATTCCAATCAGTTCTCCTAAAAATACTAGCAAAAACGAAGCCAAATCAACAAAGATAGAGAAAGAACCAAAAACCTAGGTTTTCGGATTTTGGAATCTGAATTGTGGCTTCTCCGGTGATTTGCCGCTCGAATCGTTGCTTGGATCTTGTTGGTGATTGGATTTGCTTCAGTTTAGGCCAAAGAATCATCAAAAACGATTAACGAATGAGGATTTGAGGAAGGGGGAGTGAAATCGGCGATTAGGGCGTGGTTTTGGGTTTTTGGTTTGTGTTTTGTGAAGAAACGTGGTTTACATAGTGGCCGCAAAAATTTTTGAAAATCACGGTCTGTCGGGGGGTTCCACGGCCGTGGAAATGTACGGAACCGTGGTTTTGGTGATTTTTCTCAGGCTTTTGAAAATTACGGTCACTGTAGCTGTCACGGCCGTGGTTTATGCCGTGGAACTCTCTGTAATGCTCAAAAGTCCAAGTTTCGTCAATTTTCTTCAAGTTTTTCCTTCCCCTTTTCTTTTCCACTGTTCCTACATCCAAAAACACGAACATACCGGAAGGTATCGAAGGCAAAACAAAGCAAAACGTCTATACTAAACTAATCTATGAATCAAAGACAAAAACGTAAGTGCAATAACTTGGGTTGCCTCCCAAGAAGCGCTTTGTTTAAGGTCCGTAGCTAGACTAAATTCGCACTTATTCGAGTGCGGTGGGCGCGAACTCTTCAGCTTGGAGTTCCGGTGTATACTTCTTGAGTCGTTGACCGTTCACCTTAAAGCTTCCGCCCGTTTCACCCCATACTTCAACTGCACCATGGGGGAAAATATGTTTGATTAGAAAAGGTCCGGTCCAACGAGATTTAAGCTTACCTGGAAAGAGACGAAGCCTTGAATTGAAGAGGAGAACTTGATCTCCTTCTTTGAAGTCATTTGGAATGATATGCTTATCATGTCAACGCTTTGCTCTTTCTTTGTAGATCTTGGCGTTTTCGTAAGCGTTCAAGCGAAGTTCTTCAAGCTCATTTAGGTTCAAGAGACGCTTCTCTCCCGCTTCCTTCATGCTGAAATTCAACCACTTGATTGCCCAAAACGCCTTGTGCTCCAACTCTACCGGTAAGTGACAAGACTTCCCATACACAAGGTTGTATGGTGTAGTTCCGATGGGAGTCTTATATGCAGTCCGGTACGCCCACAATGCGTCATCTAGCTTCAAAGACCAATCCTTCCTAGTCCTTGAAACCGTCTTCTCTAGGATTCCTTTGATCTCCCGGTTTGAGATCTCCACTTGTCCACTAGTTTGTGGATGATAAGGGGTGGTGATCTTGTGAGTCACCCCATACTTAGCTAAGAGAGCTTCAAAGCGCCGGGCAATGAAGTGAGAGCCTCCATCACTAATGATAGTCCGTGGTGTCCCAAATCGCGGGAAAATGGTCTTGTTAAAGAACTTAACCACTACCATGGCATCATTGGTGGGAGAGGCAATCGCTTCAACCCATCTTGAAACATAATCAACCGCTAAAAGTATGCATTGGTTACCACAAGATGATGGGAAAGGTCCCATGAAGTCTACTCCCCAAACGTCAAAGATCTCCACCTCTTGGATCCTGTTGAGAGGCATCTCATTCTTCCTAGATATATTTCATGTTCTTTGACAAGCATCGCAGCAGGAAACAAAGGTTTGTACATCTTTAAATAGAGTAGGCCAAAAGAATCCAGATTGCAATACCTTAGCGCTAGTCTTGTTCGAACTAGCGTGTCCTCCACAAGGTAGTGAATGACAATGGTGGATGACACTTTGCATCTCATCTTCCGGCACACATCGCCGAATAATGCCATCCGGACCTCTCTTAAAGAGGAGAGGTTCATTCCAAAAGTATTCCCGAACATCCTTAAAGAACTTCTTTCTTTGTGCGTAGGATAATCCGGGCGGTAATTCTTGACAAACCAAATAGTTAACAAAATCAGCAAACCATGGTTCATTACCTTTGGCGATCACATCGATGCACTCCTCTATAATGTGTAAATGCTCGTCCGGAAAGGAGTCATCTATAGGTAGGTGGTCGTCCTCTAGATGTGTTAGACGACTCAAATGATCCGCAACAGAATTTTCAGAACCCTTCTTGTCGCGGATCTCTAGATCGAATTTTTGTAGGAGAAGAATCCATCTAATTAGCCTTGGCTTCGCATCCTTCTTTGCAAGGAGATACCGGATCACAGCATGATCCGTGTATACAATCACCTTTGCACCTACAAGATAAGAGCGAAATTTGTCAATTGCATATACAATAGCCAAAAACTCTTTTTCGGTAGTGGCGTAGTTGAGTTGTGCCTCATCTAGCGTCTTGCTAGCGTAGTAGATAGCGTGGGTTCGCCCTTCCTTTCTTTGTCCAAGGACAACTCCTATAGCTACGTCACTTGCGTCACACATAACCTCAAAGGGAAGATTCCAATCCGGAGGTTGGATAATCGGGGCTGAAATTAGAGCTTCCCGGATCATATTAAACACATCTAAGCATTCCTGCGAAAACTCAAAAACTGCATCCTTCATCAATAGATTAGTAAGCGGTTTTGATATTTTAGAGAAGTCTTTTATGAAGCGCCTATAAAATCCAGCATGTCCTAGAAAAATTCTTATCCCTTTGGCCGAAGTTGGGTGAGAAAGCTTTTCTATTGTTTCTATTTTAGCTTTATCCACCTCAATCCCTCTACTAGAGATTAAGTGTCCTAATACAATGCCTTCTTTCACCATGAATTGACACTTCTCCCAATTAAGAACTAGGTTAGTGTCTTCACATCTTTGTCACACAAGAGCAAGGTTAGAAAGACAATTGTCAAAAGAGCAACCATAAACGGAGAAGTCATCCATAAAGACCTCCATGATTTCCTCTATATATTCCGAGAAAATGGCCATCATGCACCTTTGAAAGGTAGCTGGGGCGTTGCAAAGCCCGAACGGCATCCTCCTATAGGCAAACGTACCCCACGGGCACGTGAACGTGGTCTTCTCTTGATCATCCGGGTGTATCGGAATCTGAAACAAACCACTATAACCGTCAAGATAGCAAAAGTGCGAATGTTGTGCTAACCTTTCAAGCATTTGATCGATGAAGGGTAGTGGGAAGTGATCCTTTCTCGTCGCGTTGTTTAGTTTGCGGTAGTCTATGCACATCCGCCATCCTGTTACGGTTCGAGTAGGAATGAGTTCGTTATTTTTGTTGGTGATGACCGTCATTCCTCCCTTCTTCGGAACCACTTGTACCGGACTCACCCACTTGCTATCGGAGATAGGGTAGATGATACCTGCATCAAGAAGTTTAAGAATTTCCTTCTTGACAACCTCCTTCATGGTCGGATTCAACCGCCTTTGAGGTTGTCGCGAAGTCCTAAAGTCCTCTTCCATTAAGATCTTATGCATGCATAGGGAAGGTTTGATTCCAACTAAGTCTTCTATAGTGTATCCTAAGGCTTTCCTATGTTTCCTAAGGACAACCATAAGTTTACTATGTTCATCTACGCTTAAATCTGAACTAACAATTACCGGAAAGGTAGAATTAGGTCCTAGAAATGCGTACCTTAGATGTGTAGGGAGTGGCTTTAGTTCCATCACTATTGGAGTCTCCAATGGTTCTTGAGGAGCATCCGATGGTTCCTTTGAAGCGTCTAAGGAAGTATAAGGTGTTGGAGAAGAACCAAGAGAAGTTGAGGAAGAGACACAATTGCCTTCGGAATCACCCAAAATTACGGCCTCTCTGCATCCTCCACGGCCGTGATTTTGGGCGTGGAAAATATTTACGGTTGCTCTGTTCTCTCCACGACCGTGTAAGCCTCTAGAGTGCTCCACGCTTTTGTTGGTGAAATCCACGGCCGTGGAATAGAGTGTATGACCGTGGATCCGTACGTTTTCTGCCTCGTCGTGGAGTTTCTCAAACTCTTCTTCACACACTTCTTCTTGTGCTTCTAAGGCTTCAATTGCATTATTGCACTCCTCTTCTTCCCCTATATCCATTAGGCTCATAGAAATAACCTTTTGCAAAGGATCTTTGAAGAGAATATCACTTACCTCCTCTCTAGATAGCCCTTCTTCATCTTGGATATTGAATATATCCTCATCAAAGATTGGTTCCTTCACTAGAGTGGAAAGAACAAACTCTACCTTCTCTTCTCCTATGTCAAAGGCGAGTCTAGCATTCTTGCAATCGACTATGCAGCCGATGTTGCAAGAAACGGTCTTCCGAGAATGATCGGGACCGGACTATCTGCAGGAATGTCAAGCACAACAAAATCTATAGGAACATAGAATTTACCTAGCTTGACTGGGACGTCTTCAACAATACCGACGGGACGAGTTATGGATCGATCCGCCATGTACAACGTCATCTTCACCGGTTTAGGATCGCCTAAACTGATCTTCCTACATAATGCAAGTGGGATGATGCTCACACTTGCTCCCAAGTCACATAATGCATCATGTGTGATATCTCCCACTCCTATGGGAATACAAAATGACCCCGGATCCTTTAGCTTTGGGGGCATCTTCTCTTTCATGGTTTTGATGAGATCCGAAGAATCCGAACTCATCTTACCCTCTCCAAAATCCTCTAGCTTTCTCTTGTTAGAGAGGATCTCCTTTAGGAACTTACCATAAGCGGGCATACCTACAATAGCATCAATGAAAGGTATATTAATATGCAGTTTGCTCATGAGTTCGATAAACTTACCGAATTGCTTGTCTAGACGCGCTCTTGCTCTAGATTGCAGGAACGGTAGGGGAGGTTTGTAAGCTGGAGGAGGAACATAGACATCTTCCTTCTCCTTCCCCTTTTCTTTCTCTTTCTCAACGAGGACTTCTACAAACTTAGGCTGCGGGTCGGTAGTTGTGACTCCGCTCCTAGTTGTGATTGCCATCACCCTTCCTTTTGGGTTGTCCTCCGTCTTTCCTGGAAGTTTCCCTTGATTCCTAGGAACTTCCTCCGCATGGCTGAACATTTGGTTTTCTAAAACCTTTTGGGCTTTATCAACCTTGGTAATGTGATCATCAACCTTGATGATGCGAGTCTCCAACCCTTGAAGCTTCCCTAAAATCGTTTCCAATATGGGATCGGGCTTCTCTTTTTCCCGAAGTACTTCCACCATTAGATGTTTGCCCCTGGCTTTTCAAAGGAGTGGAAGAAGAGGAAGGTGGAGTTAGTGAATTTCCTGAATTGGAAGGATAAGAATTACCGGAATTTTGTTTATTGGAACGCCAATTGTTGTTGTTTGAACCCCTATTGTTGTTCCAATTGTTGTTCCGGTTGTTGTTGTTGTTGTTCCAATTATTCCGGTTGTTGTTCCGGTTGTTGCGGTTGGTATTCTCATTACCGTTGTGGTTATTGTTGTTGCCTAAATAACCCGCATCTTGTTCCTTGTGCTTCGGAAAGTTGGTTTTGATGGCTTCCTTCAACTCTTTAATTTCCGTATTGAGAGAAAAGATTTGAGTTTGAGCTGCTTGTGATAGCTTTGCTCCTTGATCCACATGATTCGCCTCCACTTTCCGATGAGAGTACTTCTCTATAACTCGCGCTTGCTTCTCAATGAAGTCCCAAGCGTCATCTTCCCTCATGTCCATGAATGTACCACATGAAAGGGATTGGAGCTTGAATTGTGTCTCCACATCCAGCCCTTTATAGTATATCTCCAATAGTGCAAGTTTGGATATGCCATGATAAGGGCAATCCAATAGCAAATCCTGAAATCTTTCCAAAGATTGAAACAAACTTTTGTTAGATCTCATAGAAAATGCATTAATCTTACCTCTTAACTCCGCCGTTTTGGATGGCGGAAAGAACTTAGTGAGGAACTCTGAAGAAAGATCCTCCCATGTTTCAAGCTTCCCACTTGGAAGAGCTTGATACCAAGACAATGCTTTCCCCTTCAAGGAGAAGAAGAAAGGCTTGAGTTAGTAGCTGTTGGTAGTTACGTTCTTCGGCTTCATTGTCTCCATCATAATCTCAAAGTTTTGTAGATGTTGATGTGGAGATTCAGCGCTTGTTCCACCAAATTGGTTTTGGCGAACAATGGTAATAACTTGAGGGTTGAAGCTAAACCCTTGTACATCGTCAGCATCAAAGTTCACACCTAAACGGCGTGGTTGCTGCGTTGGATCCATCCTTTGGCCAAGAGTTCTTGGCTCCTCATCTACACGTTCGACTCTCGCACCTCTAGGTGGAACACGGCGATTTGCAGCTGGCCGTGGGAAGAATGGATTCACATTGATCGTTGGATCAATTTCCTCTAGTGGTGGCATGGAGGAGTTGCTATCCTCATTGGATGAGTTGGCTCTAACCGATCTTCCCGGTCTCCTTCCTTTCTTTTTCTCTTTAAGGTTGTTTATTTCCAACCTCATTTGGAACATCATGTCCGATAGATCATCAACCTTTGTTTGATGATGATCCATCTCTTCCCTACGAGTTTTCTCACTCCATTGGAGTTGAGCTTTTTTCTCCGCTAAATCCGTTTGGTAATCACGTTCTCTTTCTTCAGCCATTTTTCTTTCCTTAAGCTTTCTCCTCAAAGTCCTCTCAAGCTCTTGATCAAGAGGTAAGAGGTCTTCGTTGTTCCTAGACCTGCGCATACACTCGAAGAGATATCAAATAACAAGGGAAAAGCTCCCAAGCTTGACAACCGATAAACGAATTCGGCCTAGACCAAATCCCCGGCAACGGCGCCAAAAACTTGTTCGCCACTTAGCGTGCGTGCAAATAAGTCTTAAATTTATAAAACTAGAAATCAAGTAAGCGAACCCGCAGTGTACGGATCGATATAGTTAAGCAAGAATTCCAGAGTATCGAACACAGGGATTTGGGGGGTTAAATCCAATTATAGAATTGTCAAGCGAGTAAATGTATGAGCTTTTGTAAATTATTGGGAAAATAACAATCCTAAAGATCCAGGAATCCAGCTGTGGCAATCGATTCAAGATATACTAAAGGTATAAGGACAGAGTTGGGGTATGCAAAGGTATACGAATGTAAGGCAATGTACGGTGAAGTTCCAAGACCTTATATGATTTACCCAAAGGCGCTCTCTATAAAGGTTGTTGAGGCTTCAGTATAGAAAGGTTCTAAAGGTAAATGTTAACGTCAAATACCCAAACTTGTAATCCAAGGATCAAGACTAACTAAACCGATTAAGGTTGTGACACTCGAAATCGAGGTAGAGGTTGTTGAGGCTTCACTACCACCTAGAAAAGGCAAGCCAAGACTAAGTTAAAGCAAATCTTTAACTTTGGATTAAAGTAAAAACAAGGTTCGTAACTGACACAAAATTACGGGTAGTTCTTGAGTTCCACGGCCATGGAAGCTCAAGAACAGACCGTGGATTAGGTTAGTCGGCGATTCTCTCTAACTCTCAAGGTCCAATCTATTTACGATCGATCTATCATCATCTAAGCCACAACTATCAACCCTTCACCTTAGAATTGCTAAAGGGTTTTAGCCAACAACAGTCATATTGATATCAAATTCAAGATTTAAAAGAATGAAAGATGAAAACCTCCGAAAACCTTGAATAAATCTCAAACCAATCTCAAATCCACAAACAAAGAACAATGATGTAAGTAGATTCAAAATAACACAAACAATCACAATCCTTGATAAGAACGAAGAACGGGATGTCAATCCGTCTTCTAATCAAACCTAAGGACAAAGATGCAATCTCCGTACGAACAATCTTCCAAATCTTCACTCTTTCCGTAAGCTTTTCCGTCAATTCGGAAATCTCAATAGGGCAAAGCGCAATCTCTCCACGGAGGTCTAAGCGAAGGTGACGGAATCTCTCTCTTCCCGTCCTTTTATAGGGCAAGATAAAATATGAGCCCAACCCATTGCGTAAAAGATTGTGGCTTAAAATATTGCGTAAAAGATCGTCAAGATCACGGTCGTGGAAGGGTTCCACGCCCGTAATTTAGAGCGTGGAGTTGGATCACGGTTCCTCAAATCTTCCACGGCCGTGTAAGTTGCTGGAATGCTCCACGCTTGTTTTGCTAAAGTTCCACGGCCGTGGATTAGAGCGTGGACTCTAATACGGCCGTATGTAAGAGCGTGGAACGTCATGTGCTCGTAAATCTCCTTTGTCTTGCGTCATTCTTCATCCTAGTATCTTCCTTTAGCTCCTAGTGATGTCCTCAATCCTTGGACATGCTCAATCTATCTCCTTTCTCCCTTGATTTGTCCGGTTTTAGCTCTTAATTGCCTACAATCAACACAAAGCTTATGTAGACCTCTATATCGACAATATAGATAAACTAACTCACAAATGCTTCAATGCTTTATCAATGAATACCAATATAGATGAAATACACTTAGAAAATGTGCCTAAAATATCACAATATTTCATGCTAACAGCTGTTGTTGTTGGTTTTGTTGATCCCTCCAACGAAAATTCTGTTGGTCACGCCAATTTGGCATGAAATTCTGTGCATAGGGATCGTTCCTAGGTCTTTGCTGCTGTGGTTGTTGAGAACCCATTGCGTTCACTTCAGCATCGTCATCTTAAACTTGTGGACACATGTCCGTTGGATGATACGGGTCAACACAAACTCCACAAGCTTTGAGCTGTTGCGGTGTTCCCATAAGTGTTAACCTCTTCACCATTTCCTTCAATTCCGCCAGCTCGGTGAAAATCTCGCTCTTCCCGGAACTCACGGCATGAACTCCTTTCTTAGCCGGGGTCCTTTCAAAGTTCCGAGTTCCTTCCGCTAGTTCCTGTATCTTTTCCAAAGTAAGGTCATGAGTAGAGTTAAGAATATTACCTCCGCAAGCCGCATCGACGATCCTCCTTTCATTGTCTAGCAAGCCATTGTACAAGTACAAGACTAGATCTTGAGTTGAATATCCGTGGAAAGGACAGCTGGATCGGAGGCGTGCAAACCTTTCGAAGTACTCGTAGAGAGTTTCGGTTCCCTCTTGCTCGATATTGCTTATATCTTTCTTCAAGCTATTGGCCTTTTTAGCTGGAAAGTATTTCTCCAAGAACGCTTTGTAAAGGTTCTCCCAAGTGTCAATACTCCCGGATGGAAGGTGGTAATACCAATCATCCGCCGAGTCTTTGAGTGTGAAGCCGAATGCCCTCATCTTGATCTATTCTTCGGTAATGTTGGCCGGCTTCATGCTCATACATACAGTATGGAACTTCCCAAGGTGCTTGATGGGGTCTTCACCACTTAGCCCATGGAAGGATGGAAGCAAGTGAATAAGGCCCGGCTTGAGCTCGAAGTTGACTCCTTCCCCTAGTGCCGGTATAGCGACCGCAAGAGGGTTTTGAGCCAAGGTGGGCTGCATAAATTGACGAAGAGTACGGTCAGCCATCTCTTGTTGTAGTTGTTGTTGTCTTCGTCGCCGGATGTGCGTCCTCTCAATTTCTGGATCAAAAGAAGCAAAGCCGGAATTAGTAGCACGGGTTTGAACCATAAAAATGGTTCAAACCAATAATCAAAAATAACAATAAAACACAAAAACTCCCCGGCAACGGCGCCAGAATTTGACCGAAGGTATTTCTATGGTCGTCTATACCCAATCAAAAGTAAATCTCGACTTAGCACTAAGAACAAGTATAGTGATTAAGTAAGGGTCGAACCCAAGAGAGTTAAGGTGTTTTAGATGCAATTATCGATTATAATGACAAGTGACACAAAGAGGGGG
>BSUD01000003.1:64975031-65015533 GCA_033239045.1 Fagopyrum esculentum
AGGGGGGGGGGGGGGGGTTTGGTTGAATTGATGCACAAAAACTTATGAAAACGATTAATGCGACAATTAAGACAATAATGGATGAATCTACACTACGTTGATTCTAAGCATGCAATTGCTACTTTGGTGTGTTCCTTTTATAAATTCTTAAGTAATCTCCCGTCTCGATCATACATATGTGTTGAGCCAACCGGCATCAACACAACTTAACTTATTAAAGTTCCGTAAACCTACAAGAACAAATAACAAGTTAGCATTCAAACAAAGACTAAGGGATATAAAGAGAAGATTAAAACCGTTAAACTTATCTTTATATTTGTGTTCCTTTTCTTTAATTAATTACAACCCGTTATTACTTAAAGTTGCTACTAGATTAAAGACCCGAACCCGGAACCTAATAATCCTAGTTGTTTACATGCACTTTAGAACCTAAGGTGATCAATCTCAAGCAATAGTTAACATGCAATTAAACAATGGAGATCAAGGAAACATAAAACATTACTGAATAAAAACTTATATTAAAAAGAACTTACAACCAAAGTAGCAAAGCAGCTTCAAACCAACCCAATGTAGCAAGGGAGTTAGCAACTCATTACAATGAAAAAACTCAAGTCTAAAATGGATTTTTGTGGGGAAAAAGTATGGATGATTCTAGCAATCAGCCATGGACTATTTATACTACAAAAGACACTTAATTAGGAGTAAATAGTCGGCCTAAAACAGCCACCTTAAATGCCATAAAGGTGGTGTAAACAGCCGGAGTAAAGCTTCTGGCGTTAAACTGCAGGGGCGGCCTTCAGGAACCGTAGGGGCGATTTAGACAGAATCGGTTGATCTTCTTCAGAACCGCTGGGGCGGCTACACAACTCCGTTGGGGCGGATCTTTAATGCACTTCAACATCTGACCTTTCGCCTTCCTGACGTTTCTGATGTCAAGGCGCAGGGGCGCCTTACGGCCAACGCAGGGGCGCTGACACAGACTCTTCACCTTCCAGCTCCCAAGGCGAGGCGCAGGCAGGGCGTAGTGGGAGGCGCAGGGGAGCTGGTCTTCGTCTCGTCAAGGCAAGTCACCGCAGGGGTGGCTGCAAGGACCCACAGGGGCGGTAAGGCAGCAGAAGCTTTGCTTCGTGATCGATCTTCACTCCTAAGTGCTCATAACTCCTTCTTTAGCTTCTTTTGATCTTCTTCTTCTGGACCAAGGAGTTAGTAGCATAAACCGACACTAATGCAATAAAAAGACTCTAAAAACTACCCTATTTGATAGTGATTCCATCACCTATCAATGAGCATAGCAGTATCATTGGGATAGCGCTAGAGCAGATTCAGGATGATATGGCTCCAGTAGCGCTGATTAGAGAGAGGATGCTGGCTGCATAGAGTCGCCATAAGTCATATGCAGACAGGAGGCGTCGACCTTTAGAGTTCAGAGTGAGGGCTCATGTCTGGTTGAGAGTATCTCCGAAGTGAGACGTCAGACGTTTTGGCATAAAGGGGAAGCTGAGTCCCTAATATGTCGGTCCTTTTGATATACTGGATAGAGTGGGGAGGGCAGCTTACAAATTAACTTTGCCTCCAAGGTTAGAGGGTGTTCACCCTGTGTTCCATGTGTCTTAGCTGAGGGAGTATACACCAGATCTGAGGCACATTGTGAGTTATGATGACTTGGTGGTTGAGCCGGACCACACCTTTGATGAGCATCCTATTGCAGTCCTAGAGCGAGGTATGAGACGCATGCGTTCAAAAACAATCCTATGCTGAGGATACAGTGGTCTAGACGAGGACCTGAGGAGGCTACATGGGAGACCGAGGATAGTATCCAGAGGAACTATCCAGAGTTTTATGTTGAGATAGATGCACATAGGGTCGCTAAGTAGATCTTTGTGCTATCTTGGTGAGTATATGATTATGTGCTTATGTTCTTACATACTATGATATCTTTATTCCATGCTAGCTATGATGTGATTTATGATCTTATTAGATCTTGATGTGCTAGCGTGAGATATGATTATAGTTGGGGATGGTTCTTCCCTCCATGCTTTTTTAGTGTGATTAGGATTCAGCTGAAGATGGTTCTTCCCTCCATGCTACCTTGATAGACATAGTTTTATTGGAGATCTTATTCCTCCATGCGTTGTATATGAGTATGATTTGGCTGGAGACATACTTCCTCTATGCCTTGCGATGTAGTATGGCGAGAGATATGATTCCTCTACGCCTTTGGGTAGCGCTATTGCCTTGTTTTCTGGAGTTGATGATTCCATCACGTTCATGTTTGAGGTTATAGATTGATATAGGTTATGACCTTCTGAGTGGAGATGTGATACCTCCGATAGGGAGAGAGAGTTATACCTCGGCTTATGGGTCCAAGAGGATTTGAGATTTTGCAAGTTTTGGGACGAAACTTGTTTTTTGGGGGGTGAGATGTAAGAGCCTAGTTGTTGAGTTGCTGAGAGTGTGTGCCGAGGACCTAGTTTTAGCCTAAACCACCCTTGCGTGACCCAGAGGCCGCCCCTGCGTTTGCTTGGGCCGCACCTGCGCCTCACAAGGTCCGCCCCTACGGCTCTGTGTGGTTGCAGCCGTCTTTGTTGACTCCTTGACCCGTGCTTTACCCTTTTCCTCCCTTTATAAGCTCTTCTCTCTCCTTCCTGATGAGGGTTCTTCATTTATAGCTCCACCATCTCCTTCCTCACGTTCTTCCTCTTCTCTTCTTCCGTTAGATCTTTTCTTGAGCTTCCTTGAGTTTTGATTGAGTTTGAGAGCTTATGAGCTTGGCTTTGTTGCTGATTGTTGATGGTTGATGTTGTTGTGCCTTGTGTGAGCTAGCCTTGTGTTGTGGTGTGTCTCCCTCTGTAGAAGTGAGCTTGGTAAGCTTTCATGGCTTCATTCTTTCTTTCTTTCATCTTCTCTTCTCTTCTTCTAGCTTAGATTCCCTTAGGTTTTGATCATATGGCAGCCTTTATTGGCTTGCTTTGATGTATATATATGTATGTTTATGTATGTATGGATGTGGAGTGAAGGTGTGAAGAATCGAGAGAAGAAGTGAAGAAGGGGCTGACTTGGTGTCCACTACTATTCAGCCGCCCCTACGCCACCTTGCAGCCGCCCCTGCGGCCACCTGCAGTCCAACCCTTGAGTTGGTGTTGTTGCAGGTGTGTGTTGCTTCTAGGCTTGCTTTAGGATGCCTTTGTTCCCTCCTTTCCTAGTGTGAGTGTATAGGTTCATGCTAGATGTGTGAGGACATGTTTTGATGAGGTTATGATCGGTATATTCCATGTATGGCCTTTGAGGTTTATTAGGTTGTGAGGTTAGGTTGAGGATGATCATATGGATCCCTTTGGGTCTAGGTGTGACCCTTGTGTTGATAGGAGATTGATATATCTCTTTATGCCTTTTTTATAGGCTATGTTGTCCCTCCAGTGTTGAGGTGATCGAGTTGTGGTTGAGCTTTGTACGAGGTTGAGGTAAGTCCATTGGACTTACTTAGCTACCATCCTTATATTGGGTGTTTGCATGAGTGGTGTGTGTGTTATGTGTTTGTTGTGATTGCAAGAGATGTCATTTATTACCGACCTATGTTTTATTGTTTGCCCCGTATGTTTGGCTGTGATAACCCTTCCCTTCATCTTGTAAGGGGCTGGGGGGGTTCTCTATGCTCATGCCATCTGGTATACAGGAAGGGCGCAATACAATCCCATAGGGTACATTGGTTATGTGACCGACACTACTTCCAGATGAATGTCATGCCTACAAGCGAGGATGTATCGGTCCTCGTGTCACATACTTTCATATATCTATCTATATACGATTTGAGTCAATGACTATTATATAAAGATGATAAATGGGTAAATGTGTGATAGCATGCTGATGTGTTTATCTTTCCATGATTGTGTTTGTGTTTATGCATTACCTCATATATGTATGGTTAGCTAATGCCTTCATACCATGTTGTAGATGCCCTACAGGATAGGCGTGTTGCTGAGTGATCTGGCAGGGTGGCAGGCCGATGACCTCTCGTACATAGGATGATTGTGGTATTTTTGGGTTGTTTATGTTTCCCTCCTGCGTGAGCATGATCTTTTGTTACCTCCTGATTGAGGATGTTGTTATTTATATCGGCTATGATATTGTTACCTTTTGGTTGTACAATTTATACAGTTTTATGCATTTGTTTTATATCTGTCAATGTCATGTTGTAAGGTCCAGTGAACTAGTTGTCTGGTTAGGGTTAGGATCCATTGTGAGATCTTAGCCCAATGTGGCACTCCGAGTCCCGCGGATTTGGGGTGTTACACTAACATCCAGATTTATCAATATATGTACAACAGAACAAAATCACGGGTGGATCATGGAAACCACGGCCGTGGAAGCATGAAGAACAGGCCGTGGTTTGGGTCTGAGTTAGGGTTTTGAACACAAATCCATCCTAAGCTAACAAGCAAGTCCATACAATCATAGTCTAAAGCATAAACATCATTCCTTCACCCTAGAATCACAACTGCATAGCCAATAACATTCATTTCAAGATCAAACATCATTATACAAGCATGCATGCATTCCATGGCAAGAAAATGAAGATAAGAACAATGAAAGCGAATGAACTAAGCTGAAATAGAAGGTTACAACAAGCTTACAAAGCTTCAATGGCAGCTCTAAGTCGGATTTTACAAGCTTCCACAAGAATCTCACTTAAAACCACTCAAACTCACTCTAGATCTTAAGATTGATAATGTTCTAATCTAATCTCCCCCAAGAACAATCACAAGGGGCTTGGAAGAGAGCAACAAGAGGAGAGAGAGTCTTTCTTAGCAGTCCCCAAGGCCAGCTTGCAAAAGCAGCTCAAGTACTCCACCAAAGGAAAGCAAAGATCGGGCAAAGGAATCGTGTGACAAGTGTCAAAGCTGTCCAAGCAGAAACCACGGGCAAAATGATGAAACCACGGGCGTGGAATTGGCCTTTGGGCTGTGGTTCTGCACCAGAAGCCCTCCTTGGATCACCAAGTCATGAATTGGTCCAAGGCATGCACCAATAAGGTCTTTTGTGTTCTCCTTTGCTCCTAGCTTGCTCCTTAAAGAGTCCGGATGAGTGCCACCACAAGGAATGATCCTTGAATGTATCGATTAAGTCCAAAAGCTCCCTAAAATACCTACAAAACCGACAAAAGCTCATGTAGACGTTTATTTCAACAATATGGATGATTTAAGCGTAAACGTCATGAACTAATGCGGAAACATGCATGAATGGAATGGAAAACAATCTAAAAGAGTGCCTAAACTAGTGTCATAAATCATGTAATCAAAATACCCCATACTTGCCACTTGCTCGTCCCCGAGCAAGGTTCAACTATAGGCTACGAGATGGCATGATTTATGAATGCAGAAAAGCAGAAAATATTTTTGGAAATTGTACTTCTAAAGATGGATCACCTTCATAGTGACATTTCATGGCAATGGACAAGCAATCATGTATTAAATGAATGAAGGCACGGAAAGACAATCATACTTAACTCGAAAGCATGCATGAAAGGTAAAAATGATGAAGTCAAGATGATCATGAGAATATCCAATCTAGATTACTAAGTCATACACATATGCAAATAGGTCACGAGGAATTAGGAAAGAAGAGGCCAAGAAACGTGATGATAAGGTGGGAATATTCTAAGGTCATGTGGTGCAAATCCGGGAAAGGAACTAAACAACCACAACTTCACATTTATACTTCATCCACGAAAGTGTATTTTTCTCCTTCTTTTCTTTCTTTTCTTTTCTTTTTCTTTTTCAATTTCTTTCACTTATGTTTGAGACAACGGCATTGGTGTACAAAAGCCGAAACATTAGTGATTAGTGGACCTCGGGATTTTTCCGAGGTGCCTCACACTTGGCATACATACCAAGACTCGTTAGGACTATCGGTTAATCCGACTTTGGCAAGACACAAACACTTGATTATGTGAATTGTGCCGAGTTACTCGTCATCAAAACCAATGTCCCCAAACCTATATTTTTTCTACACTTTCACAACACATTCAACACTTCATTCACAACAATCATACACCAACTTCACCACCCCATACTTGCTTTTCACACACTCAACACACTAGCATGCTCCTATTCCCGGATGGGTCAAAAGAGGTCAAATTTCATATCAATTTAGGTGCTCAAACAACATGATCAAGATGAGAAGAAGAGAGATGAATTGCCTTAATCATTCCTAGATGATGTGCAAGAACTAGCATGTAATTTCGACTATTAATTCTCAATCCAATCAAGACAAGCATCATAATCACAAGTCATGCGTAGATTTTAAGAGAAGTATTTCAAGTCCACATATGCATAAATCCATTCAACACACAAGTTCATCCAAAAGCCAATTCATAAAACATAATCATCATAAGGGTTATATCTAAACCTAGAAGGACACAAAATTTAAAAAAATTTTGGTTTTTTGGATTTTTTGAGATATATACGTACAATGCAAAACATGGAAAGAAACGTGTGACAATAAAACGAAACAATCCTAGATGCGATCATCTTATGCTAAGAATCATGAAAATCCCACCCCATACTTAAAAACACATTGTCACAAATGTGCAAATCAAGTAAAGAAGTGAAAGAGGATCTCACAATGTAAAAATGTAGTGTTTTTGGTATTTTGGTTCACTAATGTGGAGTGGTGGTGTGGATGATCGGTCAAGCATGGTAGATAGCTCTTCATAGTCATTCCGGTGTCGAGACCCGTGCCAAGGTGTATGCGAGATGGGAGCTCTTCCATCCAACAAAGACACCTCAACCCATCCAAGTCTCACGTCCACTCCACCCATGGTTGAAAACAGGATCATCGTCAACATCTTGCTTTACAAGGCTTCCTTATTACCTAAAATCTAGCACACAAACACAAAACACAAGAACACACAAAAATAAAAACAAAAGAAAAACCGAAAGAGAAAAGGGAAAGAGTTGTTACCCTTTGGTTGCCTCCCAAGAAGCGCTTCTTTTAGGTCATTATCTTGACCAAACTCTGTGGATGTGTCAATCCACCTCAAATACCATGGTTTGCTTGAGGAGTCCAAGCAACCATCACTTTCCGGCATCCATGATGACAAGCACGGGCCACTTGATGCCCAAATATACCTTAAGTTCTCTCTTCACTGGCGAGTAGTAGACTCCTTCATCACCGCTTCCTTGATGATAATATGGAGTTGCAACCATAGGGGCCACCCCATACTTAGACAATTGGTAATCCGCGGTCACAGCGGTGAAATGCTTGCCATCCTCATCCTCTATGATCCGAAGAAAGCCGATTTTAGGAAAGAATTCTTCATTGAAGTGCTTCATAACCAACATGCTTGCCTCCTTCATTCAACATGGGACACTTCTTAGGAAAGGGACTCCAATCTTTGTGTGTACTCCGGGCAAGCAAGAAAGGATTGGAAGGAGTTGAAGTCAACTTAGGGCTCTCTGCACAAAACCACGGGCAAAAATGAGAAACCACGGGCGTGGTTTGGTCAGGTAGGTCGTGGTTCTGGTAATATTTGGCTACGACATGGTTTTCCACGGGCAGAAAATAAGAAACCACGGGCGTGGTTTGGCCCTCTGGGCCGTGGTTCTGCTAGTTCTCTTCCTCCCTCGTGAGCTCTCCAACTGTGGTTCCGGGGTTGATGGTAAGGATGTCCAGGGGTGAGAGTACTTCATTGTACTCCTCCAAAGGTGAAGGAGGTGGAGGTAAGCCTTGAAGGAGGATAAACTTCTCTTGCAAAAGAGCAAGCCAATTCTCCTCAATCTTCCTCCTCATTTGTTCTTCTCTCTCTAAAGCCAATCTTCTTGCATCCTCCAGGGCCAAATCCTGGCCACAATTGCTCCCGAGATTCATTCAACTCTTCTTCAAGGTCTCTAATGGTCATAGTTGAATCGGGCACTTCTTGGATCTCCTCATGGTGAACCTCTTCTTATCGTAACACTTCTGCTTCAAGCTCTATGTGGGAACTCGAAAGGGAAGCAAGGTTGCTTTCTAGATCATCCATCATCCTCAACAAATGTTCCAATAATTATTCCACTCGGTCATTGTGAAGTTGATGGTGGGGTTCCACATAAGGCAATGTAGTCATGTGAGCTTGATCATGGGACTCATGATAGGCATTAAACTCCTCCCAATACTCAAACTCAACATGGAGAGGTCCTCAATCTTGGTTTTCCATCCACTCCTCATACTCCATGTTTTCAAGGTCATCTTAGAAGTACAATCCGTCCATGGCAAACATGAAAAGGCAAAGACAAAAACAACACAAGATCAAAAGTAACAAGAAAGATAAACACTATGAACAATCAAAAGCAAATGACTTAATCTAGACCTAGTCCCCTGCAGCGGCACCACAAACTTGTAACCCTAGAAATGTACGACACAAGGCAAGAGTGCCAAGAACTTGTTCGCTCAAAACATGCACACATAAAGTCTTAAATTTATAACTCGATCTAAAATCTTAAACTACCTAGCGAAACTCGCAGTGTACGGATCGTTATGTAGGAAGGAAAGTATTCCGAGGTCAAACACCTGGACTGAGGTGAAATCAAATCATTCAATGATCATGCATAGTGCAAATCTAAACTAAGATGGGATGAGGAATAAAGAAAGTGCAAAACACAATATTTTTGGTTGGTTTTGGGTGATCAACAAGGATCACAAATATATCAACACAAACAAGCAAACAAACACACAAACACAAGGATAAGTGATAAGAGGTAAGAAATGTGGATTCTAGAGATTCAGAATTCCGATTATGACAATGGACTCATGCTTCTAAACATCAAAGGAAAGCTGTGGTTGTTCGGAGTTGGGTGTTTCTCTAATGGGAGCAATTACCGGGTAAGTCTCATGCTCCACTAGTCTCGAACCTAAAGTCCTATTACCGGGTAAGTCTCAAGGAACCTAAGGACGGGAATTCTACACAAACCGGCCACTACCTAAGGGTCAAACCCCTCCTTACCGAGTAAGTCTCAGAAAAGGTAACTCTTAGGCAACGATCCTAGCACACTCAATCCAATAGCGGCTTTTTTGGCTCACTACTACCTAGAGTTCATAATCTTATGTATCTATGAGAGGAAATCACCGGGTAAGTCTCATTCCTCAAAAATGTTGCTAACATTAGGTCACCCTAAGCTAGATTAGGCTCAACAAACACTAGGATTTCAACACATCTACATCCTAACATCCAGATTTATCAATATAAGTACAACAAAACAAAACCACGGGTGGATCATGGAAACCAGGGCCGTGGAAGCATGAAGAACAGGCCGTGGTTTGGGTATGAGTTAGGGTTTCGAACACAAATCCATCCTAAGCTAACATGTAAGTCCATACAATCATAGTCTAAAGTATAAACATCATTCCTTCACCCTAGAATCACAACGACTTAGCCAATAACATTCATTTCAAGATCAAACATCATTATACAAGCATGCATGCATTCCATTACAAGAAAATTAAGATAAGAACTGTTCGTTCCAAAAGGTGTGTGTCAGCTTTAAAATTTATAACCCAAGAAGTATGCTTGAACAATATGTGAACCCGCAGTGTACGGATCAATTGTAATAAAAGTGAGAATTCCAGGGGTCGAACACAGGGACTATGGTGAAACAAAGCACGGAATCAGGTAGTCAAATATTGCTAATAACTACGAATTAAAGCAATCAAAGACGATATAAAGTCAAATAAAGGGAATGCGAATTCTAGGGATTAAAGCATCCAGTTGTGGTTCTGACTCAAGATCTCAAAGGATAGTGCGGACAAAGTTGAGGCTTGCAAAGAGAAGGTGTTTCTAAGGTGGGAATAGATCACCGGGTAAGTCTCACTACTCACTATCCCAAACCAAGCTCCTATTACCGGGTAAGTCTCAAGGTACTAAGGAAAGGAACTATAGTCTCAAACAAACACACCACCCAAGGGGATAGAATCAACCTTTACCGGGTAAGTCTCAGACTAACTCACAAAGATGGAATGAAGGAACACTCAAACCCAATTAAAGGATAAACCTTCATTACCTACACTCATGATCTTGGGTAAACAAACAAAGGAATCACCGGGTAATTCTCATCCTAGGCTTGCATTGAACCAGGAAAGGTGTAATAAGGATAGGATTTGGCAAACTTAAACTCTTAACTCAGATAAGGTTCAGGAAAGGTTATCCTCGCTCAGTCTATGTACCATCTCGTTCAAGATGTTCCACAACTGACCGAGGTGTTCTACGGTTAAGGTAAAGGCTCGAGCTTTCAGGGTCCTGCTGGGATTAAGATCATTCTATCATCGTCTTTCACACAACTTTCAGCCAATCACATTAGAATCGCATAAGAAACTTAGCCAACAATCATCATGATAACAATAATCAAATTAATGGGAAAGGAATCAATATTCGAACAAGTAAACCTTAAGAAAAAGGTCTCAATAACTGAATCAAATAATCAACAAACAAGCGTTCCTCAATCATAACTCAGCAAAGACAACAAACCAAAAGGAATCTAAGAAGATCTTACAAACTCCTTTAAAAGCCAACTCCAACTATGATTCCTTCCTTCCTTCAACTTCAACCTTTCAATTCTTCCTTCAAAGTTCCTTCAAAACTCCAGAAAATCCCTCAATTGCTGGATGCCCTAAGCATGGTTGAACTTGTGAAAAACCCAACCCTTTATATAGGAGAATTATCTTTCAAAGATAATAATATCTTAAAAAGATAATTTCCTAGAAAATATTTCCATATCTCTTAAAATAAATCTGCCAAATATAATATCTTCCTTCCAGAAATCCAGGCAAAAATATAAGATATCCTCCTTGCAAAAATAAAAGATCTCAGCCAAAAATAAAGATCTCGCCGGCGACAGGGTGTTCACCTCGGTCGGGACGCTCCTCAAGATCACCTCGGTCGAGGTGGTACTGTAGCTGACCGAGGTGAATCTCAACTGAATGTAGAATCTCTCGAATCTGGTTCAAAATCAATCTTCTTAATCATTTCCATGCTTCCTGAGATCTTCTTAAAGCTCCAGAATGTAGCTCCAATGACTCCTTAGCTTCCTTAGCTCCATATCGGTCCAAAACGTGCTATTTTACCTACAATTACAATGAAACTAGGTGTAGACCTCGATTCCCGCAAAGGTAGACAAAACAACAATATAATCAAAGAATGTACATCCATACATGTATATTTATGAAGATAAAACGTCTAAACTAGCCCCAAAATATAGACTATAATACATGCTATCAAAATACCCCATACTTGTCCCTTGCTTGTCCCCAACCAAGTTCTAAATCTTAGATACAAGATAGAATGGATTATAAGTCAGAAATATCAATGAAAAAAACATTTCAAAACCTTTTGTGGTGTGCTCTACTCATAGATCACTCTTAGAGAATGCTTCATGGCAATAAAATCAAGACATGATCAAAACATTTGATGAATATTAGAAAGCTGTTTATCTTTACATAAAATCATAGAATGCATAATAAATCATATTTATCGAAATCAATCATGTATAATCCATTTTAATCCACAAAGTCAATTAACAAGCTTGAGGTCTTAAGGGCTTCCAAAAGAGGTCAAGAAATGTGTCAGGGTGGGATGTATATAGGGTAATGTTGTGCTAGAATCCGGGAATAGGATCTTACTTCACTTTCTTTGAATCTCAACATCTTCCACCAATAAGCTTTGCTTATTTTTACTTTACTTTTTGGGATGCATGGACAGAGGTGCACAATAACCGAAGCCTAGGAGATCAGCAATCATCAATTTCTCGAGATGCCTCAACCCTTGAAGCACATACCAAGACCCGTTAGGAATATCGCTCAATCCGACTTTGACAATACACAAACACCCGACTATGTGAATGGTGCCGAGTTACTCATCATCATGATTGACTTCCCCATACCTAATTGTTTCTTTCTAAGACTTCAGCCCAACATCTCAACTTCACTTTCACTTGCTTTTCTTTGCTTGCTTCCAAATTCCCGGATAGGTGAAAGGGAGGCAAATATGTATATGAGGGGCTAAAGCATGATCAAGAAGAAGAAGAGAAGAGAATGAATTACCTTAGTCATCCCAGGAAGAATGTGAGAGAACTCATCATGTGGTGTCAACCTTCAAGTCCAACATAATTTTGATAAAAACAAAGTATTAAACATGCTAAAACTTCAAACAAAGCATTTTGCAACTTAAACATATCATAAAACCTTTCGAGCATATAAAGATTTCAAAACTAATCTGCAAACATAATCATCATTGAGGTCATATCCAGAGAAGAAGCAAAAAACTTTTCGAAAACTCTCAGTTAAGAACCCACCTCGGTCGAGGTGTTCTGGCGTTATCCGAGGTGTTCAACCTCGATCGGCCATGAACATCCCGGTCGAGGTCATAAAAGAATTTTTCAAACCAGTTTTCGACGTTTTTCTCAAACAAAAACCTGTATGTATGCATGTTATTGTAGATAAGCTTATAAACCCAAGTAAAGCAGAATAAGATCATAATATCCGGGAGTCATACAAACATACACACATAAGTCAAGTAATACATCCACAATACCCCATACTTGGGACACATTGTCCCAATGGGTCAAATATAAGTCTAGAATCAGAAAACTCACCGGACCTAGCTGAACTGCATAATAACTAAATAAAGAAAATCCATGCAACTCTAATCCTCGTCAGTTGGCGGCGGTGGTGGATGTGGAATGTAGGGGTGTTGGGATGGATCAAACGGGTAGCCCATCATCTACTGAAACTGAATCTCCATCATGCGACGCTGGTAATGCTGGCTCTCCCTATCTAATGCATCCATCCATCGGTGTATCTACGCTCATCCTCAAAGCGCTAGGACATGTCTACTGTCATAGACACATAAGAATCAATCATCTGCTCAATCAACTCATCAATCCGTCGGTGGGCCTCGGGATCTCTACGTTTGTGGGATCTGCGCAGAGGTGGTGGTGGTGGTGCTGTTGTCTCCTCCTCTGTCTCCTCGTCATCAAGGTCGACAACTGGTACACTAGGGCCGCCGGTATCAGTAGCGGTGTCCATAGCAGCTCCTCCATCATAATCATCCTCATCATCAACAACAGCGTCTTTGGCATTTTGCATGTAAGGAAACCAGGCAACGGACCAGTACTGACGGTTGAAGATGGAGAACTGGGATGACCACAAAATGCCCTATGGAGCCGTCGTCTCCCATGGCATAGCGACATAGGGCGTGCTGAGACCACGAGGGACGAGGATACGTCTGATGGTCATCTCCTGAAGTCCTAGCGGCTTTGCAGCCGCAACAAGTGCACATGTAGTCAAATCTAGACCCATGGCAGTAGCAATGTGGGTCACCGAGCCTCCACAACAGATATCTCCCTTCGACTTGCCCTTGATCCTATGCAAGTCCTCAACTAACATACCGGCAAAGTCAGGCACTCCCCCTGTGACCATACAGAATACACTCAAAAGCTCCCCCTGTATGATCTTCTGGGGCGTCTCAGTACGCGCCAGAAGAGTCTCGTTGAATATCCTATGAGCTAGGCGGAAGGCTAAGTGGAATCAGATGCGCTCTCTGGGATCTCCAAGTCTCTACCTATCATTGTGCTCAACCACATTGGCTATCTCACCCCAGAAATCTCGAGCTACGGCTTGGGAAGGAAAGTCAGAGACGGTGGGGGTAAGGAAGCCAAAGATCTCTCTAAACTGGTCCATCGACACGATATAGTTCTAGTTCAGCAACCGGTACTTGATGCTGCTGCACTCCGACATGTGATTGACAGAACTCACGAACTCCATAGTCGGCTCTAAGTAAGCCGGCGCTCTAACCTCCATGAAATCCTCCAGTCCTACCATGGATATCATCTTCCTCAAGTCCTCCGCCACGTGGAGGCATTCAAAGGCAGAAACGTCTAGAAAGCGCGGGGCAACAATAAGACGCTCGCAAATACGATCAAAATCAGCCTAGTGATGCTCATGTATCACCGGAATCGTACGTTGAGATGCAGAAGAAATAGAGGCACTACTGGGTCTATCTCGAAAGACCAGCTGGCGATCAGATCTACTGCTCATGATTTCTGACAGAAGAACACCTCAGTTGCTCTGACAATCACCTTGGCCGAGACACAGCCGACTGGACCGAGGCGAAGGGCTGTTCGTTCGTAACTTTCAGATTTGTAAGTTATTTTCCCCCAAATCACTACGAAATGCTTCCTAAGGGGTACTTATATCTTTTTCAACAAGAGACAGTGGCAACCAAAGCCAGATCTGTGCAAATTCAGTGGAAGAAGAAGATTTAGGGTTTTTGAATAAAATACCTAGATTGTGCAGAATTGGAGCATTTTCCTTGCTGATTGATGCTTTGAAATCGATCCTCTTGCTTCCTCCGGTGTAATCGAACCAAAAATCGTGGAAGACGAGCAAGGAACGAAGATTTGAGGGTTAAGCTTGGGAGGGAAAAATGAAGAGAGAGAAAACCGTCTCGCCTTTTATACTCCTCGCTGAATTTTATTTCACCTCGGTCGAGGTGGTCCCGACCGGACCGAGGTGTCTGATTGGATGTCAGACCTAGTCGCCTCGGTTGCCCCAAGAATATCTCGGTCGAGGTGCTGTGACAGCAACCGAGATGTGTCTTAGTCAAGCTTCGTCTTCTCAAATTCTCGAACTTTTGTCCTTCAAGTGTAGCTCCTGAGCTGTAATCCTTCCTTAGAAAGTACCTGGTTTCTGTCTAGAGGATGCTAAAAACAAAGCAAAACAAACTATCTAAAACTAAGCTAGAAAAAGGGAAAAGAAAGCAATACCTTGGGTTGCCTCCCAAGAAGCGCTTGATTTAAGGTCACTAGTTGGACCATATATCATCCTTAAACAAGGTATAGCGGTGCAATCTCCTCAACCTGGACTTCCGGTCGGTACTTCTTCAGCCTATGACTGTTGACCTTAAAGCTTCCGCTTGTTTCACCCCAAATCTCAACTGCACCATAGGGAAAAACATGTTTCACAATGTAAGGTCATGTCCATCTAGAATTAAACTTACCTGGAAAGAGACAGAGGCGGGAGTTGAAGAGTAGAACTAGATCTCCTTCTTTGAATTCCTTAGGAATGATATGCTTGTCATGCCATCTTTTCGTTCTTTTCTTGTAGATCTTGGCATTCTCATAAGCGTTTTAAGTGCAGCTCCTCTAGCTCATTGATGTCCAATAGTCTCTTTTCTCCGGCTTCCTTGATGTCGAAGTTCAACCACTTGATTGCCCAATATGCCTTGTGCTCTAGCTCAACGGGTAGATGACAAGACTTTCCATATACCAAATTGTAAGGGGTGGTACCAATGGGAGTCTTGAATGCGGTCCTATAAGCCCAAAGAGCATCGTCAAACTTCATGGACCAATCCTTCCTCGTCCTAGAGACGGTCTTCTCCAAAATTGCCTTGATTTCTCTATTCGAGATCTCGACCTGCCCACTAGTTTGAGGGTGATAAGGGGTTGCTACCTTGTGGGTTACCCCATACTTCGATAAAAGTGCTTTAAACTTTCGGTTGATGAAATGTGTTCCTCCATCGCTGATGATGATGCGTGGTGTCCCAAAGCGTGGAAAGATAGTTCGATGGAAGAACTTCACAACCACCATGGCGTCATTAGTGGGGGAGGCGATAGCTTCCACCCATCTAGAGACGTAATCAACAGCTAGGAGAATGTAGAGGTTCCCTGCGGATGATGGGAAAGGTCCCATGAAATCTACTCCCCATACATCAAAGATCTCAACTTCAGAAATATTGTTGAGTGGAATCTCGTTCCTTCTAGACAAATTCCCTGTTCTTTGGCATGCATCATAAGAAACAACAAACGTTTGCACATCCTTAAATAATGTAGGCTAAAAGAAACCAGAGCGTAATACCTTAGCGCACATTTTGTGAGCGCTAGCATGTCCTCCACAAGGAAGCGAGTGGCAATGCCGTATAACACTAGCAACTTCATCCTCCGGAATGCATCGTCGAAGCATCCCATCCGGACCTCTCTTAAACAGTAGAGGTTCATTCCAGTAGTAGTGGCGTACATCCTTGAAGAACTTCTTCCTTTGAGCGTACGTCAATCCGGGCGGTATTTCCAGGCAAACAAGGTAATTGACAATATCAGCATACCAAGGCTCTTTACCATCAGAAACTTGGCGGAGCAAGTGCTCCACCAACTGTAAATGACTCTCAGAAAAAAGAATCAGGAAGTTTATTGTCCTCAGTTGAAAACATCTCGCTTGCTGTCTCGGTCAGTGTCCGAGGTGGTTGACCGAAATGTTCTTCAAATAAGAACACCTCGCTTGGTCCAGAAAGTGCCTCGGTTGAGGTACTAGAACTGGGATCGAAACCTAAATTGCTTGTCTTCCCCTGAATTAGTTTTTCAATCTTATCTCCTGGATTTGCTTCCAATGCTTTTAAGCTCCGTATATCTGCATCACAAGAGACATCTATACCTTCCTCCATTAAACTAAAACTAAGAACTCTTTCAAAAGGGTCATTAATAAGGATATAGTTCACCAATTGTCTTGATTCTTCTTCATCATAGATGTTGAAGATATCGTCTTCCAACGGCTCTCCTTTCATTGTAGCAAGCAATGCAAACTCCACTTGATCTCCACCACTGTTGAATTTCAACTTGGCATTCTTACAATCCACATTACAACTCGAAGTTACTAGAAATGGTCTCTTGAGAATGATAGGAACGGGATAATCTGCGGGAATGTCAAGTACAACAAAATCTATAGGTAAGTAGAAATTACCTAACTTGATGGGAACGTCTTCCAAAATTCCCACGGGATGGGTAATGGAGCGATCCGCCATGTATAGCTTAATCTTCACCGGCTTGGGCTCTCCAAGTCCGACTCTCTCACATAGCTCCAGCGGGATGATACTTACGCTGGCTTCTAGATCACACAACGCCTCATAAGTTACATCCTCAACTTGGATGAGAATGCAAAATGAACCGGGATCTCTTAATTTGGGAGGCATCTTCTCCTTTATGATTTGAATGAGCTCCGAAGACTTAGATGTCATCCTCACTCCCCCAAAATCTTCCAGCTTCCTCTTCCTTGATAGAATCTCTTTCAAAAACTTCCCATAGGCGGGCATCCCTAGAATGGCATTAAGGAAAGGGATGTTAATGTGCAGTTTATTCATTAGGTCTAGAAACTTACCAAAATGCTTGTCTAGATGTGCTCTCGCCCTTGACTGAGGGAATGGAAGTGGTGGTTTATAAGCAGAAGGTGGAACATAAACTTCAGTTTCATCTTTCGCTTTCTGGGGCTCCACCTCGGTTGGCACCTCGACCGAAGTGTTCGTCTGGTCGTAGATCGACCGAGGTACTGGATATGCAGTTTTCAGTCCACTTCATGTCGTTATTGCCATAATTTGTCCCTTAGGGTTGCTCTTTGTCCTTGCTGGGAAATTCCCTGGATCTCTCGGCGCTTCATTTGCCTTGTTAAAGAATTGTTGCTCTAAGGCTTTTTGTGCCTTCGAAATTGAAGTCATCGATGTCTCCATAACGTTGAGCTTGATCAGAATTGCCTCCAGCACTGCATCCTTCTTTTCTGGTTGAGACGAACTCGATCCAGACTCCTGGCTTCTCAATGGAGTAGAAGAAGAAGAAGAAGAGGAGGGGTTAAAAGCATTATTAGCATGAGAATAAGGGTTACCGGGATTTTGTTGATTAGATCTCCAATTGTTGCTGTTGGAGTTTCTATTATTGTTGTAATTGTTGTTCCGTGGCCCTTTATAGTTATTTCTTCCTTGATATCCTCCATCTTGCTCCTTCTTTGTTTGAGCTACTAAAAGCTCCTTCAATGCCTTTACCTCATTGCTAAGCGAGGTGAGTTGAGCTCCATTTGATGATGTGTCTTGGAAGCTTACTCCATTTTCAGTTCCTTGATGGGAGTACTTATCCATGTGTAGAGCTTGCTTTTCAATGAAATATCAAGCTTCATCTATCGGCATTTCCATGAATGTGCCGGCTGAAAGTAGTGGGAGATCGAATTGAGTTGCTCCATCCAAACCTTTGAAATAAATTTCCAGCAACTCGATCTTTGGAATCTCATGATGTGGGCAATCCAATAGAATATCCTTGAATCTCTCCCATGACTTGGACAAACTCTCCTTGTCCTTCATAATAAAAGCATTGATTTTTCCCCTCATTTCAGCAGTCTTAGAGGGAGGAAAGAACTTAGTAACTCTATCGTCATCTCTTCCCAAGTGTTGATTTTTCCGGCCGGAAGAGATTGATATCAAGCAAGTGCCTTGTCTTTCAAAGAGAAATAGAAAGGCCTCAACTTGTAGTTGTTGTTCTCCAGTCTTGAAGGTCTCGAGGTCTCCATCAGAATTTCATAGTTTTGCAAATGCTGATGCAGAGACTCGCTCTCCAAACCTCCAAATTGACATTGTCGGATCATGGTTAGAACTTGCGGTTGAAGTTCATAATCATGCTCAGTTGGATCACCTAGGTATACTCCTGGACGCCTGACTTACTGATTAGAGTCCATCCTCTGTCCTAGGGTTTATGGAACTCCAGCAAAAAGATCATCTCGGATAGGTATCCGAGGTGGTAGGTGTACATCGGCCGGGGCAACATGAACTGGGTCCTGCCTCGGTCGAGGCAAAAACTGGGCCCTTAGAGCGGCCATATCTGCTTCAATTCCTTATGTTCTAGCGCGAGTCTCTTCTCTCTCTCTCGCTACAGCTCTTCTCTATTGAGGCGTAGTTGTTCCAATGCCTCCTTCAATTCGGCTTCAAGATCGCGATCATCTTGATTGGCCATCTTAGCATCTTTTAATCTTCGCTTGTAAGTCTTTTCTGGTTCAGGATCGTAAGGAACGATTTCCTTTCCAGCACGAGTTCTTCGCATAAACCTAAGGAAAGATCCTGCGAAAACACTCAAGTAGAGTACTCAAATGCAACAAGGGCAATAGCCCCAAAAGACAACCGAAACCGGCTTGGTCTAGACCAAGTCCCCGGCAACGGCGCCAAAAACTTGTTTGCTCCAAAAGGTGTGTGCAAGCTTTAAAATTTATAACCCAAGAAGTATGCTTGAACAATATGCGAACCCGCAATGTACGGATCAATTGTAATAAAAGCAAGAATTCCAGGGGTCGAACACAGGGACTATGGTGAAACAAAGCACGGAATCAGGTAGTCAAATATTGCTAATAACTACGAATTAGAGTCCATCCTCTGTCCTAGGGTTTATGGAACTTGACATACAATTCTCTATCCCGTAATAACTGCATCACTATCCTTAGATGTTCTTCCTCTCTGCTACGAGAGTACACCAGGATGTCGTCTAGGAAGACCACCACAAACTGATCCAGAAAGTCGATGAATATGCCATTCATCAACTCCATAAAGACAGCGGGCGTATTTGTGAGCCCGAATGGCATCACAACAAACTCGTAGTGGCCATACTGAGTCCGACATGTTGTCTTATGCACATCCTGCTCTCTCACCCTCAGCTGGTGATAACCCGAGAGTCGATCGTAGAGAACACAGTCACTCCTTGAAGCTGATCTAATAAGTCATCAATGTGAGGCAATGGATACTTGTTCTTGATGGTTACCTTGTTCAACTCTTTATAGTCAATGCACAGTCTCAACGATCCGTACTTCTTCCGCATGAAGAGAACAGGTGCTCCCCACGGGGATACGCTAAGGCGGATGAAGCTCTTCTCAACCAACTCCTCGAGTTGCTTCTTCAGCTCTAACAACTCGATAGACGGCATACATTATGGGGCCTTCGAGATCGGTCTTGTACTAAGCTCCAACTCGATACCAAAGTCTACCCTCCTTTGAGGCGGCAAACTGGATGGCTCAGCAAACACATCCATAAAGTCACAGACCACAGGGATGTCCTCTAACGCTGGGCTCCCACCCTCCTTCATGGCATAACACTAGAAGGTCTCACAACCTTGTGTGATCAATCTCACTGCTCGTACTGCACTAATAATCATACCCGTCTTCCCAAGGTCCCAACCTCAGAAGACCTCAATTTGTCCTAACTCGGTAGAGACCGTCACGGTACCTCCTACAAACATCTAGCACATCATGATGTCTATCCATCCAATCCATACCCAGAATGACTTCCTCATGCACCAGCGGCATGACAAAGAAGTCTACAACCAAATCACGGTTTCCTAAATGTATAGGACAACCGTGTACCTTTCAAGTACATCTAACCTGACCCTCATCTAGTAACCCTATCAGGAAAGGTCTACCCTCTACTATATCTAAGGCCAGTCTATCCACACATGCATCAGATATGAAAGAGTGCGTCGCACCCGTATCAAACAAAACTCTAAGAGGTACACCATGGATCAGAATGGTACATGTAGCAGTGGGTGCTGGCGGCTCCTCAGCTATCCTCAGCTCAAAAACTCTACCTTGAGCTCCTCTAGTGTCATTGGTACCACCATCTCTACCCCTACCTCTACTCGGTCATGGAGCAAACCCTAAGTAGCAGGTGTGTCTAGGACTCTCTGATGTCCTTGTGTTGGGTGCTGAGGCAGTCTCTGCCCACCTTCCGCTGCACCTGCAGGGGAATAACCCTGTTGTGATGACGCCTTGCCCTGACGGAAAAATGTAGCCCTATATCCCGGCTTCCCACAAGAGAAGCAAGTCAGTGGTGCTCTCGGGCACTCTGTCCTCATATATCCATACGCCCCGTAGTTGTAACACTGCCGGCCTCTCTCAGAAGTTTGTGCAGACACTGGACCACTCAAGCGGTCCTGAGACTGGTCTCGCCCGTATCCAGATGCTCCAGTACCAATTTGTCCTGTACGCTGTCTCTTCTCAGACCGTCCCGTTTGAGAAGTCCTCCTCTGTCTAGCCCGCTCACGCTTGTAAGCTGAGCCTCTATCGTGGTAGTCTGTCAAATACTCACAATGAAATCCCGCCATGTAAGACTGTTTACTCTCCCTCAGTCAACGGGAGAACAAATACACATGTTGGTCCTCAGAAGGTGCAGCTAGACCCAGTAATGCCAGCTTTTTCTTACAACGACTGATGGCATCAACTATCGGCATATCCTCGAAGCCTGCCTCCACAAAGTCCCACAGTTTCTCCCTCCTCAGTGAGGCAGGGAAGAAACGCTCTTTGATCATAGCCCTCATCTAGTCATAACCGGAAGCTCGGGCTTGCATAGTCCTCCACCACTAATGAGCTAGATCACGGAATAGAGTCTGAACTAACTCTATCCGTCTGACCTCTGGACATCTGATAGACTCAAGGGATGAGTTTACATTCCCAATCCAAACCTCAGTCTCCAATCCCATCTTCCCAAAGTAAGGGGGTACGCCCAGCTGATGAAATGCCTTCAACTAAGTGTTTGGTCGAGCCCCTTTATTCTCCTCTGGAGCTCTAGAAACCTCAACAGCATGTGCCGGTCTAACTGGCACCTGAGTAGCTCCCTGAAATAACTCAGAAGATCCCACCTGTGTTGGCAGATCCGGGCCACATCTACCCGCTCTGGCAGCCTCCTCAACCCTTCTGATCTACGCGCGGAACTCTGGACCCCTCATAGAGACATGATCCGAGCCATCTGATTGGACTCGCTGTGATCGTTGCCTCGCAGATCCACCGCTCCAAGTCTCAAGAACGATTCTCTCAACTACATCCTCATGTACCTCCTATGCTATAGGCGGATCAACAGCGGTAGCTGGTCCCTGGCCTACCACTACTGGAGGAAGGGTGATCTACCTTTGTCTTGTCCAACTACAGATGTCGCTCTAGTCTGAGCCATCTGCGGGGTTTTCACACCTAACTTATAAGGCTATATATATGCCATATGTATAGATATATATATATATATATATATATATATATATATATATATAATACTTAATCCAGCATACATGCAATCATATCATCACATAATAGGTATATATATATATATATATATATTGTGGAGATCCTCAAAAGGGTGATGGCTTTCCGTACACACTATCCCAAAACACTATACTCGTTTCAAAGCCAAAATCCTTTTGAAAAGTCACACCCCTTTCGGGTTCTGTTTATTTATCTATTCCACCTTTATTGCAGATTGCATGTGCCATTGTTGTCAGCCTAAGGCTCTAATACCAACTTTGTAACACCCCAAATCCGCGGGACTCGGGGCGTCACATGGGCTAGGATCTCACAATGGATCCTGACCCTAGCCTGACAACAAGTTCACTAGATCTTACAACAAGACACAAATAGATTAAAACCAAATACATAAAACTGTATCATATATATACATCAAAAGGTTTACAACATCACAACCGAGTACAAAACAACAACCATAAACATCCAAGTACAAAACATCCCATATCCCACGAACAACCTAGTGTACGGAAGCCCTCGGCTGATCACCCATTTGGCTCACTCTGCAGTCTTCCTAACCTACAGATCATCTACAACACGGTATAAACCGTTGTCTTTCAAAGAGAAATAGAAAGGCCTCAACTTGTAGTTGTTGTTCTCCAGTCTTGAAGGTCTCGAGGTCTCCATCAGAATTTCATAGTTTTGCAAATGCTGATGCAGAGACTCGCTCTCCAAACCTCCAAATTGACATTGTCGGATCATGGTTAGAACTTGCGGTTGAAGTTCATAATCATGCTCAGTTGGATCACCTAGGTATACTCCTGGACGCCTGACTTGCTGATTAGAGTCCATCCTCTGTCCTAGGGTTTATGGAACTCCAGCAAAAAGATCATCTCGGATAGGTATCCGAGGTGGTAGGTGTACATCGGCCGGGGCAACATGAACTGGGTCCTGCCTCGGTCGAGGCAAAAACTGGGCCCTTAGAGCGGCCATATCTGCTTCAATTCCTTATGTTCTAGCGCGAGTCTCTTCTCTCTCTCTCGCTGCAGCTCTTCTCTATTGAGGCGTAGTTGTTCCAATGCCTCCTTCAATTCGGCTTCAAGATCGCGATCATCTTGATTGGCCATCTTAGCTTCTTTTAATCTTCGCTTGTAAGTCTTTTCTGGTTCGGGATCGTAAGGAACGATTTCCTTTCCAGCACGAGTTCTTCGCATAAACCTAAGGAAAGATCCTGCGAAAACACTCAAGTAGAGTAGTCAAATGCAACAAGGGCAATAGCCCCAAAAGACAACCGAAACCGGCTTGGTCTAGACCAAGTCCCCGGCAACGGCGCCAAAAACTTGTTTGCTCCAAAAGGTGTGTGCAAGCTTTAAAATTTATAACCCAAGAAGTATGCTTGAACAATATGCGAACCCGCAATGTACGGATCAATTGTAATAAAAGCAAGAATTCCAGGGGTCGAACACAGGGACTATGGTGAAACAAAGCACGGAATCAGGTAGTCAAATATTGCTAATAACTACGAATTAAAGCAATCAAAGACGATATAAAGTCAAATAAAGGGAATGCGAATTCTAGGGATTAAAGCATCCAGTTGTGGTTTTGACTCAAGATCTCAAAGGATAGTGCGGACAAAGCTGAGGCTTGCAAAGAGAAGGTGTTTCTAAGGTGGGAATAGATCACCGGGTAAGTCTCACTACTCACTATCCCAAACCAAGCTCCTATTACCGGGTAAGTCTCAAGGTACTAAGGAAAGGAACGATAGTCTCAAACAAACACACCACCCAAGGGGATAGAATCAACCTTTACCGGGTAAGTCTCAAACTAACTCACAAAGATGGGATGAAGGAACACTCAAACCCCATTAAAGGATAAACCTTCATTACCTACACTCATGATCTTGGGTAAACAAACAAAGGAATCACCGGGTAAGTCTAATCCTAGGCTTGCATTGAACCAAGAAAGGTGTAATAAGGATAGAAGTTGGCAAACTTAAACTCTTACATCATATAAGGTTCAGGAAAGGTTATCCTCGCTCAGTTTATGTACCATCTCGGTTGAAATGTTCCACAACAGACCGAGGTGTTCTACGGTAAAGGTAAAGACTCGAGCTTTCAGGGTCCTGCTGGGATTAAGATCATTCTATCATCGTCTTTTCCACAACTTTCAGCCAATCACCCTAGAATCGCATAAGAAACTTAGCCAACAATCATCATGATAACAATAATCAAATTAATGGGAAAGGAATCAATATTCGAACAAGAAAACCTTAAGAAAAAGGTCTCAATAACTGAATCAAATAATCAACAAACAAGCGTTCCTCAATCACAACTCAGCAATGACAACAAACCAAAAGGAATCTAAGAAGATCTTATAAACTCCTTCAAAAGCCAACTCCAACTATGATTCTTTCCTTCCTTCAACTTCAACCTTTCAATTCTTCCTTCAAAATTCCTTCAAAACTCTAGAAAATCCTTCAATTGCTGGATGCCCTAAGCATGGTTGAACTTGTGAAAAATCCAACCCTCTATATAGGAGAATTATCTTCTAAAGATAATAATATCTTAAAAAGATAATTTCCTAGAAAATATATGCATATCTCTTAAAATAAATCAGCCAAAAATAAAGATCTCACCGGCGACAGGGTGTTCGCCTCGGTCGGGACGCTCCTCAAGCTCACCTCGGTCGAGGTGGTACTGTAGCTGACCAAGGTGAATCTCAACTGAATGTTGAATCTCTCGAATCTGGTTCAAAATCAATCTTCTTAATCATTTCCATGCTTCCTGAGATCTTCTTGAAGCTCCAGAATGTAGCTCCAATTACTCCTTAGCTTCCTTAGCTCCATATCGGTCCAAAACGTGCTATTTTACCTACAATTACAATGAAACTAGGTGTAGACCTCGATTCCCGTAAAGGTAGATAAAACGAAAATATAATCAAAGAATGTACATCCATACATGCAGATTTATGAAGATAAAACGTCTAAACTAGCCCCAAAATATAGACTATAATACATGATATCAAGAAAAATGAAAGAGAATGAACTAAGCTGAAATAGAAGGTTATAACAATCTCACAAAGCTTGAAGGGCAGCTCCAAGTCGGATTTTACAAGCTTCCACAAGAATCTCACTTAAAACCACTCAAACTCACTCTAGATCTTAAGATTGATAATGTTCTAATCTAATATCCCCCAAGAACACCTACAAGGGGCTTGGAAGAGAGCAACAAGAGGAGAGAGAGTCCTTCTTAGCAGTCCCCAAGGCCAGCATGCAAAAGCAGCTCAAGTACCCCACCAAAGGAAAGCAAAGATCGGGCAAAGGAATCATGTGACAAGTGTCAAAGCTGTCCACGAAGAAACCACGGGCAAAATGATGAAACCACGGGCGTGGAATTGGCCTTTGGGTCGTGGTTCTGCACCAGAAGCCCTCCTTGGATCACAAAGTCATGAATTGGTGCAAGGCATGCACCAATAAGGTTTTTTGTGTTCTCCTTTGCTCCTAGCTTGCTCCTTAAAGAGTCCGGATGAGTGCCACCACAAGGAATGATCCTCGAATGTATCGATTAAGTCCAAAATCTCCCCAAAATACCTACAAAAGCTCGTGTAGACATCTATTTCGACAATATGGATGGCTTAAGCGTAAATGTCACAAACTAATACGGAAACATGCATGAATGGAAAGGAAAACTATCTAAAAGAGTGCCTAAACTAGTGTCATAAATCATGTCATCAAAAACCATTACAACCACTCAAATCCACAATTGCACGCTAAGCAAGCCCTATGGACTTACCTGAAATACTCGTAATCATGTACCGCGTCACAGTTTCCCCTTGAGGAAACAATCAACGCCTACATAAGTAAGGCACACACAATAAAATGCTGCAAAGGTTAGGAGACATATCTCCTACACCTTATAACCATAACCAACCTGTAACTCACATCTAAACCTCATAATCCTCAACATACATAGAAGTGCCTAAGGCACATACCCAACATACAACTCAACAAGCTCATCCTCAACCATACTAGCCTAGCCATATCTAAAGCCAAGGCTAAAGAAAAGGAAGGAAGGAAACATACCAACTAGGTATGCCTCGGATACGCACCGGCGGAAGCAAGAGGCGCAAGGCACAACAATAGTGAGGCACAGGGGTGGCTCATTGTAGGCGTAGGGGTGACTCATACCAGACGCAGGTGCGGCTCAGGTCTGGCGCAGGGGCAGCTGGTGTATAAAGGCTTGGTCTTCGACTTCTTTTCGATCTTTCTCTCGATCTCTCTTCACCTCTTCACCACACAACAAGCATACACGTACATATATACACTTGTATGAGCATCAAAACATCCAGGATAAATCCACACAAGCCTATGCTTGTGAAACCTAAGCTAAAGAGGAAGTTAAGAAGCAAAGAAGAAAGGATGAAGAGGAAAATGAAGAACTTACCACAAATGGGGCTAAATCAGAAGAAGGATCAACAACAAAACTCTACAGCTGGCTCTCCCAACTCAACAACAACATCAAACATCATCCTCATTCAAAGGCAAACTCCAAACTCTCACAAGCTCACGCAAGATCAAAGAAGATCAAGAAGAAGATTCAAAGGGAGATAGGAAGAGAAGAAGATGAACGTGCGGGGTAGAAGGCTGGAGAAGATGAAGCAAACCCTCATTAAGAAGCATGGGAAGCTTATATTGGAAGCCAACCCAAAAGCACGGTCAAGAGTCAACTAAGGTGGCTACAACCGCACAAATCCACAGGGGCGGATTTAGTGAGGTGTAGGGGCAGCCCTCATGATGCGTAAGGGCGGCTCAACCATACTCAGCACCTAAAAGACTAAGGCTCTTACATCACACTCGCCTAAAAACAAGTTTCGTCCCGAAACTTGCATGATCCCAATCTCTCGGATCCAAAAGCCGAGGTATAACACTCTCCCTCTCGAAGGCATCACAACTCTGCTCATAAGATCACAACTTATAGCATTCTATAACCTCAAGGCACATCATGGACGAATCATTACTCCAGCAACACAATCACATGCTCTAAACAAGGCATAGAGGAAAACCATCTCTAGCACCCACTAACCACATAACGGTGGCATGGAGGACAGCCGTCTCCAGCCAAAAACGTACGCATAATGTAACTACGTGAAGGAAAACCGTCTCAACTTACACTATGTTCATCAAAGGCAACATGGAAGAATAACCATCTCCATCTAATCTTAAACATATCACCATAGCATGGAGGAAAAAACCATCTCCAACTATACCTAACTCACGCTAGCAAACAAGATCTAAAAGATCATATGCACACATCACAACTAGCACGAAGACACAACATATCACATAAACACATAACATACACTCACCAAGATAGCAGTAAGATCTACTCGTGGATCCTACAGGTGCATCTTTCTCGGCATAAAAATCTGGATAGTTCCTTTGGATACTATCCTCGGTCTCCCATGTAACCTCCTCAGGTCCTCGTCTCGACCACTGTATCCTCAACATAGGAATGTCCTACGAACGCAGGCGTATCACACCTTGTTCTAGGACTGCAATTGGATGCTCAACAAAAGTGTGGTCCAGCTCAATCACCAAATCATCATAACTGACAATGTGTCTCGGATCTGCTATGTACTCCCTCAGTTGAGACACATGAAACACAGGATGAACGTCCTCTAATCTCGGTGGCAAAGCTAGTTTGTACGCTACTCTCCCAACCCTGTCCGGTATCTCAAAAGGACCGACATATCGAGGACTCAGCTTCCCCTTTTATGCAAAAAAGGGGAAGCTGAGTCCTGCTAACAAGTCGCACACTAAGCCATAAATCTGGCCACATCGGGCTTCAGCCTTCCCCACCAGTATGAGCGTCTCACATCCTGATATATCTTACTCGCATCGGGGTGTACAGAGTAAGTTATGGAGTGAGTTTCCTGCAGAATCCTCTACCTCAGATCCGCATCAGCGGGTACACAAACGCGGTCGCGGCATCTCATTACTCTATCTGCTCCTATGGAGAACAATGGTGCCTCACCACGAGACATCCTATCTCGTATCCTTATCAGCATCGGGCAGGTCCCCTACTTCTGTTGGATCTCACCCAACAGATCAGGTGGAACCTCTAAAGTGCTCAACTAGACATCCTCATCAGGAAACTAGATGTCCATCTCTAGCCAAGCTAGATCTCTCTCAAGTTGGGGCTCAACTGTCAATCTCGCAATCGCCTTCTCTCGAGGCGTATTCTTGCTTAGGGCATCGGCGATAACATTCGCCTTCCTTTGATGGTACAGAATCTCAAGGTTAAAGTCCTTGACCAACTCGAGCAATCTACGCTGGCGGTTATTTAATTCCCGCTGCGTGAAAATATACTTCAGACTCTTATGGTTTGTGAAGATCTAACATGTAGCATCATACAAGTAATGTCTCCAGATCTTCAATGCAAGAACTACCGCTGCCAACTCCAGATCATGAGCCGGGTAGTTCTCCTCATACGTCTTCAGTTGTCTAGACGCATATGCAATCACTCTACCACGCTGCATCAGAATACACCCCAAGCCTAGCTTGAATGCATCACTGTATACCACAAAATCCTCAATACCCTCTCACTGTGCAAAGATAGGAGCAGAAGTCAAACGCCTCTTCAACTCCTCAAAACTTTGGGCGCACTACTCAGACCATACAAATCTGGTAGTCTTCCTCAACAAGCTGGTAACTAGACGGGCAATCATGGAGAATCCTTCCACAAAGCGTCGGTAATAACCGGCTAAACCAAGAAAGCTACGCACTATCTTGACGTTCATCGGTGTTGTTTATGCTGCAACTAACCATATCTTCGCTGGATAAACCTTGATCCCATCGGCGGAGACAATATGGCCTAGAAATGCTACCTTTGGCATCCAGAACTCGCATTTAGAGAACTTGACATACAATTCTCTATCCCGCAATAACTGCATCACTATCCTTAGATGTTCTTCCTCTCTGCTACGAGAGTACACCAGGATGTCGTCTAGGAAGACCACCACAAACTGATCCAGAAAGTCGATGAATATGCCATTCATCAACTCCATAAAGACAGCGGGCGTATTTGTGAGCCCGAATGGCATCACAACAAACTCGTAGTGGCCATACTGAGTCCGACATGTTGTCTTATGCACATCCTGCTCTCTCACCCTCAGCTGGTGATAACCCGAGAGTCGATCGTAGAGAACACAGTCACTCCTTGAAGCTGATCTAATAAGTCATCAATGTGAGGCAATGGATACTTGTTCTTGATGGTTACCTTGTTCAACTCTTTATAGTCAATGCACAGTCTCAACGATCCGTACTTCTTCCACATGAAGAGAACAGGTGCTCCCCACGGGGATACGCTAAGGCGGATGAAGCTCTTCTCAACCAACTCCTCGAGTTGCTTCTTCAGCTCTAACAACTCGATAGACGGCATACATTATGGGGCCTTCGAGATCGGTCTTGTACTAAGCTCCAACTCGATACCAAAGTCTACCCTCCTCTGAGGCGGCAAACTGGATGGCTCAGCAAACACATCCATAAAGTCACAGACCACTGGGATGTCCTCTAACGCTGGGCTCCCACCCTCCTTCATGGCATAACACTAGAAGGTCTCACAACCTTGTGTGATCAATCTCACTGCTCGTACTGCACTAATAATCATACCCGTCTTCCCAAGGTCCCAACCTCAGAAGACCTCAATTTGTCCTAACTCGGTAGAGACCGTCACGGTACCTCCTACAAACATCTAGCACATCATGATGTCTATCCATCCAATCCATACCCAGAATGACTTCCTCATGCACCAGCGGCATGACAAAGAAGTCTACAACCAAATCACGGTTTCCTAAATGTATAGGACAACCGTGTACCTTTCAAGTACATCTAACCTGACCCTCATCTAGTAACCCTATCAGGAAAGGTCTACCCTCTACTATATCTAAGGTCAGTCTATCCACACATGCATCAGATATGAAAGAGTGCGTCGCACCCGTATCAAACAAAACTCTAAGAGGTACACCATGGATCAGAATGGTACATGTAGCAGTGGGTGCTGGCGGCTCCTCAGCTATCCTCAGCTCAAAAACTCTACCTTGAGCTCCTCTAGTGTCACTGGTACCACCATCTCTACCCCTACCTCTACTCGGTCATGGAGCAAACCCTAAGTAGCAGGTGTGTCTAGGACTCTCTGATGTCCTTGTGTTGGGTGCTGAGGCAGTCTCTGCCCACCTTCCGCTGCACCTGCAGGGGAAGAACCCTGTTGTGATGACGCCTTGCCCTGACGGAAAAATGTAGCCCTATATCCCGGCTTCCCACAAGAGAAGCAAGTCAGTGGTGCTCTCGGGCACTCTGTCCTCATATATCCATACGCCCCGTAGTTGTAACACTGCCGGCCTCTCTCAGAAGTTTGTGCAGACACTGGACCACTCAAGCGGTCCTGAGACTGGTCTCGCCCGTATCCAGATGCTCTTGTACCAATTTGTCCTGTACGCTGTCTCTTCTCAGACCGTCCCGTTTGAGAAGTCCTCCTCTGTCTAGCCCGCTCACGCTTGTAAGCTGAGCCTCTATCGTGGTAGTCTGTCAAATACTCGCAAAGAAATCCCGCCATGTAAGACTGTTTACTCTCCCTCAGTCAACGGGAGAACAAATACACATGTTGGTCCTCAGAAGGTGCAGCTAGACCCAGTAATGCCAGCTTTGTCTTACAACGACTGATGGCATCAGCTATCGGCATATCCTCGAAGCCTGCCTCCACAAAGTCCCACAGTTTCTCCCTCCTCAGTGAGGCAGGGAAGAAACGCTCTTTGATCATAGCCCTCATCTAGTCATAACCGGAAGCTCGGGCTTGCATAGTCCTCCACCACTAATGAGCTAGATCACGGAATAGAGTCTGAACTAACTCTATCCGTCTGACCTCTGGACATCTGATAGACTCAAGGGATGAGTTTACATTCCCAATCCAAACCTCAGTCTCCAATCCCATCTTCCCAAAGTAAGGGGGTACGCCCAGCTGATGAAATGCCTTCAACTAAGTGTTTGGTCGAGCCCCTTTATTCTCCTTTGGAGCTCTAGAAACCTCAACAGCATGTGCCGGTCTAACTGGCACCTGAGTAGCTCCCTGAAATAACTCAGAAGATCCCACCTGTGTTGGCAGATCCGGGCCACATCTACCCGCTCTGGCAGCCTCCTCAACCCTTCTGATCTACGCGCGGAACTCTGGACCCCTCATAGAGACATGATCCGAGCCATCTGATTGGACTCGCTGTGATCGTTGCCTCCCAGATCCACCGCTCCAAGTCTCAAGAACGATTCTCTCAACTACATCCTCATGTACCTCCTATGCTATAGGCGGATCAACAGCGGTAGCTGGTCCCTGGCCTACCACTACTGGAGGAAGGGTGATCTACCTTTGTCTTGTCCAACTACAGATGTCGCTCTAGTCTGAGCCATCTGCGGGGTTTTCACACCTAACTTATAAGGCTATATATATGCCATATGTATAGATATATATATATATATATATATATATATAATACTTAATCCAGCATACATGCAATCATATCATCACATAATAGGTATATATATATATATTGTGGAGATCCTCAAAAGGGTGATGGCTTTCCGTACATACTATCCCAAAACACTATACTCGTTTCAAAGCCAAAATCCTTTTGAAAAGTCACACCCCTTTCGGGTTCTGTTTATTTATCTATTCCACCTTTATTGCAGATTGCATGTGCCATTGTTGTCAGCCTAAGGCTCTAATACCAACTTTGTAACACCCCAAATCCGCGGGACTCGGGGCGTCACATGGGCTAGGATCTCACAATGGATCCTGACCCTAGCCTGACAACAAGTTCACTAGATCTTACAACAAGACACAAATAGATTAAAACCAAATACATAAAACTGTATCATATATATACATCAAAAGGTTTACAACATCACAACCGAGTACAAAACAACAACCATAAACATCCAAGTACAAAACATCCCATATCCCACGAACAACCTAGTGTACGGAAGCCCTCGGCTGATCACCCATCTGGCTCACTCTGCAGTCTTCCTAACCTACAGATCATCTACAACACGGTATAAACCGTTAGCTAACAAAAATGAATAAGAATGAAGTAATAGCACAAACACACACACCAACACATCACAATATGCAATGCCACACACACACATCCGTTTATTATCTTTACTGAAGTTATTCCATTACTAATTAACTTATTTTGTCACATGAGGAGCCTAGAGAACCCCATCTCCCCCCCCCCCTTTAACTCAGGTTTTGCATGGGATCTACCTCCCCCCGAGCTACTGTCTTCCGAACACCTCCTCCACTCTCGGCGAGCTTTGGCAGGCGGTCACCGCCCGGTTATAATACACTTGGGCCAATTAAGGTAATAAAGTGGTCATCCTAGTCTTGTTTAGGTTATAAATGCAACAATCATATGACTACACACACATCCATTACAACCACTCAAATCCACAACTGCACGCTAAGTAAGTCCTATTGACTTACCTGAAATACTCGTAATCATGTACCACGTCACAGTTTCCCGTTGAGAAAACAATCAACGCCTGCATAAGAAAGGCACACACAATCAAATGCTACAAAGGTTAGGAGACGCATGTCCTACACCTCATAACCATATCCAACCTGTAACTCACATCTAAACCTCATAATTCTCAACATACATACAAGTGCCTAAGGTACATACCCAACATACAACTCAACAAGCTCATCCTCAACCATACTAGCCTAGCCATATCTAAAGCCAAGGCTAAAGGAAAGAAAGGAAGGAAACATACCAACTAGGTATGCCTTGGATACGCACCAGCGGAAGCAAGAGGTGCAAGGCACAATAGCAGTGAGGCGCAGGGACGGCTCACACCAAGGCACAGGTGCGGCTCAGGTCATGCGCAGGGGCAGCTGGTGTGCAGAGGGTTGGTCTTTGACTTCTCTTCGATCCTTCTCTCGATTTCTCTTCACCTATTCACCACACAACAAGCATACACATACATATATACACATGTATGAGCATCAAAACGTCCAAGAAAGATCCATACAAGCCTATGCTTGTGAATCCTAAGCTAAAGAGGAAGATAAGAAGCAAAGAAGAAAGGAGGAAGAGGGAGATGAAGAACTTACCAAAATTGGGGCTAAAACAGAAGAAGGATTAACAAAAACACTCTACAACTGGCTCTCTCATCTCAGCAACAACATCAAACATCATTCTCATGCAAAGCCAAACTCAAAACTCTCACAAGCTCACACAAGATCAAAAAAGATGAAGAAGAAGATTCAAAGGGAGATAGGAAGAGAAGAAAATAAACGTGAGGGGTAGAAGGCAAGAGAAGATGAAGCAAACCCTCATCAAGAAGCAAGGGAAGCTTACATAGGAAGCCAACCCAAAAGCACGGTCAAGAGTTAACAAAGGTGGTTGCAGCCGCACAAATCCGCAGGGGCGGATCTGGTGAGGTGTAGGGGCGGCTCACAAAGCCTGTAAGGGCACCTCAGCCAGACTGAGCACCACTTAGCACCTAAAAGACTAAGGCTCTTATAGCTTCTTTATTACCAAGACTCTAGCACACAAACACAAAACACACAAAAACAAAAGCAAAAATGAAAAAAAAAAGGGAAAGGGTTTACCCTTGGTTGCCTCCTAAGAAGCGTTTCTTCAAGCTCTTTAGCTAGACCAAACTGCATGATGCCTCAATCCACACTAAAAATCTAATTAGTAATAGCTAAGATTCCAAATTCTAATTAATGTTGATTAACTTAATCATTGATAGTAATTGACATATATCTCGCCAAGATTGCGCAAGTGATGAGTATGAGTCTCACCGTTATGTTCTTGGCGTAATTTTGGACTTATAGGGAAATTTTCACTTTTTCCCGCGGGTAATTATTTTTAACCTCACTATTACAAAAAAGCACATTGGTTACTGTATATTTAACACGGTTCCGTGTTTTTGCGTGGTAAATATGCAAATTTAACATTTTTATCACGGTTGTCCAGAAAACCGTGTTAAAAATACTTAAAATTTACCTCGGTTCACCGATTAACCGTGGTAAATTTACAGAATCACCCATTTTCATACGGTTACCCTGTGAACCGTGTTAAAATATGTGTTATATTATATCGATTACATGTAACCGTGTTGAACTTGTGTATCATTAATCACGGTTCTCTTCGAAACCGTAGTAAAAATGTATACAATTTACCACAGTTTTTCTCTAAACTGTGTTAAATTAGCGTATAAACACAATTTACCACGTATTTTAATTAACCGTGTTAAATTTTGTTTAAAAAATATTTTGAATTTTTTATAAAGTGCGAGTTTTGCAGGTTTTCGTCAAAACCGTTGTAAAAATGTTTACAATTTACCTCGGTTACCCTCCAAACCTTGTTAAATTAGCATATAAACACAATTTACCACGTCTTTCAATTAATCGTGTTAAATATTATTTAAAAAATAATTTGAAATTTTTTCGAAAGCGCGAGATTTGTCAGTTTTGTGACCGTTGTAAAAATGTTTACAATTTACCACGGTTACCCTCCAAACCGTTTTAAATTAGCGTACAAACACAGTTTACCACTTCTTTCAATTAGCCGTGTTAATATTATTTAAAAAATATATAATTTAAAAAATTTTTAGAAAGTGCGAGTTTTGCCGGTTCTCTTCGAAACCGTTGTAAAAATGTTTACAATTTACCAAGGTTACCCTCCAAACCGTGTTAAATTACCGTATAAACACAATTTATCACGTCTTTCAATTAACCGTGTTAAATATTATTTAAAAAATATTTTGAAATTTTTTCGAAAGCGAGAGATTTGGCGGGAACTAAAAATTTTATCATTAAACCCCCGTTAAAAAACACCGATCAACCGTCAAGTGGGTTCAACGTGGTTGATTAATTTAGTCTTACATTTTTTTTGGTAGGATTAATTAAGTCTTACATATATACTTATCATTGTGGATTTTCTTTAGATAAAAAAAACATAGTTAATTGATTAATTATTTTAATTTTAATTTTTATCTTTTATATTTTACCATAAGTAATACCTGAGAGGTACGCTCTTGCACAATCAGCGATCTCCTCTATCTTCTCTTGCCCGCCGCGCGCAGCTCTCTTCTCCCAGATCTCTTGCCCTGCTGCGTCGTCTCTTCTCACAGTTCTCTTGCCCGACCGCCGGACCTGCAGGTACGTACAACACTCTCGAAGCTCTCCTCTTCTCACAGCATCTTCTCGCCCACAGGTAAGCCCTAATTCTTGTTGTCGTTCTGCCCTTTTGCCGGCTGCCGGATTTGCAGGCAATTAACCCCTAATTTGTACTTCATCTCGCCGGATCTGCAGGTGACCGTTCTTCCGAGCCCGACGAACCTTCTGCCCTTTTGCCGGCCCCTTTCCCGATCGACCGTCAAGTGACTGCAGCCAACGAGACCGCAGTGTTTGGCCGGCCACCGGCCTTTTGTCATAGCCAACACCGACGATGTTACCCGCACCTTGCCCTTTTGCCGGCCACTTTCCCGATCGACCGTCAAGTGGGAGACTGCAGCCAACGAGACCACATTGTTTGGCCGGCCGCCGGCCTTCTGTCGCAGCCAACACCGACGATGTTACCCGCACCTTGCCGGCCGTCAACAGCCTTCCCTACCGGGTGTCACTTTTGGGTATGTGACTTATGCAGTACGTTTTGATTTTTAGACTTGCGTAATATTTGATTTTTAGACTTATGCAGAATGTGTTTTGATTTTGAGACTTGCATAGTATTTGACTTTGAGAATTCTGCAGTTGAGAATTATGCAGTATTTGATTTTGATAGTTTTCAGAATCTGGGTGTTAAGTTATGCGGGTTCTTATATATTATAGTGAAGAGTGTGAAAAGTTGGCTTTTTTCTTTAAATGATTGGATCTTTTCAATGAACATTGTCCAGGCTATGACTGCAGCTCCACTCCATCTCAAGATTTCATACAGAAGAGTACAATTTTTTGTCTTTTGACTCATATCTCAAAGAGAAACCGTGATAAACACAATTTTGTGCTGTAATTTAGTTTTATGATTTGGGTTTTGTCAGACAGTACATTATTCCAATTGGGTTAATTTAATTCGGTAGCTTTCCTACAAACAACAATGGAAACACATAACTATTTAACGTGAGATTAATAATGGTGCATTTATGGTCGATTGACATACTAGAAAGCTTTAGAAAGATGTACGTACTATATGTTTTTTTTCTTGCTTCTTGAGTTCGAACCTGCAACCTTAGGATCTTAGTTTTGGAAATCTATTTGATTTTTAGAAGCCTTCTACTTATTGTGAAAACTACCGAATTAGACATTATTAAACTAAGCAACATATATGTTTTTTGCAGAAATCGATCGTAGAGAGGTTATTTTTGCATTTTATAGCTCAAGGAGTTTCTCTTCAAAACATAAGGTATGTTGAACTGAACAATCTTTATTATTTGGTTGGATCGATATAGTTTAATGTACCCTTTTCTTGTTAGTGCACTTAGTATAAGTAGATTAGATTAAAGTATCTTTTTTTCTTTTTATGCATAGAAAAACAGTCTCTTATCATGGATAAAACTTGGATGACTGCAAATTGATTATCCCAAGAATATGGAAATGGGTTACACAATTTGTAAATCAAGTAGTTGGATATTACGGAGAGGGTAGGAAAATACCATGTCGATGTTTAAGGTGCGGAAATATTCAGATAGTCAGTAGTGATCATTTGAAAGGACATCTAATAATGTATGGGATTGATAGAAGTTACCAAAGATGGATATGGCATGGTGAGGCAGATAATATTAGCTTGAATCATAGAGAGGATGATGATAATGAGGAGGAGGAGGATCATGAGGGTGAGAGGTTAGAAGATATGATACATGATATTGCAGACAATATACATGGCTCGGGAAATGAATTTTACCATCTGTTTAGTGATGCAAAAGTACCACTTTATCCCGGCTGCTCAAAATTTACTCAATTATCTTTTGTCTTAAAGTTGTATAACCTAAAAGCGGGTAATGGGTGGAGTGATAAAAGTTTTACAGCTTTGTTAGAACTTTTAAAAGATGTGCTTCCAAATGATAATGTTCTTCCTTCTCGGACGTAGGAGGCGAACAAAATGTTGTCTTATATGGGAATGAGCTATGAGAAGATACATGCTTGTCCGAATGATTGCATTCTGTATCGGAAAGAGTACGCATCGCTGAGTAATTGTCCTAGTTGTCAAGCATTGCGATACAAGAAAGAAAATGTTCCTTCGAAAGTGCTTTGGTACTTTCCTATAATACCGAGATTGAAACGTATGTTTAGAATCCCAGAAACTGCAAAGAATTTGATGTGGCATGAGATTGATAGGATAAAGGATGGTAAACTTAGGCACCCTGCAGATTCCCCGCAATGGCGATATATAGATGCTAAGTATCCAGAATTTGCTAAAGAGGGTAGAATCATACGTCTTGCAATATCAACCGATGGAATGAGTCCGAATAATACCACTAGCAAAACCTGTAGTTTGTGGCCTGTTCTCACAGTAATTTATAACTTACCCCCCTGGTTGTGCATGAAACGCAAGTATATGATGTTGTCGATGCTAATTTTTGGGCCAAAACAACTTGGTAATGATATAGATGTCTATTTGGTACCTCTAATCGAAGATTTGAAATTATTATGCGAAGAAGGTGTTGAAGCTTTTGACGCACATAAGCAGGAAATATTTAGGTTGCGAGCGGCTTTGTTTTGCACGATAAATGATTTTCCGGCTCTTGGGAATGTTTCTGGATATAGTGTCAAAGGTCATCATGCTTGTCTTGTGTGCGGTATGAACACTTGCTATACTCAGTTGACATGCTCTTCTAAACCAGTGTACTTGGCTGCCCGTACTTTTTTGCCCTTAGACCATAAGTTTTGTAATATGGATACAAAGTTCAATGGAAAAATTGAGAAGGAAGTAGCAAAAGCACCTTTAACTGGTGAGCAGATATATGAAATGGTGAAAGACATCAAAACAACATTCGGAAAGAAGGATGAATTTGGAAGAAAAAGAAAACCTGAAATAATAAATGGTTGGAAGAAAAACTCCATATTTTTCACCCTTCCATATTGGAGATTTTTATTTGTGAGGCATTGTCTCGATGTTATGCACACTGAGAAGAATGTTTGTGATAGTATCGTTGGCACATTGCTCAATATGCCAGGGAAGACAAAAGATGGCGAAAGGGCTAGAAATGAGTTAAAAGATGTGGGCATTAGGCCAGAATTGTTACCTCAACCAAGGGGAAACCGCACTTATTTGCCTCCAGCATGTCATACTCTTTCTAAGAAGGAGAAGAAAGAATTTTGTGAGTTTCTAGCTGGAGTTAAGGTTCCGGAAGAATATTCATCTAACATTAAGAGTCTTGTTTCATTGAATGATCTGAAGTTAGTGGGCCTCAAGTCTCATGATTGTCATATTTTAAAGCAAGATTTATTGCCGATAGCTTTGCGTGCCGTTCTACCACAACATGTCCGCCTTGTAGTAACCAGATTATGTTTCTTTTTTAAAGCTATTTGTAGCAAAGAGATTACTCCTTCTCATCTAACATCGTTACAAAATAGTATCATTGTAACCTTGTGCGAGCTTGAGATGTTTTTCCCGCCAGCCTTCTTTGATATCATGATACATTTGATAATTCATCTAGTGAGGGAGATCAGGTTATGTGGGCCAGTATTTCTTAGATGGATGTACCCTTTTGAAAGGCATATGAAAGTGTTAAAAGGTTATGTAATGAACAGATATCATCAAGAAGGATCAATTGCTGAAAGATATATAATTTAAGAGGGGGGTTCAACCCGCCTTTGAATCGGTTAAAGGATAATTATCGACTTTGTTAAAGGATAATTATCGTCTTCACTATAAATAACGGAAAATCCTTTATTAATTCATTTTCTTTCACGTTTCCTCATAAAAGCTCTCATTTCGCTCAACCTTCAAACCCAGATCTACGCTCCGTTTCTAATCCGATTTCAATTCCGTTTGAGTTTCTGGATTCCTCTCTTCATTCTCTTCATATCGCTACCGATTTTCTACATTTCCGAGTATATAGAGATCTAGTCGAGCATATATGTCACCGGGACAGTTCCGTTGCCCAAATTCCGGTGAATTTGATGTTGTCCATGCGTAGCATGCGTCTTTGTGATTCTGAATCTTCTTTCAGATCGTCAATCGGGTTAGTAACGAATAAGTTATGAATTTATTTGTAGTCCGTACTGCGTTTTGGCCTAGATTGACCTTAGGCTTGTCAAAATGGATAATTAGAAATTCCATTATGGTCGTTATATTATTCTGGTGTTTATGGGCTGTTTGTTTGATGAAATCTGATGACAGGTGGGTTTAGAAATTGCCTGCGGACAAACGCTATTCTGGTGAAATTTAATTAGTTAATTAAAGGTTATTAATTAAATTAGGATCAGAATTGAGATTGAGGAATGTTGATTAGATGCTACCTTGAAATTTGAGGAATTGTGAGTTATGTTAAGGACCTGAGGTTAAGATGCGAGTTATAGTTGGTTATGGTTATGAGGTGTAAGAAACGCGTCTCCTAACCTTTGCAGTGTTTGATATTGTGTATGTCTTGCTTATGTAGGCGTTGATCGTTTCCTCGAGGGGAAATTGTGACGTGATATAGGATTACGAGTATCTCAAGTAAGTCCATAGGACTTACTTAGCGTGCAGTTGTGGATCTATGTGTTTGTGATCGTTGTGTGTGTGTTCATATGATTGTTGCAAGTTATAACCTAAACCGGACTAGGATGACCATTTCATTACCTTAAATGGCCCAAGTGTATTATAGCGGGTCGTGACCACCTGCTTAAGCTCGTTGAGTGGAGGAGGTGCTCGGAAGATAGTAGCACAGGGGGTAGGTGGTAAATCCATCCCGACGCAAAACCACGTGTTAAAGGGGGAAGAGACGAGGTTCTTTAAGCTCCTCGTATCACAAAATAAGTTGAATTAGTAAGGAATACCTAAGTAAAGATAATAAAAAGTTGTGTTTGTGGCATTGCATATTGTGATGTGTTGGTGTGTGTATGTGCTATTACTTCATTCTTATTCATTTCTATTAGCTAACGGTTTATACCATGTTGTAGATGATTTGTAGGTTAGGAAGACTACAGAGTGAGCCAGACAGGGTGATCAGCCGAGGGCTCCTGTACACTAGGTTGTTCGTGGGATATGGGATGTTTTGTACCTTGATGTTTTTGGTTGTCGCTTTGTACTCGGTTGTGTTGTTGTAAACCTTTTGATGTATATATTATACCGTTTTATGTATTTGGTTTTAATTTATTTGTGCCTTGTTGTAAGATCGAGTGAACTTGTTATCACGCTAGGGTAAGGATCCATTGTGATATCCTAACCATGTGGCACCCCGAGTCCCGCGGATTTGGGGTGTTACCAAGTTGGTATCGGAGCCTTAGGTTGACAACAATGGCACTTGCAATCTGCAACAAAGGTGGAGTAGATAAATAAACAGAACCCGAAAGGGGTCTAACTTTTAAAAAGGATTTTTGTTTTGAAACGAGTACAAATATTTTGGGATAGTGTGTACAGGAAGCCATCACCCTTCTAAGGATCTCGAAACTATATATATATATATATATATATATATATATATATATATA
>BSUD01000003.1:65015543-65100522 GCA_033239045.1 Fagopyrum esculentum
AGAGACGAGGTTCTTTAAGCTCCTCGTATCACAAAATAAGTTGAATTAGTAAGGAATACCTAAGTAAAGATAATAAAAAGTTGTGTTTGTGGCATTGCATATTGTGATGTGTTGGTGTGTGTATGTGCTATTACTTCATTCTTATTCATTTCTATTAGCTAACGGTTTATACCATGTTGTAGATGATTTGTAGGTTAGGAAGACTACAGAGTGAGCCAGACAGGGTGATCAGCCGAGGGCTCCTGTACACTAGGTTGTTCGTGGGATATGGGATGTTTTGTACCTTGATGTTTTTGGTTGTCGCTTTGTACTCGGTTGTGTTGTTGTAAACCTTTTGATGTATATATTATACCGTTTTATGTATTTGGTTTTAATTTATTTGTGCCTTGTTGTAAGATCGAGTGAACTTGTTATCACGCTAGGGTAAGGATCCATTGTGATATCCTAACCATGTGGCACCCCGAGTCCCGCGGATTTGGGGTGTTACCAAGTTGGTATCGGAGCCTTAGGTTGACAACAATGGCACTTGCAATCTGCAACAAAGGTGGAGTAGATAAATAAACAGAACCCGAAAGGGGTCTAACTTTTAAAAAGGATTTTTGTTTTGAAACGAGTACAAATATTTTGGGATAGTGTGTACAGGAAGCCATCACCCTTCTAAGGATCTCGAAACTATATATATATATATATATATATATATATATATATATATACATATATATATATATATCTATTATGTGATGTTGTGATTGAAGTATGCTGGATTAAGTATTATATATATAGAGTTTGGCACATGGAGTTCAGGATCAAAGAAGAAACAACGGACCGAACGAGTGAGTGATGAAGCAGATCCTTCAGGTGTTAGATAGAGTCTGGCATATGGAGTTCGAGTGATACCCTGTCCACACAGACTTCTGGTGAGATGAGAGCTTTTCACAATTGTGGGGAGTCTGGACACATGAGACCGAAGTGTAAGAGATCTTTAGTGACGTGTTTTACCTGTGGTAAGATCGGACATCGATCAATTTTCTGCTGACTAAACAAGATACCACATCAGCAAGTTTCCTCCCATGCTAAGATTACTAAGGGTGAACGAAGAAGATCAAGTTACCCTTTAGCAGCACAGGTTGCGAAGACGGGACGATTGTGTTTCAACTGTAGTGATCCAGACCATTTGCGCTCTGAGTTTCCTAAGCACCAATAGCTTGATTTACATGTAGCGAACTAGGCCATCTAGCTCCCTTTTGTCAACAAGGCAGTGCTCCTTCTCAGCAAGACTCTCCTCTTTCCGGTGCAGAAGGAGTAGAGGTAGAGGCTATGGCGATGACCTCAGTGATACCTAGGGAGCATAGGTTCGAGTTTAGAGTAATGATATGCAGTGGAGCCCTTAGCGTTAGCTGTTATAGGTACCATCATTGTTAATGGTTTACCTATAGGAGTTCTGTTTGGTATTGGTGCTAAACACTCTTTGCTTTCTGATGCATGTGTTGATAAACTAACCTTAGATACAGTAGAGGGCAGACCTTCTTGAAAGGGTTACCGAATGGGGGTCATGTTAGAGGTACCCGAGAGGTACATGGTTGTCCTATACATCTAGGACCGTGATTGGGTTGTGGACTTCTTTGTCATGCCGTTGGTGCATGAGAAAGCTTTTTTGTGTATGGATTGGATGGATAGACATCATGTTGTGTTAGATGTAGGAAGTAGGACCGTGACGGTCTCTACCGTGTTAGGTCAGATTGGGATCTTCCGAGGTTGGGACCTTGGGAAGACGGGTATGGTTATTAGTGCAATACGAGCAGCGAGATTGATCGCACAAGGTGGCAAAGCCTTCTGGTGTTATGCCATAAAGGAGAGTAAGAGTCCAGGGTCAGAGGACATCCCAGTGGTTTGCGAGTTTACTGATTTGTTTGCCGAGCCGTCCAGTTTTGCCGCCACAAAGGAGTGTAGACTTTGGCATTGAGTTGGAGCCTAGTACGAGACCATTCTCGAAGGCCTCATATCGTATGGCGCCTATCGAGTTATTAGAATTGAAGAAGCAACTCGAGGAGTTGGCTAAGAAGGGCTTTATCCACCCTAGAGTATTCCCAAGGGAGCACATGTCCTCTTTGTGCGGACGAAGGACGGATCGTTGAGATTATGCATCGACTACAGAGAGCTGAACAAGGTGACCATCAAGAACAAGTATCCATTGCCTTGCATTGATGACTTTCCAGATCATCTTCACGGAGCAATTTTGTTCTCCAGGATCGACATGCGCTCGGATTATCACCAGTTGAGGGTGAGAGAGCAGGATGTGCATAAGACGACATTTCGGACTCGGTATGGCCACTACGTGTTTGTAGTGATGTCATTCGGGCTCACGAATACGCCCGCCGTCTTTATGGAGTTAATGATTGGCATATTCATCGACTTTCTGGATCAGTTGGTTGTGGTCTTCATAGACAACATCCTGGTGTACTCTCGTAACAGAGAGGAACATGCAGGACATCTGAGCACAGTGACGCGAGTTTTGTGGGATAGAAAATTGTATACCAAGTTCTCTAAGTGCGAGTTCTGGATGCCAGAGGTAGCATTCTGGGTCATGTTGTCTTCGCCGATGGGATCAAGGTTGATCCGGCAAAGATCGAGTCTGTAGGAGCGTGGACGACACCGACGAACGTCAAGAAAGTGCGTAGCTTTCTTAGCTTAGCCGGTTATTACCGACGGTTTGTGGAGGGATTCTCTGTGATTCCCGTTCACTTACCAGCCTATTGAGGAAGACTACCCGGTTTGTATGGTCTGAGTCATGTTCTTAGAGTTTTAAGGAGCCGAAGATACGTCTGACTTCCGCTCCCATCTTAGCGCAACCGGAGGGCACAGAGGACTTTGTAGTCTATAGTGACGCATCCAAGCCACGCTTAGGGTGCGTTTAGATGCAGCGTGGTTGAATGATTGCATATGCGTCTAGACAATTGAAGATGTATGAGGAAAACTACCCGACTCATGATGTGGAGTTGGCAGCGGTGGTTCATGCCTTTAAGATTTGGATACATTATTTGTATGGCGCTACATGTCAAATACTCACAGACCATTAGTGTCTGAAGTATATTTTCACGCAACGGGAATTGAATAACCTCCAGCGTAGGTGGCTTGAGTTGATCAAGGATTTTGACCTTGAGATTTGGTACCATCTAGGGAAGGCGAACGTTGCCGCCGATGCCCTGAGCAGGAAGATGTCTCGAGAGAAGGCGATTGCAAGACTAACAGTTCAACCTCAGTTATAGAGAGATCTAGCGTGGATAGAAATGAACATCCAGTTTCTTGATAAGGATGCCTAGTTGAGTACCTTAGAGGTTCGACCTGATCTGTTGGGAGAGATCAAACAGAAGCAAGGGACGTGCCAAACACTAACGATGATACGAGATATGATGTCTCGTGGTGAGGCACCACAGTTCTCCATAGGAGCAGATGGATGATGAGATGCCTCGACCACGTCTGTGTACCCGCTGATGCGGATACGAGGTAGAGGATTCTACAGGAGGCTCACTCCACACCTTACTCAGTGCACCCAAGTGCGAGTATGATGTATCAGGATGTGAGACGATCATATTGGTGGGGAGGTATGAAGCCCAATGTGGCCATATTTGTGGCACAGTGTGCAACCTGTCAATAGGTCAAGATAGAGCATTGCAAACCAGGAGGAGAGCTCCATCTACTGTCAGTACCGTAGTGGAAGTGGGAGGACATCTCCATGGACTTTGTGACAGGATTGAGACCGAGCAAGAGTTTTGATGTTATCTGGATTGTGGTTAATAGATTGATGAAGACTGCGTGTTTCCTTCCTATTAGGGAGACGTGGCCAGTGAGAAGATTGGTTAAGGAGTTCACTAGGCAGATAGTGAAACTCCATGGTGTACCGAGGACGATCATCTCACACCGAGAGAAACGATTTACCTTCAGATTCAAACTGCTTTGGGGACAAATTGCACTTCACGACTTCATTCCATCCTCAGATAGATGGTCAGTCGGGGAGGACATATCAAACGTTGGAGGACATGCTACGAGCTTGTGTGTTGGATTGGGGACAGAGATGGTCGGATTACCTCCCATTGGTTGAGTTCTCATACAATAACAACTAGCATGCGGGATGGCCCCATATGAGGCACTGTATGGGCGTAGATGTCGTACACCGTTATACTGGAATGAGCCTAGCAGTATCAATGGTATAGCGCTAGAGTAGATTCAAGATGATATGGCTCGAGCAGCGTTGATGAGAGAGAGGATGTTGGTTGCACAATGTCTCCAGAACTCATATGCAGACAAGAGGCTTCGGCCTCTAGAGTTCAGAGTTGGAGCTCATGTCTGGCTGAGAGTATTCCCGACGAGAGGCGTAAGACATTTTGGCATAACAGGGAAGCTGCGTCCCCGACATATCTGTCCTTTTGAGATACTGGATAGAGTTGGGAGAGCAGCGTACAGGTTAGCTTTGCCACCGATGTTAAAGGGTGTTCACCCTGTGCTTCGTGTGTCTCAGCTGAGGGAATACATACCAGATCGGAGATACATCGCCAACTATGATGGTTTAGTGGTTGAGCCGAAGCACACTTTTGTTCAACACCAGATTGCAGTCCTAGAACGAGGTATGAGATACCTACGTTCGAAGGACATTCCCATGCTGAGGCTATAGTGGTCTAGACAAGGACCAGATAAGGCTACATGGGAGACCGAGGATAATATCCAGAGTTTTATACTGAGATAGATGCACATGTAGGATCGACGAGTAGATCTTAGTGCTATCTTGGTAAATGTATGTTATGTGTTTATGTGATATGTGGTGTTTTCGTGCTAGCTATGATGTGTGCATATGATCCTTTAGATCTTGTTTACTAGCGCGAGTTGGGTATACGTGAAGATGGTCCTTTCCTCCATGCTATTGTGATATGTTTAGGATTAGCTGGGGATGATTATTTCTTCCATGCTATTATTGATGGACATAGTGTGAGTGGAGACGGTTTTCCTCCATATAGTAGCGTTACATGTACGATTTGGTTGGAGACGGTTTTCCTCCATGCCTTGTGACGTGGTTATAGGTTGGCTAGAGATGGTTTTCCTCTATGCCTTTGGATAGCGTTATGATCTTGTTGTTGGAGTTGGTGATTCCTCCATGCTATGTTTTGAGGTTATAGAGTGTTATAGGTTGATACCTGTAACACCCCGAATCTGCGGGACTCGGAGTGCCACATTGGGCTAGGATCTCACAATGGATCCTGACCCTAGCCTGACAACAAGTACACTGGACCTTACAACATGACACTGACAAATATAAAAAAATGCATAAAACTGTATAAATCGTACAACCCAAAGATAGCAACATCATATCCGAGTATATAAAACAACATCCTCGCACAGGAGGTAACAAAAGATCATCCTCACGCAGGAGGGAAACATAACAACCCCAAAAGATACAACCATCCTATGTGCGAGAGGTCCTCAGCCTACCACCCTGCTAGATCACTCGGCAGCACACCTATCCTGTACGGCATCTACAACATGGTAATAAACCATTAGCTAACCATACATATATGAGGTAATGCATAAGCACAAACACAATCATGGAAAGATAAATACATCAGCATGTTATCACACATTTACCCATTTATCATCTTTATATAATAGTCATTCACTCAAATCATGTATATATAGATAGATGAAAATATGTGACACGAGGACCGATACATCCTCGCCTCTGAGCCTTATATCCAGTTGTACGAGTATCGGTCACACAATCCGTGTACCCTATGAGAGTGGATTGCGCCCTTCCTGTAAAGCTAGTCTGGCCTGACATCAGAGAACCTCCCATACTCTACGGCGGGATGAAAGGGAAAGGTTATCACAGCCACGCAACGGGGCAATCAATAAAACATAGGTCGGTATAAACGACATCTCATGCTATCATAGCAAACATATAACATACACACCACTCATGCAAATACCCAATATAGGGATGGTAGTTAAGTAAGTCCTATGGACTTACCTCAACCTCGTACAAGGCTCAACCAAAATCAACCTCCACTCCTAAGAGAGGGGCACTGCCTAATAACAAGGCATAGAAAGATATCAACCTCTATTCATCAAAGGGGTCACACCTAGACCTAAGGGATTCATAGGATCATCCTTAACCTAACCTCACAACCTAATAAACCTCAAAGGCCATACAAGGCATATACCGATCATAACCTCATCAAAACACATCCTCACACATCAAGCATGAACTTATATACTCACACTAGGAAGGGATGGAACAAAGGCATCCTAAAGCAAGCCTAGAAGCAACACACACCTGCAGAACCAAGTGGAAACACCAGCTGGTGTAGGTGGCCACAAGGGTGGCTCACAAGTGGCGCAGGGGCGGCTACAAGGTGGCGCAGGGGCGGCTAGACAACAGAAGACCCCAATTCAGCCCCTTCTTCACTCCTTTCTTTGATTCCTTCACTCCTTCTTCAACCAATACACATTCATACAGAAACATACATATATATACATCAACATAAGCCAATCATGGTTGGAGCAAGATCTATCCTAAGAGAATCTAAGCTAGACTAAGGAAAGAGAGGAAAATGTTACGCTCAGGATGTGTGCACAATAAGCTTTAAATTTATACTCGTTATATTTCTCCTAACTCCTAGCGCACCCGCAGTGTACGGGACGTTCGTAGTGTGGATAGTATTCCGAGGTCGAACACAAAGACTAAGGTGAGATTGATTCGGTTTATGATTGAGTTTAGTGAAGATCTAGGTTAAGAAAAGAAAGAAATAAAGAAATGAAAATCTCAATTGTTTTTGGTTGGTTTTCAGGGGATCAATCAAGGATCACAATTCATGCAAAAGTAAGCAATCAACTAAGCTAATAAATCAACACAAAGAAACAAGCTAAACACGAGATATGAATCAAAAGAGAGAAACGGATTCTAGGGGTTGGAAATTCCGATTATGGCATAGGACTCAAGCTACCTAATCATTCCTTAGATGATCTATGATATGTTGGGAGTAAGTGTTTCTAGAGTGGGATCAATCACCGGGTAAGTCTCATGGTCCACTAATCCATTCCTAAGATCTCATTACCGGGTAAGTCTCTAAGAACCTAAGGATTGGAATTCTATACAAACCGGATTGTTGCCTAGAGGTCTAACCTATCCTTACCGGGTAAGTCTCGGAAAGGGAAGTTCTAATCAACTATCCTGGCCCACTTAGTCCAATGGCGGCTTGTGAGGCTCACCACTACCTAGGGGTTGTAATCTTCGAAATCTAAGGGTAAGAATCACCGCGTAGGTCTCTTCTAACACTTGGTAGCTAACACTAGGTCACCCTAGGCTAGATCAACTCAACAAACACCTAGGCTTTCAACATTCCACAATCTAAAGCTAGATTCATCGAACCAGGAGAAACCGCGGGCTGTTCTACACATCCACGGCCGTGGAATGGGAAGATCCACCCGTGGACTTCAACAGAGAGTTCGTTCTTGTAAGTTACTCGTCCAAAGGTAAATCTAAGTGCATACTATCATAGTCCTAGCCACAATCATCCTTTCCTTACCCTAAAATCACATCTATTTAGCCTACAACATTCATCATAACAATCGAAATCATCATACATAAAATCATAGCATTCATTTGCAAGATAATGAAAGGGGAAGAGATGAACAAGTAAGGCAACAAAACCAACCTGAAGTTTAGATAAGAATGACTCACAACCCTTCCAAAAGAAGGTTCAAATGGTTCATACAACTCTAGAAATCAAATCCGAAACTCTTCACTACAAAGCTATCAAGGTGTGGCAATGGTGTGTTCTTCTTCTTCTCCAACAAGCTCTCCTCCAATGGTGGCCTTCCTTCCTTCCTTCTTAGAATCTTCTTGTTAAGAGAGTATTTTTTTTGATTGGATGATGGTGGATAATGGAGGGCTGCTCCAAGATGCTTCTCTCAGCCAATGAAGGACCACTTTTATAACAAATTTTGCACGAGCTGGCCATGAGAGTCGTGGCACAGCTGTCACAAGAATCTAGCAAAATCCACGGGTAGAATCACGGCCGTGGAATGTGCCAGTGAACCGTGATTTGCTCTAGAAACTTCGCCTTGGATCATTAAGCTGTGATTTGGTGCATGGCTTGTGTTGGCAAGGCTCCATGAGTCTTCCTTAGCCTCTAGTTTGCATCCTAATGAGCCCGGAGGTGTGTCATCTCGAGGATTGATTCTCGAATGCATCAATTAAGCTACTAAATCTCCCAAAATACCTATAAAACACGCACAAGTCCGTGTAGACGTCTATCTCGACAAAATACATGAATTGAGTGCAAAACGTCGTGAACTAATGCTAAACCATGCATGAATGAGTGAGAAATCTATCTAAATGACTACTTAAACCTAGCTCATAAATCGTGTTATCAGAAAAGATGAAGGAAAGAAGAAAGATAGGAAAGAAGCCATGAGACTCACCAGCTGAGCTCTCCAGGAGATCAAACACAACACCACAGCACCTCAAGCTGGCTCACACAAAGCTCAACAACAACAACCATCAACAATCAGCAAGCAAAGCCAAGCATAGGCTCTCAAACTCAACAAAACTTCAAGAAAAGATCAAAGATGATCCAAAGAGAGATGAGAGGAGAAGAAGAACGTAGGGAGAGAGATGGAGCTGTAGATGAAGAACCCTCATCAGAAGGAGAAAGAAGAAGCGTATAAAGGGATGAAAAGGGTAATGCATGGGTCAAAGGGTCAACAAAAACGGTTGCAGCCACACAGAGCCGTAGGGGCGGACCTTGTGAGGCGCAGGTGTGGCCCACGCAAACCGCAGGGGCGGCCATGTTCGCTCCAAATGGTGTGTGCAAGCTTTAAATTTATATTCCAAGAAGTATGCTTTAAACAAGGATGCAAACCCGTAGTGTACAGATCAATTATAGTAAAAAGCAATAATTCCAGGGGTCGATCTAAGAGACTTAGGTGAAACTAAGCTAGAATAGGTTGTCAAATATTGTAAATAACCACAAAAGTAATCAAAGATGATAATAAGGTCAAATAAGGGGAAATGCGGATTCTAGGGATTAAAGCATCTAGTTGTGGTTCCGACTCAAGATCTCAAAAGATAACGCGGACAAAGCTGAGGTTTTGCAAAGGGAAGGTGTTTCTAAGGTGGGAATAGATTACCGGGTAAGTCTCACTACTCACTATCCCAAACCAAAGTTCCTATTACCGGGTAAGTCTCAAGGTACTAAGGAAAGGAACTATAATCTCAAACCAACACACCACCCAAGGGAATAGAATCAGCCTTTACCGGGTAAGTCTCAGGCTAACTCACAAAGGTGGGATAAAGGCACACTCAAACCCCAATATAGGATAAACCTTTATTACCTACACTTATGATCATGGGTAAACAAACAAAGGAATCACCGGGTAAGTCTCATCCTAGGCTTGCATTGAACCAGGAAAAGTGTAATAAGGGTAGGATTTGGCAAACTAGAACACTTAACTCTCAATTTCGGATCAGAAAAGGTCACCTCGTTCAGTCAAGTTCCACCCCGGCCGAGATGTTCATAGACTGAGCGAGGTACTCTAGGGTTAAGGTTAAAGACTCGAGCTGTCAGGGTCCTACTGGGATTAAGATCATTCTATCATCGTCTTTCCCACAACTTTCAGCCAATCACCCTAGAATCGCACAAGAAATTTAGCCACTCATCATCATGAAAACAATAATCGAATATAAGGTGAAGGAATGAATATTCGAGCAAGTAAACCTTAAGAAAAAGGCTTCAATAACTGAATCAAATAACAAATCAATGTTCCTTAGATCACAAATCGAACAAGACAATAAACCAAATAGGGAATCTAAGAAAGTCTTACAAACTCCCTCTAAAGCTAACTCCAAACTATCAATCCTTCCTTGATTGATCTTCAATCTTCCTTCAGCTTCCAGAAAATCTCCTAAATTTGCTGATCCAAGGATATCCGATGATGAAAGATGGCTGAATTATGGAAAATCCAACCCTTTATATAGGAGAATTATCTTCCAAAGATAATAATATCTTAAAAAGATAATTTCCTATAAAATATATCATATCTCTAAAATAGATCTCCCAAAAATAAGATCTTCCTTTCAGAAATCCAGCCCAAAAATATAAGAGATCTTCTTTCCATAATTAAAAGATCTCAGCCAAAAAATATGATCTCGCCGGCGCCAAGGTGTTCGCCTCGGTCGGGACGCTCCTCAAGATCACCTCGGTCGAGGTGACATTGTAGCTGACCGAGGTGAATCTCAACTGAATGTGAAATCTCTAAAATCTTGTCCAAAGTAAATCTTCTTCATTAATTTCATGCTTCCTGGGTTTTCTTTTAAGCTTCAGAATGTAGCTCCTATGACTCCTCATCTCCTTAGCTCCATTTTGATCCAAAACGTGCCATTTTACCTACGATTACAACGAAACTTGGTGTAGACCTCAATTCCTATAAAGGTAGATGAAACAACAATATAATCACATAATATACACCCATACATGCAGATTATTGAAGATAAAACGTCCAAACAAGTCCCAAAATATAGAGTATAATACATGCTATCAAAATATCTCATACTTGTCCCTTGCTTGTCCCCAAGCAAGTTCCAAATCTTAAGTACAAGATAGAATGGATTATAGGTCATAAAGATCAATGAAATGTATTTCAAAACATTTTTTGGTGGTGTGCTCCACTCATAGATCACTCTAAGAGAATGCTTCATGGCAATTAAAATCAAGATATGATCAAAAAATTTTATAAATTTAAGAAAGTTGTTCATCTTTGCATAAAATCATAGAATGCATAATAAATCATAATTATCGAAATTAATCATGTATAATCCAGTTTAAACCACCAAGTCAATCAACAAGCTCGAGGTCTCAAGGGCTTTTCAAAAGAGGTCAAGAAACGTGTGAGGGTGGGATGTATATAGGGAATGTGGTGTTAGAATCCGGAAAAAGGATCTTACTTCACTTCCTTTGAAACTCAACATTTTCCACCAATAAGCTTTGCTTTTTTACTTTACTTTTTGGGATGCATGGACAGAGTTGCACAATAACCGAAGCCTAGGAGATCAGCAATCATCAATTTCTCGAGATGTCTCAAACCCTTGATGCACATACCATGACCCGTTAGGAATATCGCTCAATCCGACTTTGGCAAGACACAAACACCCGGCTATGTGAATGGTGCCGAGTTACTCATCATCATGATTGACTTCCCCAAACCTATTAGTTTCTTTCTAAACTTCCAGCCAACATCGCAACTTTTCTTTCACTTTCTTTTCTTCGCTTGCTTCCAAATTCCCGGATAGGTAAAGGAAGGCAAATATGTATATGAGGGGCTAAAGCATGATCAAGAAGAAGAAGAGAGGAGAATGAATTGCCTTAATCATCCCAAGAAGAATGTGATAGAACTCATCATGTGGTGTCAACCTTCAAATTCAAAATAATTTTGATAAAAACAAAGTATTAAACATGCTAAAACTTCAAACAAAGCATTTTGCAACTTAAACATATCATAAAACCTTTCAAACATATAAAGATTTCAAAACCAATCTGCAAACAAAATCATTACTGAGGTCATATCCAGAAAAGAAGCACAAAACGTTTTGAAAAAAATCTCTCAGTTAAAACGCCTCGGTCGAGGTGTTCTAAGTCATCCGAGGTACTTGACCTCGTTTGGCCAAAATCATCCCGGTCGAGGTCATAAAATTTTTTTTTCTTAAACTAGTTTTTGACGTTTTTCTCAATCAAATAACCTGTATGTATGCATGTAATCTCAGATAAACACATAGAGCATAAAGAAAATCATAAATTTCCAACTCGAGTCATACAAGCATACATAATGTCAAATCATACACATAAATACCCCATTCTTGGGACACATTGTCCCAATGGGTCAAAACAAGTCTAAAACAAGAGAACTCACCGGACATAGCTGAGCTGCGAAAATAAATAAATAAGAAAATCCATGCTGCTCCTGATCCGTTGGTGGTGGTGGTGGTGGATATGGGATGAAGGGATGCTGAGATGGGTCAAACGGATAACCCATAGTGTGCTGGAACTGGATGTCCATCATCCTCTGCTGGTAGTGATAGCTCTCTCTAAGATCCAACATCTCCAATGAAAAGGTTGCGTAGGAGTCGATCATCTGGTCCGTCAGCTCATCAATCCATCAGTGAGCTATTGGATCTCTCTGTGTGCGGACTCTACGCCAGGTAAGTCGTGATGGTGCAGCCGCTGCCTCCTCCTCTATAGCCTCGTCGTCTAAATCGACAACTAGCACACTAGGGCCGGTTGTATCTATATCAGTCTCCATGGCAGCTCCGCCATCATCATACTCATCCTCCTCCTGAGCTGGTGCAGCATCTCTCGCATCCTCTATATAGGGAAGCCAAGAGGAAGACCAGTACTGTGGATCGAAGATTGTAAACTTATCTGACCATAGGATACCCTGAGGGGCAGTCTACTCACAAGGCATCGCTACGTATGGTGCGGTAAGGCCACGAGAAACCAGAATCCTCCTCGTGATCATCGCTACGTATAGCGATATGAGTCACCAGTCCTCCACAAAAAATATCTCCATTTTCCTTGCCCTTGATCCGGTGTAGATCCTCAGCTAGCATGCCTCCAAAGTCAAGCACTCCTCCAGTAACCATGCAGAACAAACTCAGCAGCTCTCCCTGTCTGATCTTCTAGGGCGTCTCAGTACGCGCCAGAAGAGTCTCACTAAAAATACGGTGGGCCAGACGGAATGCTAAATGGAAGATGATGCGCTCCCTAGAGTCTCCAGGCCTCCATCTGTCTACGTGCTCCACCACTTGGGAAATTTGCCCCCAAAACTGTCGAGCCACTGATCGGGAAGGAAAGTCAGGAACTGTAGGAGTCGGGAAGCCAAAAATGTCTCTGAACTGATCCATCGGCACCATATAATTCCGGTTCAGCAACCGGTACTTGATATTGTTCCTCTCACGCATGTGAGTGACAGAATTCACAAACTCCATGGTCGGCTCAAGGTAGGCTGGAGCTCGGATCTCCATAAACCGCTCCAGTCCCACTATGGAAATCATCTTCTTCAAGTCCTCCACCACGTGGAGGCACTCGAAGGCTGGAACATCTAGAAAACACGGGGCAACTACAGGGCTTCCGCAAATGCGATCAAAGTCTGCCTGGTGACGCTCGTGAATCACCGGGATAGAAGGTCGGGAAGATGGAGAAGAACCACTGGGAGCATCTCTCAGAACTAGCTGGCGATCAGATCGAGAACTCATATCTGCTGACAGGATCAACTCGGTCGATCTGACAGATTGAAGAACACCTCGGCCGAGACACAGCTCGACTGGACCGAGCCGAAGTGTTGTTCGATTTCCTCCTTCTGATTTTCAGTTCTTTTCCCCCAAAATCACTACCAATTTCTTCCTATGGGGTACTTATACTCTTTTCAGCAATAAACCGTGGCAACCAAAGTCAAAAATTACCCAATTCAGTAAAGAAAGAGGAAATTAGGGTTTTCGACAATTTACCCCAAATTAAGTCGATTCGAGGCGTTTATCCTGCAGTTTGTTGTTTGCAATCTAATCCTCTTGCTTTTCCTTGCGAGATCGGAGCAGAAATCGTGGAAAATGATCGAAAAACGAAGAAGCGAGTTAGGGGTGCGCCGTGGTCGAGACAGGAAATGGAAGGGAAGAGAGAGAAATATGTTCTCCTTTTATACCCCTCGCCGATTCTACTGTCACCTCGGCCGAGGTGGTCCCAACAAGACCGAGGTGGCTGACTGGATTGTCAGACCTAGTTGCCTCAGTTGCCTCAAGAACATCTCGGTCGAGGCGCTGTGACAGCAACCGAGATGTGTCTCAGTCAAACTCCATCTTCTCAATTTCTCGAACTTCTGTCCTTCCAGTGTTGCTCCTGAGTTGTAATCCTTCCTTAGAAAGTACCTGGTTTCTGTCTAGGACGCCAAAAACAAAACAAAGCAAAGAAAAAGCAAACTATCTATAACTAAACTAGAAAAAGGGGAAAAAACAATACCTTGGGTTGCCTCCCAAGAAGCGCTTGATTTAAGGTCGCTAGCTGGATCGTACGGTATCCCTAAACATGCTGGAAGGTATCCGCACCCTATGCTCCACCTTCATCATGGGGTGAGATAAAGAAGTCTATCAAACGTTCCAGCAAATGCAAATGCTCGTATGGAAACGAGTCATCTATGGGTATGTCGTCCTTCTCGCGTGAGGAGGGAGGTAGCCGGTTGAGGTGATCCGCAACAGAATTCTCGGACCCCTTCTTATCGCGAATCTCTAGATCAAACTCTTGAAGCAAGAGAATCCATCGAATAAGACGTGGCTTTGCATCCTTCTTAGCAAGCAAGTAACGAATAGCTGCATGGTCAGTGTAAACAATAACTTTTGCTCCCACTAAGTAAGAGCAAAACTTCTCAAAAGCATATACAACCGCCAAAAGATCCTTTTCGGTGGTGGCGTAGTTTAGTTGAGCTTCATCTAGCGTCTTGCTAGCATACTAAATGGCGTTGGTCCGGCCATCCTTCTTTTGTCCAAGCACCGCTCCTACGGCCACATCACTCGCATCACACATGATCTCAAAAGGCAAGGTCCAATCCGGAGATTGAATAATGGGAGCGGAAATCAACGCATCCTTTATCCTGTAAAACGCATCAAGGCATTCCTATGAAAACTCAAAAACAACATCCTTATTCAAGACTTTAGTGAGTGGTTTAGAAATCTTTGAGGAATCCTTCATGAATCTCCTATAGAAACCTGCATGCCCGAGAAAACTCCTCACACCCTTAACAGAACAAGGGGGAGGAAGTTTTTCAAAAGTCTCGATCTTAGCTCGATCGACCTCAATACCTCGGTTGGAAACGAGGTGTCCTAGCACAATTCCTTCATTAACCATAAAGTGACACTTCTCCCAATTCAAAACGAGATTAGTGTCTTCACATCGTTGTAGCACTAGAGATAGGTTAGATAAGCAATCATCAAAAGAGGAACCATATACTGAAAAATCATCCATAAATACCTCCATGATCTCCTTTATGTACTCGGAAAAGATAGCCATCATGCAGCGCTGGAAGGTAGCAGGTGCATTACATAATCCAAATGGCATCCTCCTATAAGCGAATGTCCCCCATGGACAAGTGAAAGTGGTCTTCTCTTGATCATCCGGATGGATAGGAATCTGAAAGAAGCCACTATAACCATCTAAATAGCAGAAATGGGAATGTTGAGCTAACCGTTCGAGCATTTGGTCGATGAAGGGAAGTGGAAAATGGTCCTTCCTAGTGGCCACATTCAGCTTCATGTAATCGATGCACACCCTCCAGCCCGTAACGGTCCTAGTTGGAATCAACTCGTTGTTCTTATTCGTCACAACGGTCATTCCTCCTTTCTTCGGAACTACATGCACCGGGCTCACCCACTTGCTATCCGAGATAGGAAATATGACACCTGCATCTAACAATTTAAGAATCTCCTTCTTCACAACCTCTTTCATGATCAGATTTAACCGTCTTTGAGGTTCTCGTGAAGTCTTATGATCTTCCTCCATTAGTATTCTATGCATGCAGAAAGAAGGCTTAATACCAATAAGATCATCAATAGTATATCCCAAAGCCTTTTGATGTTTTCTCAGGACATGCATCAGTTTAGACGATTCAGTTTCGGAAAGGGAAGCGCTTACAATAACGGGATATGTAGAATCCGGTCCAAGGAAAACATACCTCAAGTGACTTAGAAGCGGCTTAAGCTCCACAACTAGGGTGCTTTCTGAGGGGGATCCTTGCTTCCTCCTTCCAGTGGAGTAGACTTAGATCAAAGAATTGGACTTTCAGAAGTCTCAGTTGACATCATCTCGCTTGCGACCTCGGTCGAGGTCCAAGTGGGTGACTGAGATGTTCTTCAGATAAGAACACCTCGCTTGGTCCAGGAAGTGCCTCGGTCGAGGTACTGGAACTGGGACCAAAACTTGAATTTCTCCTCTCCTGGATCAGTTTCTTAATCTTAGCTCCTGGATCTGCTTCCAGTGCCTTTAAGCTCCGTATATCTGCATCACAAGAAGCATCTATACCTTCCTCCATTAAGCTAAAACTAATAACTTTTTCAAGAGGGTCATTAATAAGGATAGAGCTCACCAATTCTCTTGATTCTTCTTCATCATAGATGATGAAGATGTCATCCTCCAGCGGCTCTCCTTTCATTGCAGCAAGCAATGCAAACTCCACTTGATCTCCGCCAATATTGAATTTCAACTTGGCGTTCTTACAATCAACATTGCAACCCGAAGTTGCTAGAAATGGTCTCCCGAGAATGATAGGAACGGGATAATATGCGGGTATGTCAAGTACAACAATGTCTATAGGTAAATAGAAGTTACCTAACTTAACGGGAACGTCTTCCAAAATGCCCAAGGGATGGGTAATGGAGCGGTCTGCCATGTATAACCTTATCTTCACCGGATTGGGCTCTCCAAGTCTGATCTTCACACATAGCTCTAGCCGGATGATGCTCACGCTGGCTCCAAGATCACACAATGCCTCACAAGTTACATCCCCAACTTAAATAGGAATGCAAATGGGATCTCTCAACTTGGGTGGCATCTTCTCCTTCATGATTTGAATGAGCTATGAGGATTTAGATGTCATCCTTACTTCTCCAAAGTCTTCCAATTTTCTCTTCCTTGATAGAATTTCTTTTAAGAACTTCCCATAGGCGGGCATTCCTCGAATAGCATCAAGGAAAGGGATGTTAATGTGTAGTTTATTCATCAAGTCAAGGAACTTACCAAAATGTTTGTCTAGATGTGCTTTGGCCCTTAACCGAAGGAATGGAAGTGGTGGTTTATATGCAGGAGGTGTGACATAAACTTCAGATTTTTCCTTCACTTTCTGGGACTCCAGCTCGGGTGGCACCTCGACAGAAGTGTTCCTCGTCTGTACCTGGACCGAGGTGTTGTTCGTCTGCATTGGCACCGACCGAGTACTGGATCTGCAGTTTTCAGTCCACTTCTCATCGTTATTGCCATGATTTGTCCTTTGGGGTTGCTCTCTGTCCTTGTTGGGAGCTTCCCAGGATCTCTTGGCGCTTCATTCGCCTTATAAAAGAACTGTTGCTCTAAGGCTTTTTGTGCCTTCGAAAATGAAGTCATAGACGTCTCCATAGCATTGAGCTTGATCAAGATGGCCTCCAACACTGCATCTTTCTTCTCTGGCTGGGACGAACTTGATCCAGGTTCCTGGCTCTTTAATGGAGTAGAACAAGAAGAAAATGAGGGGTTAAAAGAATTATTAGAATTTGAATAAGAATAAGGGTTACCAAAATTTTGTTGATTAGATCTCTAATTGTTGTTTTTGGAGTCTCTATTGTTGTTGTAATTGTTGTTCCTGGACCCTTGATTATTGTTTCTCCCTTGATATCCTCCTTCTTCCTTCTTTGTGTGAGCCACCAAAAGGTCCTTCAATTGCTTCACGTCGTTCTTAAGGGAGATGAGTTGATTATCATTTGATGGAGTGTTACGCTAAAAAGTATGCACGCAATAAGCCTTAAATTTATACTCGTTATAATTATCCTAACTTCTAGCGCACCCGCAGTGTACGGGACGTTTGTAGTATGGATAGTACTCCGAGGTCGAACACAAAGACTAAGGTGAAATCGATTCAAGTTGTGATTGAGTTTAGCAAAGATCTAAGCCTAAGGAAAAGAAAGGAATAAAGAAAGGAAAATCTCAATTGTTTTTGGGTTGGTTTTTGGTGATCAATCGAAGATCTCAATTCATGCAAAGTAAACAATCAAACTAACTAAAAATAAACACAAATGGACAATCCAAACAAGATAATGATCAAGGAAAGATAAGACGGGTTCTAGGGGTTGGAATTTCCGGTTATGGCATAGAGCTCAAGTTATCTATTCATTCTTTGGATTAACTATGATATGTTGGGATTAGGTGTATCTAATTTGGGATCAATTACCGGGTAGGTCTCATGATCCAACTAATCCACTCCTAAGATCTCATTACCGGGTAAGTCTCTAAGAACCTAAGGATGGGAATTCTATACAAACCGGATTGTAAATTAGGGATCTAACCTATCCTTACCGGGTAAGTCTCGGAAAAGGGAAGTCCTAAGTAACTATCCTAGCACATCTAGTCAAATGGCGGCTTATTAGGCTCACCACTACCTAAGGTTTGCTATTTTAGATTCTAAGGGCAAGGATTACCGGGTAAGTCTTTCCTAACTCTTAGTCGCTACACTAAGTCACCCTAGGGTAGGTTAAACTTCAACAAACACTTAGGATTTCAACATTTTATAGGTCTAAGGCAAAAATCCTTCGAACCAGGGAAAATCACGGTTTGTTCTTCCGAATCCACGGCCGTGGTTCTTCAAGAACTACCCGTGATTTCTAACAGCTACTACGTTCATAAGCATAAGTCATCCAAAGGTGATTCTAAGTCTGTCCTATCATAGTTCTAGCCATAGCCATCCTTTCCTTACCCTAGAACCGCATCAATTTAGCCTACAACATTCATAATGGAAATCAAAGCAAACAAACATAAAATCATAACATCCATTGCAAGATAATGAAAGAAAGGAGATGAACAAGTGAACTTCAAAAACAAACCAATCTGAAAATGGAATTAGAACAACTTACATCCCTTCCAAAAGAAGGTTCAAGGGTTCACAAATCTCTAGAAATAAAATCCGAAATACAAGAAGCTATGGTGTGTGTTCTTCTCTCCTCTTCAATGGAACCTTTCTTCTTCTCTTTGGCACTTTCCTTCCTAGAAAAAATCTTCTTCTCTTGAGAATATATTTGTTAGAGAAATAGATAATGGATGAGCTGCTCCCAAACTACCCCAGCTGCCTCAAACAACCCATGATGGACCACTTTTATAACAAATCTTTCATGAGCTGGCCATGAGAGTCGTGGCACAGCTGTCACGAGAATCTGGCAAAATCCACTGTCATTTCCACGGTCGTTGTTCTTCAGAGAACCGTGATTCTATGCAGAAACTTCGCCTTGGATCATTGAGTTGTGGTTTGGTGCATGGCTAGTGTTGGCAAGGTTCCATGAGTCCTCCTTAGCCCTTTGCTTGTGTCCTAATGAGTCCGAGGACGTGTCATCTAAATGAACGATCCTTAAACGCATCGTTTTAGCTCTAAACTTCCCGAAATACCTACAAAACGCACACAAGTCCGTGTAGACGTCTATCTCGACAAAATACATGCTTTGAGTGCAAAACGTCTTGGACTAGTGCTAGATCATGCATGATTGAGCGAGAATCCTATCTAAATGTACTCCTAAAACTATGTTATAAATCGTGTTATCAAAATACCCCATACTTAAGGTTTGCTCGTCCCCGAGCAAATTCCCAACTATAGACTAAGAGATGACACGATTTATGTATGCAGAAAAATGGCAAAAATCTTTTTGGGTTTTGTGCTTCTACTATTGGATCACCTTCATAGTCATGATCAATGGCAACTTGATAAGCAATTATGTATCAAACAATAAGGGCATGGAAAGACAATTGTACTTAACTCAAAAGCATGCATGAGATATGAGAATGAAGAGGTCAAGAATATCAAGAGTCTATCCAATCTAGATTACTAAGCCTTACAAACATGCAAGTAGGTCATAAGGGCTTGTGACATAAAAGGCCAAGAAACGTTGCAATCGGGCTGGGGATTCTCTAGGTTATGTGATGCTAATCCGGGAATGGAACTAACTTCACTTCCTTGTCCTCGATCAACTTCCCTGATAGCATGAATTATAGTCTATATTTTGGGGTTTGTTGGGACGTTTTATCTTTCATAATCTGCATGTTTGTATGTACATTATGTGATTTTACTACCATTTCATCTACCTTTGCGAGAATCGAGGTCTACACCAAGTTTCGTTGTAATTGCAGGTAATATGGTACGTTTTGCATCAAAAAAAGGAGCAAAAGGAGTCAAGAGTCATTTGGAGCTACATTCAGGAAGCACGACCATGGATTAAAGATTTACTTTGGACCAGTTTTGAGAGATTCTACACTCAGTTATGATCACCTCGGTTGCCCAGAGATTCATCTCGACCGAGGCGATCCAGAGACGCCGACTCGACCGAGGCGAACACCTAGGACGCGGCGAGAGTATTTTATTCTTGGCTGAGATCTTTTAAAATTGGAAAGTGATCTTATATTTTTGGGCTGAGCTTCTAGAAGGAAGGAGATATGCAGAATCATATATTTTACCTATATTTATGGGATAATATCTTCTTAAGATTTATTATCTTTGGAGGTTTATTTTTCCTATAAAAAGGATTGGATTTTCCACAAATCCGATCATGCTTAGAGCCCGCTTACACCGAAATACAGTTAGAACACCCGCTATCAGCGCAGCAGCCGCATCCTACTCCAATTTGGGAGAGAGTTGAAGAACCTTTTTGAAGGTTGAAGGAAGATTTGAAGACTATAGCTATATACCTTTTTGGAGGGTTTTGTAAGATTGTCTTCAATTCCTTTCCTTGTTGTCTTGTCTTGTTGGATTATTATCCAAGGAACGATTTTTGTGTGATATTTGATTCAGTTATTGAAGTGTTTTCATTAAATTCTTCTTTGTTCAAATATTCACCTTCTTCTCATATATTTAATACTTTCATTATGATGATGAGTGGCTAATTTCCTTGTGTGATTCTAGGGTGATTGTCTGAAGGTTGTGGGAAAAACAATGATAGAATGATCTTAATCACAGTAGGATCCTGAAAGTTCGAGTCTTTAACCTTAACCCTAAGCATCTCGTTCGGTTGATGAACATCTCGGCCGGGGTGGAATTCTTCTGACCGAGGTGACTTATCCGACCCTAAACTGAGAGTTAAGTGTTAGAGTTTGCCAAATCCTATCCTTATTACACCTTTCTGGTTCAAAGCAAGCTTAGGATGAGACTTACCCGGTAATTCCTTAGTTTGTGTACCAACGATCATAAGTGTAGGTAATAAAGGTTTATCCTTTATTGGGGTTCGAGTGTGCTTCCATCCCATCTTTGTGAGTTAGCCTGAGACTTACCCGGTAAAGGTTGATTCTATTCCCTTAGATGGTGTGTTAGTTTGAGGTTATAGTTCTTTATCTTAATTCCTTGAGACTTACCCGGTAATAGGAGTTACGGTTTGGGATTAGTGTGTAGTGAGACTTACCCGGTGATCTACTCCACTTTAGAAACACCTTCCCCATGCAAAAACCTCAGCTTTGTCCTCTTATCTATAGATCTTGAGTTGGAACCACAACTAGATGCTTTAATCCCTAGAATTGCATGTTTGCTTATTTGACATCTTATTCATCTTTGATTGTATACTTGCTCTTGTGGTTAGCGTCAACACTAGCATACCGTATTGGACTTTGTTTCACTAAGTCCCTGTGATCGACCCCTGGAATTTTCTTGCTTTTACTACGATTGACCCGTACACTGCGGGTTCGCATCCTTGTTTTAAGCTTAAGTCTAGGGTTATAAATTTAAAGCTTGCACACACCGTTTGGAGCGAACAAGTTTTTGGCGCCGTTGCCGGGGACAGTTCTGATATGTTTAAGTTGCTAAATGCTTTGTTTAAGTTGCTAAATACTTACAGGTTATTTGACTGAGAAAAACGTCGAAACCGAAAAAAAAACAAAATGGTTTTAAAAAAATTTTTGACCTCGACCGGGACAGTTCTGGCAAAACGAGGTGTTTCACCTCGGTTGAACCAAGAACACCTCGACCGAGGTGGGCGTAACAGAGAGTTTTCGAAAACGATTTTTGTGTTACTTATCTGGATATGATCTCAGTGAAGATTTTGTTTACCGACTGGATTTAAATTCTTTATATGTTTGAAATGTTTTATGATATGTTTAAGTTGCTAAATGCTTTGTTTAAAATTATTGGCATGTTTAATACTTTATTTTTATCCAAATTATGTTGAATTTGAAGGTTGACACCGCAGCATAAGTTCTCTCACGTTCTTCTTGGAAAGACCAAGGCAATTCATTCTTCTTCTTCTTCTTCTTCTTGATCATGCTTAGCCCCTCATATACATATTGCCTCCCTTTACCTATCCGGGAATTTGGAAGCAAGCGAAGTGGTGAAAGCAAGTCAAAAGTTGAGAAGTGGCTGAAGGTGAAAGTGTTAGAAAGTAATTTTAGGTTTGGGGAAGTCAATCATGAAGATGAGTAACTCGGCACCATTCACATAGCCGGGTGTTTGTGTCTTGCCAAAGTCGGATTGAGCGATATTCCTAACGGGTCATGGTATGTGCATCAAGGGTTTGATGCATCTCGAGAAATTGATGATTGCAGATTTCCTAGGCTTCGGTTATTGTGCACCTCTGTCCATGCATCCCAAAAAGTAAAGTAAAAAGAAAAAGTGTGGAATAAGCAAAGCTTATTGGTGGAAGATGTTGCAAGTCAAAATGAAAGTGAAGTTCATCATTTTCCCGGATTCTAGCACCACATTACCTTACATACATCCCTACCCTACACGTTTCTTGACCTTTTCTTTTGGGAAGCCCTTGAGACCTTGAGCTTGTTGATTGACTTAGTGGTTTAAACTGGATTATACATGATTAATTTTGATAATTATGAATTATTATGCAATCTATGATTTTATGCAAAGATGAACAACTTTTCTATATTTATAAAATGTTTTGAGCATATTGAGTTTTTTCCAGGAAGTACTCTCTTAGAGTGATCTATGATAGTTGCACACCATAAAATGTTTTTGAAAGACTTTTTCATTGATTTTATTGACTTATAATCCATTCTATCTTGTCTTCTATATGCGGAACTTGCTTGGGGACAAGCAAGGGCTAAGTATGGGGTATTTTGATAGCATGAATTATAGTCTAAATTTTGGGGTTTGTTTGGACGTTTTATCTTCAAAAATCTGCATGTTTGTATGTATAATATGTGATTCTATTACCATTTCATCTATCTTTGCGAGAATCGAGGTCTACACCTAGTTTCGTTGTAATTGCAGGTAATATGGTACGTTTTGCATAAAAAAGGAGCAAAAGGAGTCATTAGTCATTTGGAGCTACATCCAGGAAGCATAGCCATGGATTAAAGATTTACTTTGGACCAGTTTTGAGAGATTTCACATTCAGTTGTGAGTCACCTCGGTTGACCACGGATTCACCTCGACCGAGGTGATCCAGAGACGCCGACTCGACCGAGGCGAACACCTAGGACGCGGCGAGAATATTTTATTCTTGGCTGAGATCTTCTATCTTTGGAAGGTGATCTTATATTTTTGGGCTTGGCTCCTAGATGGAAGAAGATCTTATATTTTACCTATATTTATGGGAAAAGATCTTTCTAAGATATTTTATCTTTGGAGGGTATTTTTCCTATATAAAGGGTTGGATTTTCCATAATTCAATCATCTTGGGATCACAAGAGCCCGCTTACACCGAAAAAGACGCAGCAGCAGCAGCCTACTCCAGTTGGGAGAGATTCGAAGAACCTTTTTGAAGGTTGAAGGAAGATTGAAGTCCATAGCTTTTATAGCTTTATTGAAGGGTTTTGTAAGATTGTCTTCAATTCCCTCAATTGTTGTCTTGTCTTTTTGGATTGTTATCCAAGGAACGCTTTGTTGTGATATTTGATTCAGATTATTGAAGTCTTTTCCTTAAATTCTTCTTTGTTCAAATATTCACCTTCTTCCCATATATTTTAATACTTTCATTATGATGATGAGTGGCTAATTTCCTTGTGTGATTCTAGGGTGATTGGCTGAAGGTTGTGGGAAAAACAATGATAGAATAATCTTAGATTTCAGTAGGATCCTGAAAGTTCGAGTCTTTAACCTTAACCCTAAGCATCTCGTTCGGTTGATGAACATCTCGGCCGGGGTGGAATTCTTCTGACCGAGGTGACTTATCCGACCCTAAACTGAGAGTTAAGTGTTAGAGTTTGCCAAATCCTATTCTTATTACACCTTTCTGGTTCAATGCAAGCTTAGGATGAGACTTACCCGGTAATTCCTTAGTTTGTGTACCAACGATCATAAGTTTAGGTAATAAAGGCTTGTCCTTTATTGGGGTTTGAGTGTGCTTCCATCCCATCTTTGTGAGTTAGCCTGAGACTTACCCGGTAAAGGTTGATTCTATTCCCTTAGATGGTGTGTTAGTTTGAGGCAATAGTTCTTTATCTTGATTCCTTGAGACTTACCCGGTAATAGGAGTTACGGTTTGGGATTAGTGTGTAGTGAGACTTACCCGGTGATCTACTCCACTTTAGAAACACCTTCCCCATGCAAAAATCTCAGCTTTGTCCGCTTATCTATAGATCTTGAGTTGGAACCACAACTAGATGCTTTAATCCCTAGAATTGCATGTTTGCTTTATTTGACATCTTATTCATCTTTGATTGTATTACTTGCTCTTGTGGTCAGCATCAACACTAGCATACCGTATTGGACTTTGTTTCACTAAGTCCCTGTGATCGACCCCTGGAATTTTCTTGCTTTTACTACGATTGACCCGTACACTGCGGGTTCGCATCCTTGTTTTAAGCTTAAGTCTAGGGTTATAAATTTAAAGCTTGCACACACCGTTTGGAGCGAACAAGTTTTTGGCGCCGTTGCCGGGGACAGTTCTGGCAAAACGAGGTGTTTCACCTCGGTTGACCCAAGAACATCTCGACCGAGGTGGGTTAACTGAGAGTTTTCGAAAACGGTTTTTGTGTTACTTATCTGGATATGATCTCAGTGAAGATCTTGTTTACCGACTGGATTTAAATTCTTTATATGTTTGAAATGTTTTATGATATGTTTAAGTTGCTAAATGCTTTGTTTGAAATTATTGGCATGTTTAATACTTTATTTTTATCCAAATTATGTTGAATTTGAAGGTTGACACCGCAGCATAAGTTCTCTCACGTTCTTCTTGGAAAGACCAAGGCAATTCATTCTTCTTCTTCTTCTTCTTCTTGATCATGCTTAGCCCCTCATATACATATTGCCTCCCTTTACCTATCCGGGAATTTGGAAGCAAGCGAAGTGGTGAAAGCAAGTCAAAAGTTGAGAAGTGGCTGAAAGTGAAAGTGTTAGAAAGCAATAATAGGTTTGGGGAAGTCAATCATGAAGATGAGTAACTCGGCACCATTCACATAGCCGGGTGTTTGTGTCTTGCCAAAGTCGGATTGAGCGATATTCCTAACGGGTCATGGTATGTGCATCAAGGGTTTGACGCATCTCAAAGAAATTGATGATTGCGGATTTCCTAGGCTTCGGTTATTGTGCACCTCTGTCCATGCATCCCAAAAAGTAAAGTAAAAAAGAAAAAAGTGTGAAATAAGCAAAGCTTATTGGTGGAAGATGTTGCAAGTCAAAGTGAAAGTGAAGTTCATCCTTTTCCCGGATTCTAGCACCACATTACCTTACATGCATCCCTACCCTACACGTTTCTTGACCTTTCTTTTGGGAAGCCCTTGAGACCTTGAGCTTGTTGATTGACTTAGCGGTTTAAATCGGATTATACATGATTAATTTTGATAATTATGATTTATTATGCATTCTATGATTTTATGCAAAGATGAACAACTTTCCTATATTTATAAAATGTTTTGATCATATTGAGTTTTTAATTTCCAGGAAGTACTCTCTTAGAGTGATCTATGATAGTTGCACACCATAAAAATATTTTTTTGAAAGACTTTTTCATTGATTTTCTTGACTTATAATCCATTCTATCTTGATTTCTATATGAGGAACTTGCTTAGGGACAAGCAAGGGCTAAGTATGGGGTATTTTGATAGCATGAATTATAGTCTATATTTTGGGGTTTGTTTGGACGTTTTATCTTTCATAATCTGCATGTTTGTATGTACATTATGTGATTTTACTACCATTTCATCTACCTTTGCGAGAATCGAGGTCTACACCTAGTTTCGTTGTAATTGCAGGTAATATGGTACGTTTTGCATCAAAAAGGAGCAAAAGGAGTCAAGAGTCATTTGGAGCTACATTTAGGAAGCACAACCATGGATTAAAGATTTACTTTGGACCAGTTTTGAGAGATTCTACATTCAGTTATGAGTCACCTCGGTTGACCAGAGATTCATCTCGACCGAGGCGATCCAGAGACACCGACTCGACCGAGGCGAACACCTAGGACGCGGCGAGAATATTTTATTTTTGGGCTGAGCTTCTAGAAGGAAGGAGATATGCAGAATCATATATTTTACCTATATTTATGGGATAATATCTTCTTAAGATTTATTATCTTTGGAGGTTTATTTTTCCTATAAAAAGGATTGGATTTTCCACAAATCCGATCATGCTTAGAGCCCGCTTACACCGAAATACAGTTAGAACACCCGCTATCAGCGCAGCAGCCGCATCCTACTCCAATTTGGGAGAGAGTTGAAGAACCTTTTTGAAGGTTGAAGGAAGATTTGAAGACTATAGCTATATACCTTTTTGGAGGGTTTTGTAAGATTGTCTTCAATTCCTTTCCTTGTTGTCTTGTCTTGTTGGATTATTATCCAAGGAACGATTTTTGTGTGATATTTGATTCAGTTATTGAAGTGTTTTCATTAAATTCTTCTTTGTTCAAATATTCACCTTCTTCTCATATATTTAATACTTTCATTATGATGATGAGTGGCTAATTTCCTTGTGTGATTCTAGGGTGATTGTCTGAAGGTTGTGGGAAAAACAATGATAGAATGATCTTAATCACAGTAGGATCCTGAAAGTTCGAGTCTTTAACCTTAACCCTAAGCATCTCGTTCGGTTGATGAACATCTCGGCCGGGGTGGAATTCTTCTGACCGAGGTGACTTATCCGACCCTAAACTGAGAGTTAAGTGTTAGAGTTTGCCAAATCCTATCCTTATTACACCTTTCTGGTTCAAAGCAAGCTTAGGATGAGACTTACCCGGTAATTCCTTAGTTTGTGTACCAACGATCATAAGTGTAGGTAATAAAGGTTTATCCTTTATTGGGGTTCGAGTGTGCTTCCATCCCATCTTTGTGAGTTAGCCTGAGACTTACCCGGTAAAGGTTGATTCTATTCCCTTAGATGGTGTGTTAGTTTGAGGTTATAGTTCTTTATCTTAATTCCTTGAGACTTACCCGGTAATAGGAGTTACGGTTTGGGATTAGTGTGTAGTGAGACTTACCCGGTGATCTACTCCACTTTAGAAACACCTTCCCCATGCAAAAACCTCAGCTTTGTCCTCTTATCTATAGATCTTGAGTTGGAACCACAACTAGATGCTTTAATCCCTAGAATTGCATGTTTGCTTATTTGACATCTTATTCATCTTTGATTGTATACTTGCTCTTGTGGTTAGCGTCAACACTAGCATACCGTATTGGACTTTGTTTCACTAAGTCCCTGTGATCGACCCCTGGAATTTTCTTGCTTTTACTACGATTGACCCGTACACTGCGGGTTCGCATCCTTGTTTTAAGCTTAAGTCTAGGGTTATAAATTTAAAGCTTGCACACACCGTTTGGAGCGAACAAGTTTTTGGCGCCGTTGCCGGGGACTTGGTCTAGACCGAGCCGGTACGGTTTGCTCTTGGGGCATTTGCCCCGTGTTGTCTTACCACTCTACTTGAGTGACTTTTGCAGGTTCTTTCTTAGGTATATGCGAAGAACCCGCACTGGAAAGGAAATCGTTCCTTACGATCCCGAACCAGAAAAGACATACAAACGACGCTTAAGAGAAGCGAAGATGGCCCAACAAGACGATCACGATCTTTTGGCCCAATTGAGAGAGACGCAGGAGCAGCTACGTCTCAGTAGAGAAGAGCTAAGGCAGGAAAAAGAAGAGAATCAGGCCAGGAATGCAGCAATCGAAGCTGAGATTGCAGCAATTCGGAACCAGATTCAACCTCGACCGATGCAGGATCCAGTAATTGATCCTCGACCGAGGCAGGTCCCAGTTCCTGACGCCCCGGCCGATGTGCATCCACTTCGGATGCCAGTCCGAGATGTTCTTCTTGCAGGAATTCCACAAACCCTAGGTCAAAGGATGGACCCTAATCAACAGCTGAGGCGTCCAGGAGTGAACCTAGGAGATCCAGCGGACCATGACTACGAACTTCGACCACAAGTTCTAGCGATGATTCGCCAATGTCAATTCGGAGGGCTAGAGAAGGAGTCGCCGCATCAACATCTTCAAAACTACGAGATCTTGATGGAGACCTTGCGACCTCCCAGAATTGAAAATAACAACTACAAGCTAAGACCTTTCTACTTTTCTCTTAAAGATAGAGCTCTTACTTGGTATCAATCTCTTCCTGCAGGAAAGATCAGCACATGGGAAGAGATGACTACGGAATTCTTGACCAAATTCTTTCCCCCCTCAAAGACTGCTGAAATGAGAGGGAAGATCAATGCTTTCATCATGAAGGACAAGGAGAGTTTGTCCAAATCATGGGAGCGGTTCAAAGATATCCTTTTGGATTGCCCACATCATGGGATTCCGAAGATAGAGTTGTTGGAGATCTACTTCAAAGGACTGGACGGAAACACCCAGTTCAATCTCCAACTACTCTCCGCCGGTACATTCATGGATATGGCGGTTGACGAGGCTTGGGATTTCATTGAGAAGCAAGCCTTGCACATGGAGAAGTACACCCACCAGGGAGCTGAAGGTGGAGTTAAAAGAGTCAACTTTCAAGAGACTCAAACCAACAACAACCAATTCACGTCCTTGAAGAACGACGTGAAGCAATTGAAGGAGCTATTGATGGCTCAAACTAAGAAGGAAGAGCAAGGGCAAAGGAACAACAACAACTACAACAATAACGGGTACCGTAACAACAACAACGGACCCCGAAACAACAACTACAACAACAATAAAGGATCCAATAGCAACAATTGGAGAGCGAATAATAACCAAAACAACGGTAACAATTATTCAAACTCCAACTCTAATGATTCCTCTAACCCTTTCCTCTCTCCTCCTTCTTCTTCTTCTACTCCATTGAAGAGCCAAGGGCAAGGATCAAGTTCGTCTCAGCCGGAAAAGAAGGACGCAGTCCTGGAGGCAATCTTGATCAAGCTTAGTGCTATGGAGAATTCTATGACTTCATTTTCGAGGGCCCAAAAGTCCTTCGAACAACAACTTGCTAATAGGGCGAATGAAGCGCCAAGAGATCCAGGGAAGCTTCCAGCAAAGACGGAAACTAACCCTAAGGGCCAGTGCATGGCCATCACGACGAGGAGTGGACTCAAAACCACAGATCCAGTACCTCGCTCGACGCAGACCACCTCGGTCCAGATCCAGTCGAAGAACACCTCGACCGAGATGCCAACCGAGGCGGTGCAACAGAAAGCAGGAGGAACAACTGAAGCCTATGTTCCACCTCCTGCATATAAACCACCACTTCCATTTCCCCAGTCCAGAGCCAGAGCACATCTTGACAAGCACTTTGGTAAGTTCCTTGACTTGATGAATAAGCTCCATATTAATATCCCTTTCCTTGATGCTATTTTAGGTATGCCCGCCTACGGGAAGTTCTTAAAGGAGATCCTATCAAGGAAGAGGAAGCTGGAGGATGTTGGTGAAGTTAGAATGACATCTAAGTCTTCGGAGCTTATAAAGATCATGAAGGAGAAGATGCCACCTAAGTTGAGAGATCCCGGCTCATTTTGCATTCCCATTCAAGTTGGGGATGTCACTTGTGAAGCCCTATGTGATCTAGGAGCCAGCGTGAGCATCATTCCGCTGGAGCTATGCATTAAGATCGGTCTTGGAGAGCCCAAGCCGGTCAAGATTCGACTTTACATGGCGGATCGCTCCATCACCCATCCCGTGGGCATTTTGGAAGACGTTCCGGTCAAGTTAGGTAACTTCTATCTACCCATAGATTTTGTCGTACTTGACATTCCCGCAGATTATCCTGTTCCTATCATTCTCGGGAGGCCATTTCTAGCAACTTCGGGTTGCAATGTGGATTGCAAGAACGCCAAGTTGAAATTCAACGTTGGTGGCGATGAGGTGGAGTTCGCACTACTTGCAGCCATGAAGGGGGAGCAACTAACTGATGATATCTTCAACATCTACGATGAAGAAGAATCAAGAGAATTGGTGAGCTCTATCCTTATTAAAGATCCACTCGAAAGAGTTATAAGCTTCAGTTTAATGGAGGAAGGTATAGATGCTTCTTGTGATGCAGATATACGGAGCCTGAAGGCACTGGAAGAAGATCCAGGAGCCATGACTGAGAAGCTGATCCAGGAAACGAAGATTTCCAGCCTCGGATCCAGTAGCAGTACCTCGACCGAGGCACTTTCTGGACTGAGCGAGGCGTCTGAAGAACACCTCGGTCAACGCCTTTGCGCCTCGACCGAGATCGACAGAGAGACGATTCAAACTGAGACTGCACATAGTCCAGTTTCTGACACCACTTCACTGGAAAGAGGAAGCACAGATCCCTCCCAGAAAGCACCCCCAGTTGTGGAGCTTAAACAACTCCCTAGTCACTTGAGGTATATCTTTCTTGGGCCGGATTCTACTTATCCCGTTATTGCTAGTGCTTCCCTCTCCAATTCTGAATTATCTAAGCTAATGCATGTCCTGAGAAAGCATCGGAAAGCCATAGGCTACACCACGGACGATCTTATTGGCATTAACCCTTCTTTCTGCATGCATAGAATTCTAATGGAAGATAATCATAAGACTTCACGGGAACCTCAAAGACGGTTAAATCCGATCATGAAAGAGGTTGTGAAGAAGGAAGTTCTTAAGTTGTTGGATGCAGGTATTATTTATCCTATCTCGGACAGCAAGTGGGTTAGCCCGGTGCATGTCGTCCCGAAGAAAGGAGGGATGACCGTTGTGACGAATAAGAACAACGAGTTGATCCCAACAAGGACCGTTACGGGCTGGAGAGTTTGCATCGACTATAGGAAGCTGAACACGGCTACTAGGAAAGATCATTTTCCGCTTCCCTTCATTGATCAAATGCTCGAACGGTTGGCCCAGCATTCACACTTTTGCTACTTGGACGGCTATAGTGGATTCTTCCAGATTCCTATCCATCCGGATGATCAGGAGAAGACCACTTTCACATGTCCTTGGGGGACGTTTGCCTATCGGAGGATGCCATTCGGGTTGTGCAATGCACCAGCTACCTTCCAGCGATGCATGATGGCCATCTTCTCCGAGTACATAGAGGAGATCATGGAGGTATTTATGGATGATTTTTCTGTATATGGTTCCTCTTTTGATGATTGCCTATCTAACCTTTCTCTAGTGCTTAAAAGATGTGAAGACACTAACCTTGTTTTGAATTGGGAGAAGTGTCATTTTATGGTTAATGAAGGCATTGTGCTAGGACACCTCGTTTCTAATCGAGGTATTGAGGTCGATCGAGCTAAGATCGAGACTATTGAGAAGCTCCCTCCTCCTTGTTCTGTTAAAGGTGTGAGGAGTTTCCTCGGGCATGCAGGTTTCTACAGGAGATTCATCAAGGACTTCTCCAAAATTTCTAAACCTCTAACTAACCTCTTGAATAAAGATGTTGTTTTTGAGTTTTCGCAGGAGTGTCTTGATGCTTTTTACAGGATTAAGGAAGCGTTGATCTCCGCTCCCATTATCCAACCTCCTGACTGGACCTTGCCCTTTGAGGTCATGTGTGACTCTAGCGATGTAGCCGTAGGAGCGGTGCTTGGGCAAAAGAAGGATGGACGGACCACCGCCATTTACTATGCTAGCAAGACGCTAGATGTAGCACAACGCAACTACGCTACCACCGAAAAAGAATTATTGGCGGTTGTATATGCTTTCGAGAAGTTTCGTTCCTACCTAGTAGGGGCGAAAGTCATTGTCTACACCGACCATGCGGCCATTCGTTACTTGTTGGCTAAGAAAGATGCAAAGCCGCGCCTTATTCGATGGATTCTCTTGCTTCAAGAGTTTGACCTAGAGATCCGCGACAAGAAGGGATCCGAGAATTCAGTTGCGGATCACCTCAGCCGGTTACCGGAATCCTCCCGCGAGACGGATAGCCCACCCATAGACGATTCATTCCCCGACGAGCACTTGCACGTTTTGGAGCGTTTGATGGACTTACTTACTTCACCCCACGATGGAGGTGAAGTATGGGGTGAGGGAACCTCCTACCTCGTTTGAGACGCATCATGGTCCAGCTAGCGACCTTAAATCAAGCGCTTCTTGGGAGGCAACCCAAGGTATTGCTTTCTTTCCCGCTTTCTAGTCTAGTTTAGATAGTCTTTTGTTTTTGCTTTGCTTTGCTTTGTTTTTGGTGTTTTAGACAGATAACAGGAAGGAGCACTCCAGAAAAGGGAGAAGTTCGAGATTCTGAGAAGAAAGAGGCACCTCGGTCACTGTCAGAACACCTCGACCGAGTTGATTCTTGAAGCAACCGAGGCGACTAGGGTTTCTGCAGAACCGCCTCGGTCCGTATCACCTCGGTCCAGTCGAGACCATCTCGACCGAGGTGACAGCAGATTCAGTAAAAGTATAAAAGGGGAAAAAATTACATTTTTTACTTTTTATTACCCACTTCGACCGCGGCGCACAGAATCGCCTCGCTCCCTCATTTCTCGCTCGTTTTCGAAGATTTCTGCTTCCAAACCGAGATTAAAGAGTAGAGGAGTCGATTGCAACTACAGATCTGCAAGAAATTTGAGCGATTCGACCGAAACGAGGTAAAAACGTTCGAAAACCCTAACTCGTTCGTTTTCTGCTATTTGGGCTTTGGTTGCCCTTGAATCTGTTGAGAAAAGGCATAAGTACCCCTTAGGAAGCATTTGTAGTGATTTTAGGGGGAAAAGAACTGGAAATCTGAGAATTGGAATTCGAACTGCTACGCCTCGGTCCAGTCGGCCTGCATCTCGACCGAGGTGATTTCTGGAATTTGTCAGTCGACCGAGGTGGTCTGACAGATTGATTAGGGAAAATGAGTTCAGATCGCCGTTTAGCCCTGAGAGACAGATCTTCACCCTCCCCTTCCCCTTCTTCTTCCCGACCTTACCGCCCGGTCATCCACGAGAGATGTCGGGTAGATTACGAGAGGATAGCGGGCCGTCCAGTTATTGCACCGCGATTTCTGGAGGTATCCGCCTTTGACTGCCTAGGGTTAGAGGCCGACCTTAGGAGGATGATTGCCACAGTTGGGCTGGATCAGTTTTCTGAGATCCGAGCCCCAGCCTACATAGAGCCGACACTAGAGTTCGTCAGCTCCTTCTCCTACCTACCCACAGAGGGATCTGTGAAGTACCGGCTGATGAGCCGGAACTTCATAGTTCCATTAGAGATATTCAGAGAGATTTTCAGCTTTCCTACCCCTACAGCCGTAGACTTCCCCTCCCGATCCGTAGCTAGGGAGTTTTGGGGTCAGATCGCCCACATCACCACTCATGCAGACAGATGGCGCCCTGGAGATTCCAGGGAGAAGGTCATCTTCCACCCAGCTTTCAGACTCGCCCACCGGATATTCAGCGAGATGCTTCTGGCGCGTACTGAGACGCCCCAGAAGATCAGACAGGGGGAGCTTTTCTCTTTATACTGCATGGTTACAGGCGGCTTCCCGGACTTTGGCTTGCTCCTGGCAGAGGATCTGCACAGGATCAAGGCCAAAGGGAAGGGTGATATTTGCTGTGGAGGTCTAGTCACCCACATCGCCTCCTACCACGGGATGGATCTCAGTATCTGCACATTGGCGGCGGCTCCGAAGCCGCTGGGTCTGCAGGAGATGATCACGAGGCGGATTCTTGTTCCTCGTGGGTTGACTACTCCGTACGTTGCCATGCCTTGGGAGCGGACAGCGCCTCAAGGCATCAGATGGTCTGCACAGTTTTCGGTCTTCGACCCACATTTTTGGCAGACAGCATGGGCCCCGCTGATGGAGGACTACAGAGAGGGAGCTGCTGCAGCTGCTGAGGAGGCTGAGGAGGCTGAGGAGGAGGATGACGACGAGACGGTTGATGAGAGAGGAGGCGGCGTCCCGATGGACACAGGGACAGACACTGCTGGGACGAGCGCGCCTCCCATTATTGATCTTGATGAGGATGAGGAGGATACTGAGCCTGCACCTGCTGCACCTCCTGCTAGATCTGCTAGGCGTCGGACACGCCGCCATAGAGATGCAGAGGCTCATCGTCGGATCGACGACTTGACAGAGCAGATGATAGACTCATATGCTGCCCTTACAGTGGACATCCAGGAGAGATTTGCCGCCCAGCACCGACACCTTGACAGCTGGACTCAGCAGATGTTGGAGGGGCAGCACTATCAGCGTAGGATGATGGAGCTACAGTTCCAGCAGACTATGGGCTATCCGTTTGATCCGACCCAGCATCCTTACGTACCACCACCACCACCGCCGGATCAGGACTACTGAAGAGCTGCAGGATTTTATTTATTATATTTTTATGCAGTTCGGCTCTTTATCCGGTGAGTCCTCCTTTCTTTCAGACTTTTATTATACCCACTGGGACAGTGTGTCTCAAGTATGGGGTAGTTGATGTATTATCTGACTTATTTGACTCATGATGTATTATTCGACTTATGATGTATCGGATATTTTCATATTTATGCTTCATTCTGCATTTATATGTTTATCTGAGATTGCATGCATACTTACAGGTTATTTGATTGAGAAAAACGTCGAAACCGAAAAAAAAATGGTTTTAAAAAAAATTTTTGACCTCGACCGGGACAGTTCTGGCAAAACGAGGTGTTTCACCTCGGTTGAACCAAGAACATCTCGACCGAGGTGGGTTAACTGAGAGTTTTCGAAAACGATTTTTGTGTTACTTATCTGGATATGATCTCAGTGAAGATCTTGTTTACCGACTGGATTTAAATTCTTTATATGTTTGAAATATTTTATGATATGTTTAAGTTGCTAAATGCTTTGTTTGAAATTATTGGCATGTTTAATACTTTATTTTTATCCAAATTATGTTGAATTTGAAGGTTGACACCGCAGCATAAGTTCTCTCACGTTCTTCTTGGAAAGACCAAGGCAATTCATTCTTCTTCTTCTTCTTCTTGATCATGCTTAGCCCCTCATATACATATTGCCTCCCTTTACCTATCCGGGAATTTGGAAGCAAGCGAAGTGGTGAAAGCAAGTCAAAAGTTGAGAAGTGGCTGAAAGTGAAAGTGTTAGAAAGCAATAATAGGTTTGGGGAAGTCAATCATGAAGATGAGTAACTCGGCACCATTCACATAGCCGGGTGTTTGTGTCTTGCCAAAGTCGGATTGAGCGATATTCCTAACGGGTCATGGTATGTGCATCAAGGGTTTGACGCATCTCGAGAAATTGATGATTGCGGATTTCCTAGGCTTCGGTTATTGTGCACCTCTGTCCATGCATCCCAAAAAGTAAAGTAAAAGAAAAAAAGTGTGAAATAAGCAAAGCTTATTGGTGGAAGATGTTGCAAGTCAAAGTGAAAGTGAAGTTCATCCTTTTCCCGGATTCTAGCACCACATTACCTTACATACATCCCTACCCTACACGTTTCTTGACCTTTTCTTTTGGGAAGCCCTTGAGACCTTGAGCTTGTTGATTGACTTAGCGGTTTAAATCGGATTATACATGATTAATTTTGATAATTATGATTTATTATGCATTCTATGATTTTATGCAAAGATGAACAACTTTCCTATATTTATAAAATGTTTTGATCATATTGAGTTTTTAACTTCCAGGAAGTACTCTCTTAGAGTGATCTATGATAGTTGCACACCATAAAATGTTTTTGAAAGACTTTTCATTGATTTTCATGACTTATAATCCATTCTATCTTGATTTCTATATGAGGAACTTGCTTAGGGACAAGCAAGGGCTAAGTATGGGGTATTTTGATAGCATGAATTATAGTCTATATTTTGGGGTTTGTTTGGACGTTTTATCTTTCATAATCTGCATGTTTGTATGTACATTATGTGATTTTACTACCATTTCATCTACCTTTGCGAGAATCGAGGTCTACACCTAGTTTCGTTGTAATTGCAGGTAATATGGTACGTTTTGCATCAAAAAGGAGCAAAAGGAGTCAAGAGTCATTTGGAGCTACATTCAGGAAGCACAACCATGGATTAAAGATTTACTTTGGACCAGTTTTGAGAGATTCTACACTCAGTTATGATCACCTCGGTTGCCCAGAGATTCATCTCGACCGAGGCGATCCAGAGACGCCGACTCGACCGAGGCGAACACCTAGGACGCGGCGAGAATATTTTATTCTTGGCTGAGATCTTTTAAAATTGGAAAGTGATCTTATATTTTTGGGCTGAGCTTCTAGAAGGAAGGAGATATGCAGAATCATATATTTTACCTATATTTATGGGATAATATCTTCTTAAGATTTATTATCTTTGGAGGTTTATTTTTCCTATAAAAAGGATTGGATTTTCCACAAATCCGATCACGCTTAGAAGCCCGCTTACACCGAAATACAGGCTGCATACACCCGCTATCAGCGCAGCAGCCGCATCCTACTCCAATTTGGGAGAGAGTTGAAGAACCTTTTTGAAGGTTGAAGGAAGATTGAAGACTATAGCTTTATAGCTTTTTGGAGGGTTTTGTAAGATTGTCTTCAATTCCTTTCCTTGTTGTCTTGTCTTGTTGGATTATTATCCAAGGAACGATTTTGTGTGATATTTGATTCAGTTATTGAAGTGTTTACGTTAAATTCTTCTTTGTTCAAATATTCACCTTCTTCCCATATATTTAATACTTTCATAATGATGATGAGTGGCTAATTTCCTTGTGTGATTCTAGGGTGATTGGCTGAAGGTTGTGGGAAAAACAATGATAGAATAATCTTAGATTCCAGTAGGATCCTGAAAGTTCGAGTCTTTAACCTTAACCCTAAGCATCTCGCTCGGTTGATGAACATCTCGGCCGGGGTGGAATTCTTCTGACCGAGGTGACTTATCCGACCTTAAACTGAGAGTTAAGTGTTAGAGTTTGCCAAATCCTATTCTTATTACACCTTTCCTGGTTCAAAGCAAGCTTAGGATGAGACTTACCCGGTAATTCCTTAGTTTGTGTACCAACGATCATAAGTGTAGGTAATAAAGGTTTATCCTTTATTGGGGTTCGAGTGTGCTTCCATCCCATCTTTGTGAGTTAGCCTGAGACTTACCCGGTAAAGGTTGATTCTATTCCCTTAGATGGTGTGTTAGTTTGAGGTTATAGTTCTTTATCTTAATTCCTTGAGACTTACCCGGTAATAGGAGTTACGGTTTGGGATTAGTGTGTAGTGAGACTTACCCGGTGATCTACTCCACTTTAGAAACACCTTCCCCACGCAAAAATCTCAGCTTTGTCCGCTTATCTATAGATCTTGAGTTGGAACCACAACTAGATGCCTTAATCCCTAGAATTGCATGTTTGCTTATTTGACATCTTATTCATCTTTGATTGTATTGATTGCTCTTGTGGTTAGCATTAACATTAGCATACCGTATTGGACTTTGTTTCACCAAGTCCCTGTGATCGACCCCTGGAATTTTCTTGCTTTTACTACGATTGACCCGTACACTGCGGGTTCGCATCCTTGTTTTAAGCTTAAGTCTAGGGTTATAAATTTAAAGCTTGCACACACCGTTTGGAGCGAACAAGTTTTTGGACGAGGAAGGATTGGTCCATGAAATTAGACGATGCTCTTTGGGCATACAGGACCGCATTCAAGACTCCCATAGGCACCACCCCTTATAACTTGGTGTATGGGAAATCTTGCCATTTGCCCGTTGAGTTGGAGCACAAAGCGTATTGGGCTATCAAATGGTTGAACTTTGACATTAAGGAGGCTGGTGAGAAGCGACTATTGGAACTTAACGAGCTGGAAGAGCTGCGTTTGAACGCCTATGAGAATGCCAAGATCTACAAGGAAAGGACGAAGAGATGGCATGACAAGCGTATCGTTCCAAAGGAGCTTAACGAAGGAGATTTAGTTCTACTCTTCAACTCCCGCCTCCGTCTTTTTCCAGGTAAGTTGAAATCTAGGTGGACCGGACCTTACGTTGTGAAACATGTTTTCCCTCATGGTGCAGTTGAGATATGGGGCGAAACTAGCGGAAGCTTCAAGGTCAACGGTCATAGACTTAAGAAGTACCAACCGGAAACGCCGGTTGAGGAGGTCGCACCGATCTACCTCCTTTGAGACGCACTATGGTCCAGCTAGCGACCTTAAATCAAGCGCTTCTTGGGAGGCAACCCAAGGTATTGCTTTCTTTCCCGTTTTCTAGTCTAGTTTAGATAGTCTTTTGTTTTTGCTTTCCTCTAGACAACAACCAGGTATTCCAAAAGGAAGGATCACAGTTCAGGAGCTACACTAGAAGAACGAAGTTTCGAGAAGTTGAGGAAACGATCTTTACTGAGATACATCTCGGGTACTGTCAGAACACCTCGACCGAGATGTACTTCGCCAACCGAGATGGTCTTATCTGGGAGCTGTTTCTTACTTCTTCATGCAGTTTAGCTATGTTCGGTGAGTATCCTGTCCTTAGACTTATTCTGACCCACTGGGACAGTGTGTCTCAAGTATGGGGTAGTTGATGTATTATCTGACTTATTTGACTCTTGATGTATTATTCGACTTATGATGTATCGGATATTTTCATATTTATGCTTCATTCTGCATTTATATGTTTATCTGAGATTGCATGCATACTTACAGGTTATTTGATTGAGAAAAACGTCGAAACCGAAAAAAAAATGGTTTTAAAAAAAATTTTTGACCTCGACCGGGACAGTTCTGGCAAAACGAGGTGTTTCACCTCGGTTGAACCAAGAACATCTCGACCGAGGTGGGTTAACTGAGAGTTTTCGAAAACGATTTTTGTGTTACTTATCTGGATATGATCTCAGTGAAGATCTTGTTTACTGACTGGTTTTAAATTCTTTATATGTTTGAAATGTTTTATGATATGTTTAAGTTGCTAAATGCTTTGTTTGAAATTATTGGCATGTTTAATACTTTATTTTTATCCAAATTATGTTGAATTTGAAGGTTGACACCGCAGCATAAGTTCTCTCACGTTCTTCTTGGAAAGACCAAGGCAATTCATTCTTCTTCTTCTTCTTCTTGATCATGCTTAGCCCCTCATATACATATTGCCTCCCTTTACCTATCCGGGAATTTGGAAGCAAGCGAAGTGGTGAAAGCAAGTCAAAAGTTGAGAAGTGGCTGAAAGTGAAAGTGTTAGAAAGCAATAATAGGTTTGGGGAAGTCAATCATGAAGATGAGTAACTCGGCACCATTCACATAGCCGGGTGTTTGTGTCTTGCCAAAGTCGGATTGAGCGATATTCCTAACGGGTCATGGTATGTGCATCAAGGGTTTGACGCATCTCGAGAAATTGATGATTGCGGATTTCCTAGGCTTCGGTTATTGTGCACCTCTGTCCATGCATCCCAAAAAGTAAAGTAAAAGAAAAAAAGTGTGAAATAAGCAAAGCTTATTGGTGGAAGATGTTGCAAGTCAAAGTGAAAGTGAAGTTCATCCTTTTCCCGGATTCTAGCACCACATTACCTTACATACATCCCTACCCTACACGTTTCTTGACCTTTTCTTTTGGGAAGCCCTTGAGACCTTGAGCTTGTTGATTGACTTAGCGGTTTAAATCGGATTATACATGATTAATTTTGATAATTATGATTTATTATGCATTCTATGATTTTATGCAAAGATGAACAACTTTCCTATATTTATAAAATGTTTTGATCATATTGAGTTTTTAATTTCCAGGAAGTACTCTCTTAGAGTGATCTATGATAGTTGCACACCATAAAATGTTTTTGAAGGACTTTTTCATTGATTTTCTTGACTTATAATCCATTCTATCTTGATTTCTATATGAGGAACTTGCTTAGGGACAAGCAAGGGCTAAGTATGGGGTATTTTGATAGCATGAATTATAGTCTATATTTTGGGGTTTGTTGGGACGTTTTATCTTTCATAATCTGCATGTTTGTATGTACATTATGTGATTTTACTACCATTTCATCTACCTTTGCGAGAATCGAGGTCTACACCAAGTTTCGTTGTAATTGCAGGTAATATGGTACGTTTTGCATCAAAAAAAGGAGCAAAAGGAGTCAAGAGTCATTTGGAGCTACATTCAGGAAGCACGACCATGGATTAAAGATTTACTTTGGACCAGTTTTGAGAGATTCTACACTCAGTTATGATCACCTCGGTTGCCCAGAGATTCATCTCGACCGAGGCGATCCAGAGACGCCGACTCGACCGAGGCGAACACCTAGGACGCGGCGAGAGTATTTTATTCTTGGCTGAGATCTTTTAAAATTGGAAAGTGATCTTATATTTTTGGGCTGAGCTTCTAGAAGGAAGGAGATATGCAGAATCATATATTTTACCTATATTTATGGGATAATATCTTCTTAAGATTTATTATCTTTGGAGGTTTATTTTTCCTATAAAAAGGATTGGATTTTCCACAAATCCGATCATGCTTAGAGCCCGCTTACACCGAAATACAGTTAGAACACCCGCTATCAGCGCAGCAGCCGCATCCTACTCCAATTTGGGAGAGAGTTGAAGAACCTTTTTGAAGGTTGAAGGAAGATTTGAAGACTATAGCTATATACCTTTTTGGAGGGTTTTGTAAGATTGTCTTCAATTCCTTTCCTTGTTGTCTTGTCTTGTTGGATTATTATCCAAGGAACGATTTTTGTGTGATATTTGATTCAGTTATTGAAGTGTTTTCATTAAATTCTTCTTTGTTCAAATATTCACCTTCTTCTCATATATTTAATACTTTCATTATGATGATGAGTGGCTAATTTCCTTGTGTGATTCTAGGGTGATTGTCTGAAGGTTGTGGGAAAAACAATGATAGAATGATCTTAATCACAGTAGGATCCTGAAAGTTCGAGTCTTTAACCTTAACCCTAAGCATCTCGTTCGGTTGATGAACATCTCGGCCGGGGTGGAATTCTTCTGACCGAGGTGACTTATCCGACCCTAAACTGAGAGTTAAGTGTTAGAGTTTGCCAAATCCTATCCTTATTACACCTTTCTGGTTCAAAGCAAGCTTAGGATGAGACTTACCCGGTAATTCCTTAGTTTGTGTACCAACGATCATAAGTGTAGGTAATAAAGGTTTATCCTTTATTGGGGTTCGAGTGTGCTTCCATCCCATCTTTGTGAGTTAGCCTGAGACTTACCCGGTAAAGGTTGATTCTATTCCCTTAGATGGTGTGTTAGTTTGAGGTTATAGTTCTTTATCTTAATTCCTTGAGACTTACCCGGTAATAGGAGTTACGGTTTGGGATTAGTGTGTAGTGAGACTTACCCGGTGATCTACTCCACTTTAGAAACACCTTCCCCATGCAAAAACCTCAGCTTTGTCCTCTTATCTATAGATCTTGAGTTGGAACCACAACTAGATGCTTTAATCCCTAGAATTGCATGTTTGCTTATTTGACATCTTATTCATCTTTGATTGTATACTTGCTCTTGTGGTTAGCGTCAACACTAGCATACCGTATTGGACTTTGTTTCACTAAGTCCCTGTGATCGACCCCTGGAATTTTCTTGCTTTTACTACGATTGACCCGTACACTGCGGGTTCGCATCCTTGTTTTAAGCTTAAGTCTAGGGTTATAAATTTAAAGCTTCCTTGTCCTCAATCAACTTCCCCCAAGTGTATATTTTTCCCTATCTTGCTTTCTTTTCTTCTTCTTCAACTCGTTTTTGAGACAATGGCATTGGTGTACAATAGCCGAAACCTCGGTGATTAGCCATCCTCGGGGTTTTTCTCTTTTTCGAGGTGCATCCACACCGGGCACACATACCAAAGCTCATTAGGGCTATTGGTTCATTTGACTTTGGCAAGGCACCAACACCCGATTATGTGAAGTGTACCGAGTTACTTGTCATTTAAACCAACGCCCCCAAACCTATATTTTGGCTACACTTCCTCAATAACTTCAGCATTTCATTCACGACATTCTTTTCATTACATCTTCACCCCGCATTTGCTCTTCACACATTTCAACACACTAGCATGCTCCTATTCCCGGATGGGTTTAAAGGAGGTCGAATTTATATCAATTGAGGTGTTCAAGCAATCATGGTCAAGATGAGAAGTAGAGAAAGATGAAATGCCTTATTCATTCCTAGATGGTATGCAAGAACTATCATGTAATTTCGACTTTCAATACTCAATTCATTCTAGGCAATCATCATGATCACAAGTCATTCATAGAATTCAAGAGAAGTAGTTCAAGTCCACATATGCATTTATCAATTCAACACATAAGGCCATCCATAGCCAATCACAAGACAAGTTTCATCATTAGGATCATATCCAAGCCTAGAAAGCACAAAAAAATTTTAAATTTTCTGATTTTTATGGGATTTTCGATTTAAGTATGTACAATGCAAGACATGTGCGAATTTTAAGCTATCCTAGATGCTCATCATGCAAGAGATCATGCAAACCCCACCCCATACATAGAAACACATTGTCCCCAATGTGGTATACAAGTAAAGAGAGTGAAAGAAGGTTCTCACAATGTAAAAGTGTTTGCTATGGTATTCGGGATTGTTCAAGTGAATTGATGTTGGATGATCCTATCAACCATGGTAGAGAGCTCTAAGCATTCCTTCAAAGCTTCGGAACCCGCGCTAGGCACCGCTAGCCGTCCAAGTTCCGCGTCCGCTCCACCCATAATTGGTGAGGGGTTCATCATCATCATTCATATGTCACGAAAGGCTTCCAATGCCACTAATGCTTCTAGCACACACACGAAACATACAAAGCACACAAAAAACAGAAAAATCTAAGCAAAAATGGAAAATGAAAAGGAAAAAAATGTTACCAATGGGTTGCCTCCCACCAAGCGCTTCTTTAAGGTCACTAGCTTGACCAAATTCGGGAGCGTCTATTCAAGGTGAAGCGGGGCAATCATGTCTATCGGGGCTCCCGGAATATACTTCTTCAAGCGATGCCCATTCACTTTGAAATTTCCACAATGCTCCCCTCCTATTTCAATAGCTCCATGGGGAAAGATCTTCTTCACCACATATGGCCCGGTCCATCTTGATTTGAGCTTTCCGGGAAAAAGCCTTAGCCTTGAGTTGAAGAGAAGGACAAGATCTCCTTCACTCAACTCTTTTGGAATGATCCTCTTGTCATGCCATCTTTTGGTTCTCTCCTTGTAGATCCGGGCATTCTCATAGGCTTCCAACCGGAGCTCCTCAAGGGCGTTTATATCAAGCAACCTCTTCTCTCCCGCCTCCTTGAGGTCAAAATTTAGCCACTTGATGGCCCGATAAGCTCTATGCTCCATTTCCACCGGAAGATGGCAAGATTTGCCATAGACTAACTTGTAAGGAGTGGTGCCAATCGGTGTCTTGAAGGCGGTTCTATATGCCCATAGTGCATCATTGAGCTTCATAGCCCAATCCTTTCTAGTTCTAGACACCGTCTTCTCGAGGATGGCCTTTATCTCTCGGTTGGAGATCTCCACTTGGCCACTAGTTTGGGGGTGGTAAGGTGTTGCCACCTTATGAGTCACCCCATACTTGGCCAAAAGTGCCCCAAAATTCCTATTTGTGAAGTGCTTCCCTCCATCACTAATGATCACCCTTGGTGTTCCAAATCTAGGGAAAATCACCCGGTTGAAGAACCGCACCACCACCTTGGCATCATTTGTAGGAGAGGCGATTGCCTCCACCCATCTTGACACATAGTCCACCGCCAATAGGATGTAGAGATTGCCGCATGAAGAAGGGAATGGTCCCATGAAGTCTACACCCCACACATCAAAAATTTCGACTTCTTGGATGTTGTTCAAGGGCATTTCATTCCTCCTTGAGATGTTCCCCGTTCTTTGGCAAGCATCACATGCCGCTACAAAACCTTGCACATCTCTAAACAAGTTAGGCCAATAAAAACCGGATTGCAATACCTTTGCACACGTTTTGTGTGAGCTAGCATGGCCTCCACATGGTAAGGAGTGACAATGCCGGATCACACTCTCCATTTCATCTTCCGGTATGCATCTTCTAAGCACCCCATCCGGGCCTCTCTTGAATAGAAGTGGCTCGCTCCAATAGTAATGCCTCACATCGTTAAAGAACTTCTTCCTTTGTGCATATGTTAATCCGGGAGGCACTTCCTCACACACTAAGTAGTTCACGATGTCGGCGTACCATGGCTCATTTCCTCTAGCCACTTGGAACAAGCATTCCTCCACCATTTGCAATTGTTCATCCCGGAATGAGTCATCTATCGGGATGTTGTCTTTCCCAAGCTCCAATGGTGGGAGTCTACTAAGGTGATCCGCCACGGAGTTTTCAGATCCCTTCTTGTCCCGTATCTCCAAATCAAACTCTTGAAGAAGAAGGATCCACCGAATCAACCTTGGTTTGGCATCCTTCTTTGTAAGTAGATAACGGATCGCAACATGATCCGTATAGACTATGACCTTCGCTCCAACAAGGTACGAGCGGAACTTCTCAAATGCATACACCACCGCCAACAACTCCTTCTCGGTGGTAGCATAGTTGAGTTGGGCATCATCTAGCGTCTTGCTAGCATAGTAAATAGCATGAGTGCGCCCTTCTTTCCTTTGCCCTAAAACAGCCCCAACGGCTACATCGCTCGCATCACACATGATCTCAAATGGTAGACTCCAATCCGGAGGTTGCATGATAGGTGCGGAGATCAAGGCATTCTTCAACCTACAAAACGCTTCAAGACAATCTTTGGAAAAGACAAAATCAACATCTTTCATTAGTAGGTTAGTGAGAGGCTTAGAAATTTTAGAGAAATCTTGAATGAACCTCCGGTAAAAACCGGCATGCCCTAAGAAACTCCTTACCCCCTTCACCGAGGTAGGTGGTGGCAACTTTTCTATCGTTTCAATCTTAGCTCTATCAACCTCAATGCCACGGTTAGACACCAAGTGTCCTAACATAATTCCTTCACTTACCATGAAGTGGCATTTTTCCCAATTTAAGACAAGATTTGTCTCCTCACATCTTTGCAACACTAATGACAAGTTAGCCAAGCAATTATCGAAAGAAGAACCATAAACAGAGAAATCATCCATGAACACTTCCATGATATTTTCTATGTATTCCGAAAAGATGGCCATCATACACCTTTGAAAGGTGGCGGGTGCATTACACAACCCAAATGGCATTCTCCTATATGCAAAGGTACCCCATGGACACGTAAAAGTTGTTTTCTCTTGGTCATCGGGGTGGATAGGGATTTGGAAGAATCCACTATAGCCATCTAGATAGCAAAAATGAGAGTGTTGAGCTAACCTTTCTAGCATTTGGTCAATGAAGGGGAGAGGGAAGTGATCTTTCCTAGAGGCCATGTTCAACTTTCTATAATCGATGCACATTCTCCACCCCGTAACCGTCCTAGTCGGTATTAGTTCATTGTTCTCATTAGTTACTACCGTCATTCCACCCTTCTTAGGCACTACATGAACGGGGCTAACCCACTTACTATCCGAGATAGGGTAGATAATTCCCGCATCTAGTAACTTAATGATTTCCTTTTTGACCACCTCTTTCATTATAGGGTTCAATCTCCTTTGATGTTCAATAGAGGGTTTGTGGTTATCTTCCATCATTATCTTATGCATGCACAAAGATGGCTTAATGCCAACCAAATCATCAATAGTATAGCCAATGGCTTTCCTATGCAATCTTAGTTCATGCAGCAATCTAGCAAGTTCATCATCACTCAAGCATGCATTAACAATCACAGGATATGTAGAATTTTCACCAAGAAATGCATACTTTAAATGAGAGGGGAGGGGTTTAAGTTCAAGTGAGGGAGGACCTTTATCGGTTGAAGATGATCCAAATAAGGTTGGATGAGATGAGTCCAAAGCAAATGAAGACTCCCCATGGCCCCTAGAAGTTTGATCATCATCAAGAGCTGATTCAGGGAAAACCACGGTTGGAAACACGGGTTGCTCATTTTCCACGACCGTGGTTTTTGCCAAGTTTGCTTCTCGGAGTTGTCCAGAAAGTTTGACGGCCGTGGAACTTAAATCTCGACCGTGGAACTTGCAGCTGTTCACCACCTCTTCGTGGCTCTCAAAACCAACTCTTGGCTCCTCTTCCAATGCATCCAAGGCTTTGATCTCTTTATTGCAAGCCTCCTCATCATCTTTTTCCATCATGCTTAAGGTAAGAACCTTTTCCAAAGGATCCTTGATCAAGATCGAGCTCACAACTTCTCTAGATTCTTCTTGCTCGACTATGTTGAAGATATCTTCATCAAGGGTTGGCCCTTTCATCATTGTGGACAGCTTGAACTTGATGTTCTCTTCCCCGATGTTGAAGGAGAGAGTCCCGTTCTTGCAATCCACTAAGCATCCGGAAGTGGCTAGGAAAGGCCTTCCTAAGATGATAGGGACCGGATAATCCGCCGGAATGTCCAACACTACAAAATCGATAGGCACGTAGAATCCTCCTAGCTGCACCGGAATGTCCTCCAGAATCCCAACCGGATGAGTAATAGAGCGGTCCGCCATATAAAGGGTCATCTTGACCGGCTTTGGCTCTCCTAGCCCGACCTTGTTGCTAAGTGCGAGCGGTATGATGCTTACACTTGCCCCAAGATCACAAAGGGCTTCGTACTTCACGTCTCCTACTCCAATTGGAACGCAAAAAGAACCCGGGTCTCTTAGCTTGGGAGGCATTTCTTCCTTCATCGTTTGGATCAACTCCGAGGATCTCTTGGTCATCCTTATTTCCCCATACTCCTCCAACTTCCTTTTGTTGGAGAGTATTTCCTTCAAAAACTTCCCATATGCCGGCATTCCTAAGATGACATCTATGAACGGAATGTTAATATGTAACTTGGACATTAGTTCAAGGAGCTTACCAAAGTTATTGTCCAAACGAGCTCTCGCTCTTGATTGTGGGAACGGTAGTGGTGGCTTGTATGGAGGCGGTGCTACATAAGTTGGCTCTACATCCTTGCTCTTGCCTTCATCCTCTTGCTTCCTTCCCTCTTCTACCACTACTTGTTTCCCCTTAGCTTGGTCCTTGGGCAAAGGATCCTTCATACTCAACCCACTCCTTGTTGTGATAGCCAACACTTGGCCTCTTGGGTTGTCTTCGGTTCTTCCGGGAAGCTTCCCCGGATCCCTATGTGCTTCACCCGCCTTTTGAAAGACTTGTGCTTCCAAGACCTTTTGAGCCTTAGAGATTGAAGTCACGGTGCTCTCAAGTCCACTCAATCTTCCTAGCAATTGTTCAAACATGACTTCGGTCCTATCCTTTGAAGGTTGAGTAAAACCGGGTGGAGGTTCTTGTGAAGCTCTTTGTGGTGAGGTTGTGCTTGTGGAGGCGGGGGGGTTCAAGGCTCCATCCGGGTTAGAGTAAGAAAATCCGGGATGGTTGTGGTTTGGCCGGTAATTGTTGAATTGCCGGTTGTTGTTGAAATTTCTTGGGCCTTGGTAATTGTTGAAGTTGCCTCTTCCCATATAATTCACATCTTCCTCCTTGGAAGACAAGTTAGCTTGTGGAAGCACTTGAGGAGTTGCTTGGATCTTCAAGGTGGTAGTACACAACTCTCTCAAGGACTTCAACTCGTTGTTGATGGCGTCAAGCTTGAAATTGCTCATGGTGACTTCGCTCACCTCATATGCTCCCGCCTTTCTACCTTCACTCTTCCTATGAGAGTACTTTTCAATCACTAGAGCTTGCTTCTCCACAAACTCCCAAGCATCATCTACATGTTTCTCCATAAATGTCCCACCGGAAAGAGATTGAAGCTTGAATTGGCTATCTTCATCAAGCCCCTTGAAATAGATCTCCAATAGCTCAATCTTCGGTATGCCATGGTGTGGACAATCTAGGAGAAGGTCTTTAAATCTCTCCCAAGATTTGAACAAACTTTCTCTATCCCTCATCACGAAGGCATTGATCTTCCCTCTTAATTCGGTGGTCTTGGAAGGTGGGAAGAACTTGGTCAAGAACTCGGTTGTCATCTCCTCCCAAGTACCAACTCGCCCTTGTGGAATAGATTGATACCAAGCCAAGGCTTTATCCTTAAGAGAGAAGGAAAAGGCCCTTAGCTTATGGTTGTTGCTCTCCAATCTTGGTTGGAAACGAGGTGTCCTAGCACAATTCCTTCATTAACCATAAAGTGACACTTCTCCCAATTCAAAACGAGATTAGTGTCTTCACATCGTTGTAGCACTAGAGATAGGTTAGATAAGCAGTCATCAAAAGAGGAACCATATACTGAAAAATCATCCATAAATACCTCCATGATCTCTTTTATGTACTCGGAAAAGATAGCCATCATGCAGCGCTGGAAGGTAGCAGGTGCATTACATAATCCAAATGGCATCCTCCTATAAGCGAATGTCCCCCATGGACAAGTGAAAGTGGTCTTCTCTTGATCATCCGGATGGATAGGAATCTGAAAGAAGCCACTATAACCATCTAAATAGCAGAAATGGGAATGTTGAGCTAACCGTTCGAGCATTTGGTCGATGAAGGGAAGTGGAAAATGGTCCTTCCTAGTGGCCACATTCAGCTTCATGTAATCGATGCACACCCTCCAGCCCGTAACGGTCCTAGTTGGAATCAACTCGTTGTTCTTATTCGTCACAACGGTCATTCCTCCTTTCTTCGGAACTACATGCACCGGGCTCACCCACTTGCTATCCGAGATAGGAAATATGATACCTGCATCTAACAATTTAAGAATCTCCTTCTTCACAACCTCTTTCATGATCAGATTTAACCGTCTTTGAGGTTCCCGTGAAGTCTTATGATCTTCCTCCATTAGTATTCTATGCATGCAGAAAGAAGGCTTAATATCAATAAGATCATCAATAGTAGATCCCAAAGCCTTTTGATGTTTTCTCAGGACATGCATCAGTTTAGACGATTCAGTTTCGGAAAGGGAAGCGCTTACAATAACAGGATATGTAGAATCCGGTCCAAGGAAAACATACCTCAAGTGACTTAGAAGCGGCTTAAGCTCCACAACTAGGGTGCTTTCTGAGGGGGATCCTTGCTTCCTCCTTCCAGTGGAGTAGACTTAGATCGAAGAATTGGATTTTCAGAAGTCTCAGTTGACATCATCTCGCTTGCGACCTCGGTCGAGGTCCAAGTGGGTGACTGAGATGTTCTTCAGATAAGAACACCTCGCTTGGTCCAAGAAGTGCCTCGGTCGAGGTACTGGAACTGGGACCAAAACTTGAATTTCTCCTCTCCTGGATCAGTTTCTTAATCTTAGCTCCTGGATCTGCTTCCAGTGCCTTTAAGCTTCGTATATCTGCATCACAAGAAGCATCTATACCTTCCTCCATTAAGCTAAAACTAATAACTTTTTCAAGAGGGTCATTAATAAGGATAGAGCTCACCAATTCTCTTGATTATTCTTCATCATAGATGATGAAGATGTCATCCTCCAGCGGCTCTCCTTTCATTGCAGCAAGCAATGCAAACTCCACTTGATCTCCGCCAATATTGAATTTCAACTTGGCGTTCTTACAATCAACATTGCAACCCGAAGTTGCTAGAAATGGTCTCCCGAGAATGATAGGAACGGGATAATATGCGGGTATGTCAAGTACAACAATGTCTATAGGTAAATAGAAGTTACCTAACTTAACGGGAACGTCTTCCAAAATGCCCAAGGGATGGGTAATGGAGCGGTCTACCATGTATAACCTTATCTTCACCGGATTGGGCTCTCCAAGTCTGATCTTCACACATAGCTCTAGCCGGATGATGCTCACGCTGGCTCCAAGATCACACAATGCCTCACAAGTTACATCCCCAACTTAAATAGGAATGCAAAATGAGTTGGGATCTCTCAACTTGGGTGGCATCTTCTCCTTCATAATTTGAATGAGCTATGAGGATTTAGATGCCATCCTTACTTCTCCAAAGTCTTCCAGTTTTCTCTTCCTTGATAGAATTTCTTTTAAGAACTTCCCATAGGCGGGCATTCCTAGAATAGCATCAAGGAAAGGGATGTTAATGTGTAGTTTATTCATCAAGTCAAGGAACTTACCAAAATGTTTGTCTAGATGTGCTTTGGCCCTTAACCGAAGGAATGGAAGTGGTGGTTTATATGCAGGAGGTGTGACATAAACTTCAGATTTTTCCTTCACTTTTTGGGACTCCAGCTCAGGTGGCACCTCGACAGAAGTGTTCCTCGTCTGTACCTGGACCGAGGTGTTGTTCGTCTGCATTGGCACCGACCGAGTACTGGATCTGCAGTTTTCAGTCCACTTCTCGTCGTTATTGCCATGATTTGTCCTTTGGGGTTGCTCTCTGTCCTTGTTGGGAGCTTCCCTGGATCTCTTGGCGCTTCATTCGCCTTATAAAAGAATTGTTGCTCTAAGGCTTTTTGTGCCTTCGAAAATGAAGTCATAGACGTCTCCATAGCATTGAGCTTGATCAAGATGGCCTCCAACACTGCATCTTTCTTCTCTGGCTGGGACGAACTTGATCCAGGTTCCTGGCTCTTTAATGGAGTAGAACAAGAAGAAAATGAGGGGTTAAAAGAATTATTAGAATTTGAATAAGAATAAGGGTTACCAAAATTTTGTTGATTAGATCTCTAATTGTTGTTGTTGGAGTCTCTATTGTTGTTGTAATTGTTGTTCCTGGACCCTTGATTATTGTTTCTCCCTTGATATCCTCCTTCTTCCTTCTTTGTGTGAGCCACCAAAAGGTCCTTCAATTGCTTCACGTCGTTCTTAAGGGAGATGAGTTGATTATCATTTGATGGAGTGTTACGCTAAAAAGTATGCACGCAATAAGCCTTAAATTTATACTCGTTATAATTATCCTAACTTCTAGCGCACCCGCAGTGTACGGGACGTTTGTAGTATGGATAGTACTCCGAGGTCGAACACAAAGACTAAGGTGAAATCGATTCAAGTTGTGATTGATTTTAGCAAAGATCGAAGCCTAATGAAAAGAAAGGAATAAAGAAAGGAAAATCTCAATTGTTTTTGGGTTGGTTTTTGGTGATCAATCGAAGATCTCAATTCATGCAAAGTAAACAATCAAACTAACTAAAAATAAACACAAATGGACAATCCAAACAAGATAATGATCAAGGAAAGATAAGACGGGTTCTAGGGGTTGGAAGTTCCGGTTATGGCATAGAGCTCAAGTTATCTATTCATTCTTTGGATTAACTATGATATGTTGGGATTAGGTGTATCTAATTTGGGATCAATTACCGGGTAGGTCTCATGATCTAACTAATCCACTCCTAAGATCTCATTACCGGGTAAGTCTCTAAGATCCTAAGGATGGGAATTCTATACAAACCGGATTGTAAATTAGGGATCTAACCTATCCTTACCGGGTAAGTCTCGGAAAAGGGAAGTCCTAAGTAACTATCCTAGCACATCTAGTCCAATGGCGGCTTATTAGGCTCACCACTACCTAAGGTTTGCTATTTTAGATTCTAAGGGCAAGGATTACCGGGTAAGTCTTTCCTAACTCTTAGTCGCTACACTAAGTCGCCCTAGGGTAGGTTAAACTTCAACAAACACTTAGGATTTCAACATTTTATAGGTCTAAGGAAAAAATCCTTCGAACCAGGGAAAATCACGGTTTGTTCTTCCGAATCCACGGCTGTGGTTCTTCAAGAACTACCCGTGATTTCTAACAGCTACTACGTTCATAAGCATAAGTCATCCAAAGGTGATTCTAAGTCTGTCCTATCATAGTTCTAGCCATAGCCATCCTTTCCTTACCCTAGAACCGCATCAATTTAGCCTACAACATTCATAATGGAAATCAAAGCAAACAAACATAAAATCATAACATCCATTGCAAGATAATGAAAGAAAGGAGATGAACAAGTGAACTTCAAAAACAAACCAATCTGAAAATGGAATTAGAACAACTTACAACCCTTCCAAAAGAAGGTTCAAGGGTTCACAAATCTCTAGAAATAAAATCCGAAATACAAGAAGCTATGGTGTGTGTTCTTCTCTCCTCTTCAATGGAACCTTTCTTCTTCTCTTTGGCACTTTCCTTCCTAGAAAAAATCTTCTTCTCTTGAGAATATATTTGTTAGAGAAATGGATAATGGATGAGCTGCTCCCAAACTACCCCAGCTGCCTCAAACAACCCATGATGGACCACTTTTATAACAAATCTTTCATGAGCTGGCCATGAGAGTCGTGGCACAGCTGTCACGAGAATCTGGCAAAATCCACGGTCATTTCCACGGCCGTGGTTCTTCAGAGAACCGTGATTCTATGCAGAAACTTCGCCTTGGATCATTGAGTTGTGGTTTGGTGCATGGCTAGTGTTGGCAAGGTTCCATGAGTCCTCCTTAGCCCTTTGCTTGTGTCCTAATGAGTCCGAGGACGTGTCATCTAAATGAACGATCCTTAAACGCATCGTTTTAGCTCTAAACTTCCCGAAATACCTACAAAACGCACACAAGTCCGTGTAGACGTCTATCTCGACAAAATACATGTTTTGAGTGCAAAACGTCTTGGACTAGTGCTAGATCATGCATGATTGAGCGAGAATCCTATCTAAATGTACTCCTAAAACTATGTTATAAATCGTGTTATCATGGAGCATCCTGGAAATTAACTCTCTTAACTCCATTTTCGGCTCCTCGATGGGAATATTTCTCCATGTGCAAAGCTTGTTTCTCAATGAACTCCCAAGCTTCGTCTATCGGCATATCCATGAATGTGCCGGAGGAAAGTAGTTGAAGATTGAATTGAGTAGCTTCATCCGATCCTTTGAAGTATATCTCCAGCAATTCTATCTTTGGAATCCCATGATGTGGGCAATCCAATAGAACATCTTTGAATCTCTCCCATGACTTGGACAAACTCTCCTTGTCCTTCATGATGAATGCATTAATCTTCCCTCTCATTTGAGCGGTCTTGGAGGGGGGAAAGAACTTTGTTAGAAACTCCGTTGTCATCTCTTCCCAAGTGTTGATCTTTCCTGGTGGAAGAGATTTATACCAAGTAAGCGCCCTGTCCTTCAAAGAAAAGTAGAAAGGCCTTAGCTTGTAGTTGTTGTTTTCCAGCCTTAAAGGTCTCAAGGACTCCATCAGGATCTCTTAGTTTTGCAAATGCTGATGCGGAGACTCCCTCTATAAACCTCCAAACTGGCATTCGCGGATCATGGATAGAACTTGCGGTCGAAGTTCGTAATCATGCTCCGCTCGATCACCTAGGTTGACTCCTGGACGCCTCACTTGCTGATTAGGGTCCATCCTCTGTCCTAGGGTTTGTGGAATTCCTAAAAAAGAACATCTCGGACAAGCATCCGAGGTGGATGTATCTCGGTCGTGGCAACTGGGACTGGGTCCTGCCTCGGTCGAGGATCTGGTCGATGCAGAATCTGGGCTTGTAGATCGTCCATATCTGCATCAATCTCTGCAGTTCTGGTACGAGTTTGCTCTCTTTCTCGCTGCAGTTCTTCCTTATTGAGGTGCAGCTGTTCCAGCGCCTCCTTCAATTCAGCCTCAAGATCGCGATTGTCTTGATTGGCCATCTTAGCTTCTTTCAAGCGTCGTTTGTATGTCTTTTCTGGTTCGGGATCGTAAGGAACGATTTCCTTCCCAGTACGGGTTCTTCTCATAAACCTAAGAAAAAAATCCTATGAAAGCACTCAAGTAGAGTGGTTAGTAGCAACAAGGGCAATTGCCCCGAAAGACAACCGCAACCGGCTTGGTCTAGACCAATTCCCCGGCAATGGCGCCAAAAACTTGTTCGCTCCAAACGGTGTGTGCAAGCTTTAAATTTATATCCCAAGAAGTATGCTTTAAACAAGGATGCGAACCCGCAGTGTACGGATGAATTATAGTAAAAAGCAAGAATTCCAGGGGTCGATCTCATGGACTTAGGTGAAACTAAGCAAGAATAGGTTGTCAAATATTGCAAATAACCACCAAAAAGGATAAACCTTTATTACCTACACTTACGATCATGGGTAAACAAATAGAGGAATCACCGAGTATGTCTCATCCTAGGCTTGCATTGAACCAGGAAAGGTGTAATAAGGGTAGGATTTGGCAAACTAGAACACTTAACTCTCAGTTTCGGATCAGAAAAGGTCACCTCGTTCAGTCAAGTTCCACCCCGGCCGAGATGTTCATCGACTGAGCGAGGTACTCTAGGGTTAAGGTTAAAGACTCGAGCTTTCAGGGTCCTACTGGGAGTAAGATCATTCTATCATCGTCTTTCCCACAACTTTCAGCCAATCACCCTAGAATCGCACAAGAAATTTAGCCACTCATCATCATGAAAACAATAATCGAATATAAGGTGAAGGAATGAATATTCGAACAAGTAAACCTTAAGAAAAAGGCTTCAATAACTGAATCAAATAACAAATCAGCGTTCCTTAGATCACAAATCGAACAAGACAATAAACCAAAAAGGGAATCTAAGAAAGTCTTACAAACTCCCTCTAAAGCTAACTCCAAACTATAAATCCTTGATTGATCTTCCATCTTCCTTCAGCTTCCAGAAAATCTCCTAAATTTGTTGATCCAAAGATATCCGATGATGAAAGATGGCTGAATTGTGGAAAATTCAACCCTTTATATAGGAGAATTATCTTCCAAAGATAATAATATCTTAAAAAGATAATTTCCTATAAAATATATGACATCTCTAAAATAGATCTCCCAAAAATAAGATCTTCCTTCCAGAAATCCAGCCCAAAAATATAAGATATCTTCTTTCCATAATTAAAAGATCTCAGCCAAAAAATATGATCTCGCCCGCGCCAAGGTGTTTGCCTCGGTCGGGACGCTCCTCAAGATCACCTCGGTCGAGGTGACATTGTAGCTGACCGAGGTGAATCTCAACTGAATGTGAAATCTCTAAAATCTGGTCCAAAGTAAATCTTCTTCATTAATTCCATGCTTCCTGAGTTCTCTTTTAAGCTTCAGAATGTAGCTTCTATGACTCCTCAACTCCTTAGCTCCATTTCGATCCAAAACGTGCCATTTTACCTACGATTACAACGAAACTTGGTGTAGACCTCGATTCCCATAAAGGTAGGTGAAACAACAATATAATCACATAATATACATCCATACATGCAGATTATTGAAGATAAAACGTCCAAACAAGTCCCAAAATATAGACTATAATACATGCTATCAGGCCACTAGGTCACGCAGGGGCGGTCCACGCTAAAACCAGGTCCTCAGCTCACACTCTCAGCAACTCAACAACTAGGCTCTTATAATACCTTTGAACGGAGATGCGATACCTCCGATAGAGAGAGTATTTATACCTCGGCGTATGGGTCCGAGAGGATTTGGAAATTGTTCAAGTTTCGGGACGAAACTTTTTTCTTAAGGTGTGTGTGATGTAATAGCTAGGATTTCCAAATTCTAATTAATGTTGATTAACTTAATCATTGATAGTAATTGACATATAACTTGCGAAGATTGCGCAAGTGATGAGTAAGAGTCCCACGTAATGTTCCTGTCGTAATTTTGGACTTATGGGGAAATTTTCACTTTTTCCCCCGGATAATTAGTTTTACCCTCCAGTGTTGTTTGGAGTATTTGGGAGGTCAAATTTATAAAAATCCAATTGAGAGAAATGATCAGGACATCGGATATGTCCTAGATATGAAATAACATGGAAAGGCAACACGGCCAAAACAGTCGCTATTTCGTTTCTTAACGGCTAAGAAAGACGGCTTAGGAATACATGTTTTTCAAGGCAGTTGTGGAATAATTAGTCCTACAATATTCCAGATTTATTATTCCAATTTCGAGAAATTTGGAGAAGGGGGTTCAACCCGCATTTGGATCGGTTAAAGGAAAATTATCGACTTTGCTAAATGATAATTATCATCTTCACTATAAATAGCGGAAAATCCTTTATTAATTCATTTCCTTTCACGTTTTTTCGTAAAAGCTCTTATTTATCTCAACCTTCAAACTCATATCTACTCTCCGTTTCTAATCCGATTTCAATTCCGTTTGAGTTTCCGGATCCCTCTCTTCATTCTCTTCATATCGGTACCGAGTTTTTTCCCGAGTATATAGAGATCTGGTCGAGCATATATGTCACCAGGACGGTTCCGTTGCCCAGATTCCTGTGAATTTGATGTTGTCCATGCGTAGCCTGCGTCGTTGTGATTCCGAATCTTCTTTTAGATCGTTAATCGGGTTAGTAACAAATAAGTTATGAATTTATTCGTTTTCCGTACTGCGTTTTGGCCTAGATTGACCTTACGCTTGTCAAAATGGATAATTAGAAATTCCATTATGGTCGTTATATTATTCTGGTGTTTATGGGTTGTTTGTTTCATGAAATCTGATGACATGTGGGTTTAGAAATTATCTGCGGACAAAACGCTATTCTGGTGAAATTTAATAAATTAATTAAAGGTTAATTAATTAAATTAGGATCAGAATTGAGATTGAAGAATGTTGATTAGATGCTACCTTGAGATTTGAGCAATTGTGAGTTATGTTGAGGATATGAGGTTTAGATGCGAGTTATAGTTGGTTATGGTTATGAGGTGTATGAGACGAGTCGCCTAACCTTTGCAGCGTTTGATATTGTGTATGTCTTGCTTATGTAGGCGTTGATCGTTTCCTAGAGGGGAAACTGTGACGTGGTATATGATTACGAGTATCTCAAGTCCATAGGACTTACTTAGCGTGCAGTTGTGGATCTAAGTGCTTGTGATTGTTGTGTGTGTGCTCATATGATTGTTGCATTTATAACCTAAACCGGACTCGGATGACCACTTCATTACCTTAAATGGCCCAAGTGTATTATAACGGGTCGTGACCACCTGTTGAAGCTCGATGAGTGGTGGAGGTGCTCGGAAGCTAGTAGCACAGGGGGTAGGTGGTAAATCCACCCCGACGCAAAATCATGTGTTAAAGGGGGAAGAGACGAGGTTCTTTAGGCTCCTCGTGTCACAAAATAAGTTGAGTTAGTAAGGAATAACTTAAGTAAAGATAATAAACGGTTGTGTTTGTGGCATTACATATTGTGATGTGTTGGTTTGTGTATGTGCTATTACTTCATTCTTATTCATTTCTGTTAGCTAACGGTTTATGTCGTGTTGTAGATGATCTGCAGGTTAGGAAGACTGCAGAGTGAGCCAGACATGGTGATCAGCCGAGGGCTCCTGTACACTAGGTTGTTCGTGTGTATGGGATGTTTTGTACCTGGATGTTTTTGGTTGTCGTTTTGTACTCGGTTGTGTTGTTGTAAACCTTTTGATGTATATATTATACCGTTTTATGTATTTGGTTTTAATCTATCTGTGCATTGTTGTAAGATCCAGTGAACTTATTGTTAGGCTAGGGTCATGATCTATTGTGAGATCCTAGCCATGTGGCACCCCGAGTCCCGCGGATTTGGGGTGTTACAAAATTATAAGTATTAGCCACTTGATTCTCAAATAGACTTTAATTTCTAGCTTCATCGGCAAGTGGTAGAACTCATCATGGCCAAGCTTGTAAGGAATGTCATCAATTTTATCCTTAAAGGTCTCCTTGCTTACTCCATGTGAAGTAACTTCATGACCGCCTCCTTGATGATGGAGTGGGGTTGCAACCATTTGGACCACCCCATACTTGGACAAGTAATACTCTGCAATGCTACCCAAGAAAAGCTTTCATCTTTCTTTCATTGTGATCCGAGGAAAGTCGACCCTTGGAAAGATAGCTCGGTTGAAGGGCTTCACACCCACCTTGAATCGATCCTCTCTAACCGGGAGGAATCTTATGTTAACCTTGGGAGGCTCCTTTGGAAGGGACCTCCAGCTTTCGGGTGCACTCGCGGCAAGAGAGAAAGGATCGAAAGGAGTTGAAGTGAGCTTAGGATTCTCTCCACAGGATCTCGGATAGCCATTTAGGTTGATCAGATCGAGATTTTTGTCAAGGTGAGCTCCTGTTGAAAAATCTCGGATGATACTATGGCATATCTCGGCCTAAGTTTTATGGGTTGGACCGAGATTTTTGTGTTCTTCTTCCTCCATCATGATCGCTTCAAGTATGGTTCCGGGATTGATGGCAAGGATGTCCACGGCTGAGAGTTCTTCATTGCACTCCTCCAAAAGGTGAAGGAGGTGGAAGTATGTCTTAATGGAGGATAGGCTTCCCTTGCATAAGACCAAGCCTAAACTCCTCGTTTCTTCTTCTCTCTCAATGCCAATATTCTTTCATCCTCTAGGTCCAAATCCCTCAGCCTCACTTGCTCCCAAGCTTCATTCAACTCTTCTTGAAGGTTCCTTATGGTCATAAGTGAGTCGAGCAATTATTGAATCTCCTCATGGTACATGATAGCATGAATTATAGTCTATATTTGGGGGTTTGTTTGGACGTTTTATCTTTCATAATCTGCATGTTTGTATGTACATTATGTGATTTTACTACCATTTCATCTACCTTTGCGAGAATCGAGGTCTACACCTAGTTTCGTTGTAATTGCAGGTAATATGGTACGTATTGCATCAAAAAGGAGCAAAAGGAGTCAAGAGTCATTTGGAGCTACATTCAGGAAGCACAACCATGGATTAAAGATTTACTTTGGAGCAAATTCGAGAGATTTCACATTCTGATCACCTCGGTTGACCAGAGGTTCACCTCGACCGAGGCGATCCAGAGACGCCGACTCGACCGAGGCGAACACCTAGGACGCGGCGAGAATATTTTATTCTTGGAAGAGATCTTTTAATTTTGGAAAGTGATCTTATATTTTTGGGCTGAGCTTCTGGAAGGAAGGAGATATGCAGAATCATATATTTTACCTATTTTTATGGGAATATATCTTCTTAAGATTTATTATCTTTGGAGGTTTATTTTTCCTATAAAAAGGGTCGGATTTCCCATAATTCCGACATCCGCTTACAGCTGGGAACCTCGCATACACGCGCAGCAGCCGCATCCTACTCCAATTTGGGAGAGATTTGAAGAACCTTTTTGAAGGTTGAAGGAAGATTGAAGACTATAGCTTTATAGCTTTTTGGAGGGTTTTGTAAGATTGTCTTCAATTCCTTTCCTTGTTGTCTTGTCTTGTTGGATTATTATCCAAGGAACGATTTTGTGTGATATTTGATTCAGTTATTGAAGTGTTTTCATTAAATTCTTCTTTGTTCAAATATTCACCTTTCCTTCCCATATATTTAATACTTTCATTATGATGATGAGTGGCTAATTTCCTTGTGTGATTCTAGGGTGATTGGCTGAAGGTTGTGGGAAAAACAATGATAGAATAATCTTAGATTCCAGTAGGATCCTGAAAGCTCGAGTCTTTAACCTTAACCCTAAGCATCTCGTTCGGTTGATGAACATCTCGGCCGGGGTGGAATTCTTCTGACCGAGGTGACTTATCCGATCCTAAACTGAGAGTTAAGTGTTAGAGTTTGCCAAATCCTATTCTTATTACACCTTTCTGGTTCAAAGCAAGCTTAGGATGAGACTTACCCGGTAATTCCTTAGTTCGTGTACCAACGATCATAAGTGTAGGTAATAAAGGCTTGTCCTTTATTGGGGTTTGAGTGTGCTTCCATCCCATCTTTGTGAGTTAGCCTGAGACTTACCCGGTAAAGGTTGATTCTATTCCCTTAGATGGTGTGTTAGTTTGAGGTTATAATTCTTTATCTTAATTCCTTGAGACTTACCCGGTAATAGGAGTTACGGTTTAGGATTAGTGTGTAGTGAGACTTACCCGGTGATCTACTCCACTTTAGCAACGCCTTCCCCACGCAAAAATCTCAGCTTTGTCCGCTTATCTATAGATCTTGAGTTGGAACCACAACTAGATGCCTTAATCCCTAGAATTACATGTTTGCTTTATTTGACATCTTATTCATCTTTGATTGTATTACTTGCTCTTGTGGTTAGCATTGACATTAGCATACCGTGTTGACTTTGTTTCACTAAGTCCCTGTGATCGACCCCTGGAATTTTCTTGCTTTTACTACGATTGACCCGTACACTGCGGGTTCGCATCCTTGTTTTATGCATGCAATCTCAGATAAACATATAAATGCGGAATGAAGCATAAATATGAAAATATCCGAAATAAAATACATCATAAGTCAAATAATACATCGAAGTCAAATAAGTCAAGTAATACATCAAATACCCCATACTTGAGACACATTGTCCCAGTGGGTGTAATAAAAGTCTGAATAAAAGAGGACTCACCGGATAAAGAGCCGAACTGCATAAAAATAAATAAATAAAGCCTGCAGCTCCTCAGAAGTCCTGATCCGGTGGTGGTGGTGGAATGTAGGGGAACTGAGCAGGATCATAGGGATAGCCCATGACATGCTGGAACTGTAGCTGAGCCATCATGTGCTGATGATGCTGCCGCTCCTGCATCTCCCGGATATCCAATGAAAGTGCAGCATAAGTGTCGATAACCTGATCCGTCAGGTCGTCGATCCGTCGGTGTGCTGCTCTGTCCCTGACTCTCTGCCTCCTGCGCCTAGCGGGCCTGACTGGAGAAGTCTCAGCTGGCGCCGGCTCAGTATCCTCCTCATCCTCATCAAGATCAATAATGGGGGGCGCGCTCATCCCAGCAGTATCTGTCCCTGTGTCCATCGGGACGCCGCCTCCTCTCTCGTCAACTGTCTCGTCATCATCATCCTCATCCTCAGCCTCCTCAGCCTCCTCTGCAGCAGCAGCTGCTCCCTCTCTGTAATCCTCCATAAGCGGAGCCCATGCTGTCTGCCAAAAATGTGGGTCGTAGACAGAGAACTGTGCAGACCATCTGATGCCCTGAGGTGCAGTCCGCTCCCAAGGCATGGCAACGTACGGAGTGGTCAATCCACGGGGGACAAGAATCCTCCGCGTAATCATCTCCTGCAGACCCAGCGGCTTCGGAGCCGCCGCCAATGTGCAAACACTGAGGTCCATCCCGTGGTATGTGGCGATGTGGGTGACTAGACCTCCACAGCAAATATCCCCCTTCGCCTTGGCCTTGATCCTGTGCAGATCCTCTGCCAGGAGCAAGCCAAAGTCGGGGAAACCTCCTGTGACCATGCAGTATAAAGAGAAGAGCTCCCCCTGTCTGATCTTCTGGGGCGTCTCAGTACGCGCCAGAAGCATCTCACTGAATATCCGGTGGGCGAGTCTGAAGGCTGGGTGAAAGATGACTTTCTCCCTGGAATCTCCAGGGCGCCATCTGTCTGCGTGAGTGGTGATGTGGGCTATCTGTCCCCAAAACTCCCTAGCTACTGATCGGGAGGGAAAGTCTACAGCGGTAGGGGCAGAAAAGCTAAAGATCTCTCTCCATATCTCTAATGGAACTATGAAGTTCCGGCTCATCAGCCGGTACTTCACAGATCCCTCTGTGGGTAGGTAGGAGAAGGAGCTGACAAACTCGAGTGTCGGCTCTATGTAGGCTGGGGCTCGGATCTCAGAAAACTGATCCAGCCCGACTGTGGCGATCATCCTCCTAAGGTCAGCCTCTAACCCTAGGCAGTCAAAAGCGGATACCTCCAGAAATCGTGGTGCGATAACTGGACGGCCCGCTATCCTCTCATAGTCTACCTGGCATCGCTCGTGGATGACCGGGCGGTAGGGACGGGAAGAAGAAGGGGAAGGGGAAGGTGAGGATCTATCTCTAAGGGCCAGTAATCTGTCTGAACTCATCTTCTCAAAAACAGCGCTGTCAGACCACCTCGGTTGCTGACAAGTCTCAGAAATCACCTCGGTCGAGGTGCAGACCGACTGGACCGAGGCGTAGCAGTTTCGATTTCAATTCTCAGAAATTCAGTTCTTTTCCCCCTAAAATCACTACAATTGCTTCCTAAGGGGTACTTATGGGTTTCCTCAGCAAGATCAAGGGCAACCAAAGCCCAAAAAGCAGTAAACGAGTCGGTTAGGGTTTTCGAACTTTGTTTACCTCGTTTCGGTCGAAACACTCAATCTTTCTGCAGATCTGTAGTTGCAATCGACTCTTCTTCCCCTCAATTGCAGTTTTGAAGCAGAAATCGTCGAAAAAGAGTGAGAAACGAGGGAGAACGAGGTGCGCTGTCGCCGCGGTCGAAGTGGGTGAAAAATAAAAAGTGAAAAGTAATTTTCCCTTTTTATACCGTCGCGAGATCTGCTGTCACCTCGGTCGAGATGGTCTCGACTGGACCGAGGTGGTACGGACCGAGGCGGTTCTGCAGAAACCCTAGTCGCCTCGGTTGCTTCAAGAATCAACTCGGTCGAGGTGTTCTGACAGTGACCGAGGTGCCTCTTTCTTCTCAGAATCTCGAACTTCTCTCTTTCCAGGAGTGCTCCTTCCTGTTGTCTGTCCAGAACACCAAAAACAAAGCAAAGCAAAGCAAAAACAAAAACTATCTAAACTAGACTAGAAAACGGGAAAGAAAGCAATACCTTGGGTTGCCTCCCAAGAAGCGCTTGATTTAAGGTCGCTAGCTGGACCATAATGCGTCTCAAAGGAGGTAGATCGGCGCAACCTCCTCAACCGGCGTTTCCGGTTGGTACTTCTTAAGTCTATGACCGTTGACCTTGAAGCTTCCGCTAGTTTCGCCCCATATCTCAACTGCACCATGAGGGAAAACATGTTTCACAACATAAGGTCCGGTCCATCTAGATTTCAACTTACCTGGAAAAAGACGGAGGCGGGAGTTGAAGAGTAGAACTAAATCTCCTTCGTTAAGCTCCTTTGGAACGATACGCTTGTCATGCCATCTCTTCGTCCTTTCCTTGTAGATTTTGGCATTCTCATAGGCGTTCAAACGCAGCTCCTCCAGCTCGTTAAGTTCCAATAGTCGCTTCTCACCAGCATCCTTAATGTCAAAGTTCAACCATTTGATAGCCCAATACGCTTTGTGCTCCAACTCAACGGGCAAGTGGCAAGATTTCCCATACACCAAATTATAAGGGGTGGTGCCTATGGGAGTCTTGAATGCGGTCCTGTACGCCCAAAGAGCATCGTCTAATTTCATGGACCAATCCTTCCTTGTTCTAGAGACGGTCTTCTCCAAAATTGCCTTGATTTCTCTGTTTGAGATCTCGACCTGTCCACTAGTTTGAGGGTGATAAGCGGTTGATACCTTGTGGGTTACCCCATACTTCGATAGAAGTGCCTTAAACTTCCGGTTGATGAAATGCGTTCCTCCATCGCTGATGATGATGCGTGGAGTTCCAAATCGTGGAAAGATAGTTCTATTCAAGAACTTCACAACCACCTTGGCGTCGTTAGTGGGAGAAGCGATGGCTTCGACCCATCTAGAGACGTAATCCACTGCAAGGAGAATGTAGAGGTTTCCTCCGGAGGATGGGAAAGGTCCCATGAAGTCAATCCCCCATACATCAAATATTTCCACTTCTTGGATGTTGTTAAGTGGCATTTCGTTCCTCCTTGATAGGTTCCCTGTTCTTTGGCATGCATCACAAGAAACAACGAAGGATTGCACATCCTTAAATAATGTAGGCCAAAAGAAACCGGAACGTAATACCTTAGCGCATGTTTTATCGGTGCTAGCATGCCCTCCGCAAGGAAGTGAATGGCAATGCCTTATGACGCTATTAACTTCATCTTCCGGAATGCACCTTCGAAGCATCCCATCCGGCCCGCGCTTGAATAGCAGCGGCTCATCCCAGTAGTAATGTCGTACGTCCTTGAAGAATTTCTTCTTTTGAGAGTACGTTAATCCGGGTGGTATTTCCTGGCACACAAGATAATTCACAATATCAGCATACCAAGGACCTTTATTATCAGAGAGTTGGTGAATGTCAGAGAAGGGAGTAGAAAAATTGTTATTCTCTGTAATCTCAGTTCGAATTGTCTCGCTGTCGACCTCGGTCGAGGCGCAAAGGCGTTGACCGAGGTGTTCTTCAGACGCCTCGCTCTGTCCAGAAAGTGCCTCGGTCGAGGTACTGCTACTGGATCCGAGGCTGGAAATCTTCGTTTCCTGGATCAGCTTCTCAGTTTTGGCTCCTGGATCTTCTTCCAGTGCCTTTAAGCTCCGTATATCTGCATCACAAGAAGCATCTATACCTTCCTCCATTAAACTGAAGCTAATAACTCTTTCGAGTGGATCGTTAATAAGGATGGAGCTCACCAATTCTCTTGATTCTTCTTCATCGTAGATGTCGAAGATATCTTCAGTTAGTTGCTCTCCTTTCATGGCTGCAAGTAGCGCGAACTCCACCTCATCGCCGCCAACGTTGAATTTCAACTTGGCGTTCTTGCAATCCACATTGCAACCCGAAGTTGCTAGAAATGGCCTCCCGAGAATGATAGGAACTGGATAATCTGCGGGAATGTCAAGTACGACAAAATCTATAGGTAGATAGAAGTTACCTAACTTGACCGGAACGTCCTCCAAAATGCCCACGGGATGGGTGATGGAGCGATCCGCCATGTAGAGTCGGAACTTGACCGGTTTGGGCTCTCCAAAACTCCCTAGCTACTGATCGGGAGGGAAAGTCTACAGCGGTAGGGGCAGAAAAGCTAAAGATCTCTCTCCATATCTCTAATGGAACTATGAAGTTCCGGCTCATCAGCCGGTACTTCACAGATCCCTCTGTGGGTAGGTAGGAGAAGGAGCTGACAAACTCGAGTGTCGGCTCTATGTAGGCTGGGGCTCGGATCTCAGAAAACTGATCCAGCCCGACTGTGGCGATCATCCTCCTAAGGTCAGCCTCTAACCCTAGGCAGTCAAAAGCGGATACCTCCAGAAATCGTGGTGCGATAACTGGACGGCCCGCTATCCTCTCATAGTCTACCTGGCATCGCTCGTGGATGACCGGGCGGTAGGGACGGGAAGAAGAAGGGGAAGGGGAAGGTGAGGATCTATCTCTAAGGGCCAGTAATCTGTCTGAACTCATCTTCTCAAAAACAGCGCTGTCAGACCACCTCGGTTGCTGACAAGTCTCAGAAATCACCTCGGTCGAGATGCAGACCGACTGGACCGAGGCGTAGCAGTTTCGATTTCAATTCTCAGAAATTCAGTTCTTTTCCCCCTAAAATCACTACAATTGCTTCCTAAGGGGTACTTATGGGTTTCCTCAGCAAGATCAAGGGCAACCAAAGCCCAAAAAGCAGTAAACGAGTCGGTTAGGGTTTTCGAACTTTGTTTACCTCGTTTCGGTCGAAACACTCAATCTTTCTGCAGATCTGTAGTTGCAATCGACTCTTCTTCCCCTCAATTGCAGTTTTGAAGCAGAAATCGTCGAAAAAGAGTGAGAAACGAGGGAGAACGAGGTGCGCTGTCGCCGCGGTCGAAGTGGGTGAAAAATAAAAAGTGAAAAGTAATTTTCCCTTTTTATACCGTCGCGAGATCTGCTGTCACCTCGGTCGAGATGGTCTCGACTGGACCGAGGTGGTACGGACCGAGGCGGTTCTGCAGAAACCCTAGTCGCCTCGGTTGCTTCAAGAATCAACTCGGTCGAGGTGTTCTGACAGTGACCGAGGTGCCTCTTTCTTCTCAGAATCTCGAACTTCTCTCTTTCCAGGAGTGCTCCTTCCTGTTGTCTGTCCAGAACACCAAAAACAAAGCAAAGCAAAGCAAAAACAAAAACTATCTAAACTAGACTAGAAAACGGGAAAGAAAGCAATACCTTGGGTTGCCTCCCAAGAAGCGCTTGATTTAAGGTCGCTAGCTGGACCATAATGCGTCTCAAAGGAGGTAGATCGGCGCAACCTCCTCAACCGGCGTTTCCGGTTGGTACTTCTTAAGTCTATGACCGTTGACCTTGAAGCTTCCGCTAGTTTCGCCCCATATCTCAACTGCACCATGAGGGAAAACATGTTTCACAACATAAGGTCCGGTCCATCTAGATTTCAACTTACCTGGAAAAAGACGGAGGCGGGAGTTGAAGAGTAGAACTAAATCTCCTTCGTTAAGCTCCTTTGGAACGATACGCTTGTCATGCCATCTCTTCGTCCTTTCCTTGTAGATTTTGGCATTCTCATAGGCGTTCAAACGCAGCTCCTCCAGCTCGTTAAGTTCCAATAGTCGCTTCTCACCAGCATCCTTAATGTCAAAGTTCAACCATTTGATAGCCCAATACGCTTTGTGCTCCAACTCAACGGGCAAGTGGCAAGATTTCCCATACACCAAATTATAAGGGGTGGTGCCTATGGGAGTCTTGAATGCGGTCCTGTACGCCCAAAGAGCATCGTCTAATTTCATGGACCAATCCTTCCTTGTTCTAGAGACGGTCTTCTCCAAAATTGCTTTGATTTCTCTGTTCGAGATCTCGACCTGTCCACTAGTTTGAGGGTGATAAGCGGTTGATACCTTGTGGGTTACCCCATACTTCGATAGAAGTGCCTTAAACTTCCGGTTGATGAAATGCGTTCCTCCATCGCTGATGATGATGCGTGGAGTTCCAAATCGTGGAAAGATAGTTCTATTCAAGAACTTCACAACCACCTTGGCGTCGTTAGTGGGAGAAGCGATGGCTTCAACCCATCTAGAGACGTAATCAACTGCAAGGAGAATGTAGAGGTTTCCTCCGGAGGATAGGAAAGGTCCCATGAAGTCAATCCCCCATACATCAAATATTTCCACTTCTTGGATGTTGTTAAGTGGCATTTCGTTCCTCCTTGATAGGTTCCCTGTTCTTTGGCATGCATCACAAGAAACAACGAAGGATTGCACATCCTTAAATAATGTAGGCCAAAAGAAACCGGAACGTAATACCTTAGCGCATGTTTTATCGGTGCTAGCATGCCCTCCGCAAGGAAGTGAATGGCAATGCCTTATGACGCTATTAACTTCATCTTCCGGAATGCACCTTCGAAGCATCCCATCCGGCCCGCGCTTGAATAGCAGCGGCTCATCCCAGTAGTAATGTCGTACGTCCTTGAAGAATTTCTTCTTTTGAGAGTACGTTAATCCGGGTGGTATTTCCTGGCACACAAGATAATTCACAATATCAGCATACCAAGGACCTTTATTATCAGAGAGTTGGTGAATGTCAGAGAAGGGAGTAGAAAAATTGTTATTCTCTGTAATCTCAGTTCGAATTGTCTCGCTGTCGACCTCGGTCGAGGCGCAAAGGCGTTGACCGAGGTGTTCTTCAGACGCCTCGCTCTGTCCAGAAAGTGCCTCGGTCGAGGTACTGCTACTGGATCCGAGGCTGGAAATCTTCGTTTCCTGGATCAGCTTCTCAGTTTTGGCTCCTGGATCTTCTTCCAGTGCCTTTAAGCTCCGTATATCTGCATCACAAGAAGCATCTATACCTTCCTCCATTAAACTGAAGCTAATAACTCTTTCGAGTGGATCGTTAATAAGGATGGAGCTCACCAATTCTCTTGATTCTTCTTCATCGTAGATGTCGAAGATATCTTCAGTTAGTTGCTCTCCTTTCATGGCTGCAAGTAGCGCGAACTCCACCTCATCGCCGCCAACGTTGAATTTCAACTTGGCGTTCTTGCAATCCACATTGCAACCCGAAGTTGCTAGAAATGGCCTTCCGAGAATGATAGGAACTGGATAATCTGAGATTGCATGCATACTTACAGGTTATTTGATTGAGAAAAACGTCGAAACCGAAAAAAAAAATGGCTTTAAAAAAAAAAAAAAAAAAATTTTTTCGACCTCGACCGGGACAGTTCTGGCAAAACGAGTTGTTTCACCTCGGTTGAACCAAGAACATCTCGACCGAGGTGGGTTAACTGAGAGTTTTCGAAAACGATTTTTGTGTTACTTATCTGGATATGATCTCAGTGAAGATCTTGTTTACTGACTGGTTTTAAATTCTTTATATGTTTGAAATGTTTTATGATATGTTTAAGTTGCTAAATGCTTTGTTTGAAATTATTGGCATGTTTAATATTTTGTTTTTATCCAAATTATGTTGAATTTGAAGGTTGACACCGCAGCATAAGTTCTCTCACATTCATCTTGGAAAGACCAAGGCATTTCATTCTTCTTCTTCTTCTTCTTGATCATGCTTAGCCCCTCATATACATTTTGCCTCCTTTACCTATCCGGGAATTTGGAAGCAAGCGAAGTGGTGAAAGCAAATTAAAGTTGAAGATGGCTGAAAGTGAAAGTGTTAGAATGCAATTCTAGGTTTGGGGAAGTCAATCATGAAGATGAGTAACTCGGCACAATTCACATAGCCGGGTGTTTGTGTCTTGCCAAAGTCGGATTGAGCGATATTCCTAACGGGTCATGGTATGTGCATCAAGGGTTTGATGCATCTCGAGAAATTGATGATTGCAGATTTCCTAGGCTTCGGTTATTGTGCACCTCTGTCCATGCATCCCAAAAAGTAAAGTAAAAAGAAAAAAAAGGTGTGAGATAAGCAAAGCTTATTGGTGGAAGATGTTGCAAGTCAAAGTGGAAGTGAAGTTCATCCTTTTCCCGGATTCTAGCACCACATTACCTTACACACATCCCTACCCTACACGTTTCTTGACCTTTTCTTTTGGGAAGCCCTTGAGACCTTGAGCTTTGTTGATTGACTTAGCGGTTTAAACTGGATTATACATGATTAATTTTGATAATTATGATTTATTATGCATTCTATGATTTTATGCAAAGATGAACAACTTTCTTATATTTATAAAATGTTTTGATCATATTGAGTTTTTAATTTCCAGGAAGTATTCTCTTAGAGTGATCTATGATAGTTTCACACCATAAAATGTTTTTGAAAAACTTTTCACTGATTTTCTTGACTTATAATCCATTCTATCTTGATTTCTATATGAGGAACTTGCTTAGGGACAAGCAAGGGCTAAGTATGGGGTATTTTGATAGCATGAATTATAGTCTATATTTGGGGGTTTGTTTGGACGTTTTATCTTTCATAATCTGCATGTTTGTATGTACATTATGTGATTTTACTACCATTTCATCTACCTTTGCGAGAATCGAGGTCTACACCTAGTTTCGTTGTAATTGCAGGTAATATGGTACGTATTGCATCAAAAAGGAGCAAAAGGAGTCAAGAGTCATTTGGAGCTACATTCAGGAAGCACAACCATGGATTAAAGATTTACTTTGGAGCAAATTCGAGAGATTTCACATTCTGATCACCTCGGTTGACCAGAGGTTCACCTCGACCGAGGCGATCCAGAGACGCCGACTCGACCGAGGCGAACACCTAGGACGCGGCGAGAATATTTTATTCTTGGAAGAGATCTTTTAATTTTGGAAAGTGATCTTATATTTTTGGGCTGAGCTTCTGGAAGGAAGGAGATATGCAGAATCATATATTTTACCTATTTTTATGGGAATATATCTTCTTAAGATTTATTATCTTTGGAGGTTTATTTTTCCTATAAAAAGGGTCCGATTTCCCATAATTCCGACATCCGCTTACAGCTGGGAACCTCGCATACACGCGCAGCAGCCGCATCCTACTCCAATTTGGGAGAGATTTGAAGAACCTTTTTGAAGGTTGAAGGAAGATTGAAGACTATAGCTTTATAGCTTTTTGGAGGGTTTTGTAAGATTGTCTTCAATTCCTTTCCTTGTTGTCTTGTCTTGTTGGATTATTATCCAAGGAACGATTTTGTGTGATATTTGATTCAGTTATTGAAGTGTTTTCATTAAATTCTTCTTTGTTCAAATATTCACCTTTCCTTCCCATATATTTAATACTTTCATTATGATGATGAGTGGCTAATTTCCTTGTGTGATTCTAGGGTGATTGGCTGAAGGTTGTGGGAAAAACAATGATAGAATAATCTTAGATTCCAGTAGGATCCTGAAAGCTCGAGTCTTTAACCTTAACCCTAAGCATCTCGTTCGGTTGATGAACATCTCGGCCGGGGTGGAATTCTTCTGACCGAGGTGACTTATCCGATCCTAAACTGAGAGTTAAGTGTTAGAGTTTGCCAAATCCTATTCTTATTACACCTTTCTGGTTCAAAGCAAGCTTAGGATGAGACTTACCCGGTAATTCCTTAGTTCGTGTACCAACGATCATAAGTGTAGGTAATAAAGGCTTGTCCTTTATTGGGGTTTGAGTGTGCTTCCATCCCATCTTTGTGAGTTAGCCTGAGACTTACCCGGTAAAGGTTGATTCTATTCCCTTAGATGGTGTGTTAGTTTGAGGTTATAATTCTTTATCTTAATTCCTTGAGACTTACCCGGTAATAGGAGTTACGGTTTAGGATTAGTGTGTAGTGAGACTTACCCGGTGATCTACTCCACTTTAGCAACGCCTTCCCCACGCAAAAATCTCAGCTTTGTCCGCTTATCTATAGATCTTGAGTTGGAACCACAACTAGATGCCTTAATCCCTAGAATTACATGTTTGCTTTATTTGACATCTTATTCATCTTTGATTGTATTACTTGCTCTTGTGGTTAGCATTGACATTAGCATACCGTGTTGACTTTGTTTCACTAAGTCCCTGTGATCGACCCCTGGAATTTTCTTGCTTTTACTACGATTGACCCGTACACTGCGGGTTCGCATCCTTGTTTTAAGCTTAAGTCTAGGGTTATAAATTTAAAGCTTGCACACACCGTTTGGAGCGAACAGTACACCTCCGATTGTTGAAACAATTCCGCTTCAAGCTCCACTTGGGCCCTCGGAATGGATGTGATGGTGTCTTCTACGTCCTCCAACTTCCTTGTCACTTGCTCAAACATCGACTCCAATCGGTCTTCATGAGGTTGTTAGGGAGGTTCCGCATGAGGCAATTGTAAGATCTAGGGATTTCGAATTCTAAATCAACATGATTACGGTGGTGGATTAAACATAATCATTGATAGTAATATTGGGTCAACTTGGGAACGGGGTGAAATTGGCAAGCTTGGATTCCACTATTGAGTTTCTAGCCTGAGATTGACCTTGAGGGAAAAATTCTACCTTTTCATCCGGAGAATAATTTTTACCCCCGGTGTTATTTGGAGCATTTCGGAGCTTCAATTAATAAAAAGGTAGTTGAGAGAAATGATCAGGACATCGGAAACATGTCCTAGATATGAAATAACATGGGAAGGCAAAATGGCCAAAAGAGTCGCTATTTTGTTTCTTAGCAGCAAAGAAAGACGGCTTAGGAATATGCATTTACAAGGAAATTGCAGAATAACTACCCACACAATATTCCGGAATTATTATTCTAATTCCGAGAAGTTTGGAGAAAGGACTCAAACCACCTTCGGATCAGTAAAAGGATAATTATCGATTTTGCTAAAGGATAGTGCTTGAGGATAATTATCAACCTTGCTAAAGGATAATCATCAATGTTGCTAAAAGATAATGCAAGAGGATAATTATCCATTTCGCTAAAGGATAATGCTAGAGGATAATTATAGGCTTTGCTAATGGATGATGTTAGAGGATAATTATCGACTTTGCTAAAGGATGATGGTAAAGGATAATTATCGACGTCACTATAAATAGAGGAAATTCATTCATTTCCTTTCACATTTTCTCGTAAAATCTCTCATTTCTCTCAACCTTCACATTCAGATCTACTCTTCGTTTGTAATCCGATTTCTAATCCGTTTGAGTTTTCGGTTTCTTTCTTCGTCCTCTTCATTTTAGTACCGAGCATCTGCATTTCCGTTGAAGTTAAGACCAGATCGAGCCTCCCCCTTACATGGTCGGTTCCGTCGCTCAGATTCCGGTGAATTTGATGGTTTCCGAGCGTAGCCAGCGTCGTCGTGATTCCGAATCTTCTTTCGGATCGTCAATCGGGTTAGTAACGAATAAGTTATAAATTTATTCGTTTTCCGTATTGCGATTTGGCCTAAATTGACCTTAGGCTTCAAAATGGATAATTGGAAATTCCATTATGCTCGTTACATTATTCTAGTGATTATGGGCTATTTGTTTGATAAGATTTGATGACTGTTGGGTTCAGAAACTGCCTGCGGACAAAACGTTATTCTGGTGAAATTTAATTAGGATTGTAGGAAAAGCTATAAGCTAATTAAATTCAAAGGAATGAATTTAATTGATGTTTGAAGCAAGAAGTTTAATACGAGGAATATGATATTCTCGACAGGTGTTGTTGAAGACGGTAGACTAACTATAGCTTAGTTGCTCAGTGAGCGTATCCAGGTAAGTCTTCGGACTTACTTAGCTTCGATCTGCAGAAACTCGTGCCTGAGAGAATTATATCTTGATGTGTTGAATTATGATTAAAGTTATGCATTGTGATGTGTTATGTGTGATGCATGCTAATGTTATTGTTGTGTTTTATGATAAATATGATGATGTGATGTGTAAAGCATGCTTAATGTTGTTGTTATGTATATCATGTTAGGGTTATGTGAAATGATTTAAATTGATAAGTGTTCGCCTATTGAGGCGTGGTATTATATGACATGATAGACCTGTTGAGACGTGTGATATGATGGTGACCTATAAAGGTCAAGAGTATGTAAATTGAGTATCTTGTAGTGAATGTCAGAGCTTGGCCAGGCCCGGATCACTTGCGCGTGTATAAGAATGACGCCGAGTTTGATGGACTTCGGGCTCGGGTCGCACACCTAATTAAAATGGTAAATGTTTGCATTAACATGAACGGAAAATGTTGCATGTGGTTAGAGGGTTAAGACCATAACCAACCACGAGAATGCCTGGCCCGTAGACTTAATCAGTCTGGCTACGACCTAAGAGCAAATGTTTGAATTAACCTAATCTAGGCAATGGTGAGATCACACCAACGCTAGAATCGTAAAGCAATGGTTCCGGATTTGGTCCGGGATCGCAAATTGTAAATTTCATACTGCATTCACGTGCATCATTCATAAAAGCATGATATCATCTCATGAGCACGATATATGGTATTTGAATATGTGTGTTGTGTTGTGATGTGTTGATATAATCTCTCGTAGATAGATTATGATCGGTAGCTAACGGTTTTAAACCGAATCTTTTTAGGTAATGTCGACCATAGGAACGCTTCAGGGATGTCAGCTGGAGGAAGTGGACAGCCGGGGCAGTGTTAACCCAAGGGTTGGTTGAACATCTTTTGAAATTAATCGCTTGCAAGCGAGTCTTTTGTTGTTTGTGTGCAATTATGTACACGTGTTGGTTTCAGGCTGATGTTTTAAGCAATGGTTCAGGTGTCATGTTGTGAAATGTCGTTTTGGGATATACATACTAACTGCATGCATGGTTGTTATGTAAATGTTTTCTAAATGACAGGATGATTGTTTTCATTATTTATCGTGCTTCTTGTTGCAAGGTCCTATTTGTGAAATTGTTGTCATGCTAACTGATGGGACCCACTGTGTGGTCCTTAGCCTAGTGACGTCTTGGGTTACTTAAAACTTGGGTCGTTACAGCAATGTAGTTACGTGAGCTTGATCATAGAACTCATCAGCTATGAGGATTTGACAGTTGAGCTGACTCATACCTTCATGCAGCACCTGGTATCCAACCTAGAGCGAAGTACTATACGTTTACGTTCTAAGGACATGCCGATGCTATAGATTCAGTGGTCTTGACGGGGAGCCGATGAGGCTACATGGGAGATCATGAGTAGTTATCTTGAGGTTTATGCAAATTTAGCTACAACTTCTGTACTGACGATTTAGTCCTCGGAACTATATCCGTGTGAGATTGTTTGACTACTAGTTTCCTTCTATATTTTGTGTTATATAATTAACGATTTTATGACTTGGTATGTTAGATTATGTACGCTGATTTGTGTAGAATTAAAAGGATAGCGTCTTCAAAGGATAGAGATCAATATACCTCAGTTTTTAATTCCAATACGACCTTAGATTAATTTAAGTTTTGGGACGAAACTTATTTTTATAGAGAACTGATGTAACAACCGGGAAATTTCATTCCGGTGATCCGACCCGAGTTTTTTCAAACTTTTGGATCTCTACATAAATTGTTGATCCATGTGAGAACAACTGGACAAATTCTTACTCCGGCCCATGAAGTAGTCAAAGCACGCCAAATGGGCCCATGAAGATGCCTCCGCGTTTGAGCTTGTTCCTACCCGCGGTCGCGCCTAGTTTCCTCTACCGCGGTCGCGCCTAGTTTCCTCTGCTGCGTTGGAGAGATAAGAACAATTAAGTGGATCAGATCAGTCAAATATGTGGGAGTTGGATCAGTAAACTAGGCATGTGTCCAATTAGACCAACCGTTTGGGCATGTGTCTTGGTTTGGCATTCGTTTAAATAAAAGTCAAAGTCGGTAAGAGAAGTCTTGGGCCAACCCAAAAAAAAATGGTGACTCGAAAATTAATATTTTGGTTTCTAAACCGAATTTTTGAATTAAGATTGTAGGAATTCAATATCAAAAATATCAAGGGGAAGTTTAGAACTAACCCAATCGTACGAATATGTAATGGAAATGAGTGATAGGGGTGCGACACTCTTTCCTTAATTCTAAATTTTCCCCATTTACGAAGAGTTTTAATCGATTAAGAATTTCAATATACAAGTGCCCTTTGCTTTAGATAGCGTAACAAGCTTTGGAAGTCTACGGGAAACTTTTATGGAGTGCTCTCAAACTCAGATTTTTGGACACGGGAGGAGAGAGAAGTGAGCAGGAGATTACTACTTGAGTTGGTGTTGTAGGTGTCCATAGAATGACCTTATAAGCTCTCCTTTTATTGGAGTTTGGACGAGTTTGGAACGTGGAGAGAATCACTCTCCAGCATTCATTCCCATGGGAATAGGTCAACAGACCCGTTGGAGAGATAAGTTCCATTAAGTGGATCAAATTAGTTAAATTTGTGGGAGTGAGATGTTCGCCACTTAGCGTGCGTGCAAATAAGCTTTAAATTTATAAAACTAGAATCAAGCAAGCGAACCCGCAGTGTACGGATCGATATAGTTGAGCAAGAATTCCAGAGTATCGAACACAGGGATTTTGGGAGTTAAATCCAATTATAGGTTATCAAGCAAGTAAGTGTATGAGCTTTGTAAATTATTGGGAAAACAACAATCCTAAAGATCAAGGAATTCAGCTGTGGCAATCGATTCAAGATATACTAAACATATAAGGACAGGGATAAGATATGCAAAGGTATACGAATGTAAGGTAATCGTACGGTGAAGTTCCAAAAACCTTATATGACTCACCTAAAAGACACTCTCTATAAAGGTTGTTGAGGCTTCAATATAGAAAGGTTCTAAAGGTAAGAATTAACGTCAAATACCCAAACTTATAATCCAAGGATCAAGACTAACTAAACCGATTAAGGTTGTGACACTCAAAATCGAGGTAGAGGTTATTGAGGCTTCACTACCACCTAGAAAAGGACAAACCAAGACTAAGTTAAAGCAAATCTTTAACTTTGGATTAAAGTAAAAGCAAGTTCGTAAACTGACACAAATTTACGGGTAGTTCTTGAGTTCCACGGCCGTGGAAGCTCAAGAACAGACCATGGATTAGGTTCGTCGGCGATTCTCCCTAACTCTCAGGGTTCAATCTGTTTACGATCGATCTATCATCATCTAAGCCACAACTATCACCCTTCACCTTAGAATTGTTAAAGGGTTTTAGCCAACAACAGTCATATTGATATCAAATTCAAGGTTTAAGAGAATGAAAGATGAAAATTTCCGAAAACCTTCAATAACTTTCAGGTCAATCTCAAATTCACAAATCAAGAACAATAACGTCAATAGATTCGGAATAACACAAACAATCACGAATCTTAGATAAGAAGGAAGAACGGGATGTCAATCCGTCTTCTAAATCAAACCTAAAGATACAGCGTAACCTTCTTGCGAACAATCTTCCAAATCTTCAATCTTCCGTCAATCCGGAAATCTCAATAGCAAAGCGCAAAATCCTCAATCACAATCTCCGCAAGATGTGAAATTAGGGCAAGACTAAGCGTAAGCGAAAGTGAGTCTAAGCAGAGGTGACGGAATCTCTCTTCGTCCGTCCTTTTATAGTGTAAGATAAAATATAAGCCCGGCCCAATTGCGTAGGAGATCGTGGCTTAAAGTGTGGCGAAAAAGATCGCCAAGATCACGGTCGTGGAAGGGTTCCATGCCCGTAATTTAGAGCGTGGAAATTGTCACGGTTTGTTTCAATCCTTCCACGGCCGTAGAAGTTGCTGGAATGAACCACGCTTCCCTTTGCCATGTTCCACGGCCGTGGACTAGAACGTGGAATGTAGTACGGCCGTATTTTAGAGCGTGGTTAGGGCTAAACCGTAATTCTTCCTTAGTCTCGTGCCATTCTTCAAGTTGGCACCATCCTTAGCTCCTAGAGATGTCCTCAATCCTTGGACATGCTCAATCAAACTCCATTCTCGCACAATCCGTTCGGAAATAGCTCTTAATTGCCTACAATCAACATAAAGCTTGTGTAGATCTCTATTTCGACATTATAGACAAACTAGCTCACAATTGAATCAATGCTTAATCAATGACTATCAATATGGATGAAATACACTTAGAAAACGTGCCTAAAATATCACAATATTTCATGCTAACAAATAACCCCATACTTGCCACTTGCTTGTCCCTAAGCAAGGTCTTTCAAAAAGCTTTTAAAGCACAAGTTAGGATGAAATATGTGTACCTTCTCAAAGCAAAACTTCTTTTGGATGAATGTGCCTTCTAATCAATAGATCATTCTCAAATCTTGCTTCATTCGCTTATAAGACTTTCATACACTTAATCAAATAGTAAAGAGTAAAGAAAGCCCATGAATCAATCAAACTTCCATGCAAACATCATAACCTTCAAACATTATCAAAATCAATCATAAGAAACTTCAATTTAGATCACCAAGTCATGTAACATTCTTTTGATCTTAAGGACTTTCAACAAGGTCTAGAATGTGGAGAGGGAAGGAAAAACTTTAAGGAATGTGGTGCATGAATCCGGGAAAGTGGATAACTACTCTTTTCTTCTTCTCTTGCGGTTTCCGCAGCACTTTCAACTTAGAGCTTCACTCTCTTCTTTTCATTTTTCGACTTTACTTTTGGAGTTATGGATAGAGGTGCACAAAAACCGAAGCCTAGGAGATTGGCGTTTCTCAAATTTTTATGAGATGTCTCAAACCCTTAGCGCACATACCATAATCCGCTAGGAATATCGCTCAATCCGACTTTGGCAAGACACAAACACCCGGCTATGTGAATGGTGCCGAGTTACTCATCGTCATGATTGACTTCCCCAAACCTATAATTTCTTTCTATTCTTTTGATTGCAAATAATTGCTTTCAAGGCCCTCCCACATCAAACATGCCAATATCAATCAACTCCTCCAAATTCCCGGATAGGTAAAGGAGGCCATTATTTCAATGAGGGGCTAAATGATCAAAGAAAGAAGAAAGAAAATCGAATTGCCTTAATCATCTCAACAAGAAGTATAAGAACTTATAGTGTGATTTCAACCTTATTTTCTCAACATGATTTAAGTAACATTCATCACATTATGAAATTTGCAAAAAGAAGGATAATCAACTCATTCAATCTCTTTTCAATTCACTATTCGTTTAAGCATGCAATTGTCATCAAAACTCAATTCACAAGTGGTGATTATCATAGAAATCATCTCAATTCTTTAGAAGCACAAAATTTTCAAAATTTTTCAATTTTTATGGGTTTTTTCAAACTCTTTTTCATGCAATGCAATAATGAAACGTGCAACAATATAATGAACATGCAAGATAGTCTCAATAGAAGCAATCAAAGTGAGTAAGAGTTATTACAGACGATTAGTCACACCCCACCGCATACTTGGAACAAACATTGTCCCTAATGTTCAAAGAAAAGAAAATAAGAAAAGAAAGAAAGAAAAAGAACTCACAAAATGGCGGTGGAGCGGCTAAAGTTGTCGGTCATCGTCGTCATCACTGCGGTGGAGGCGGAAATGGAGAGAAGCTAGGATCGTAGTACCGCCCGAACTGCTGGCGGTAGACATCCCTCATCATATGGTCGAGGTCATCCATACGTGCGTCTCTAGTGTCGGCTCGAATCTCCAATGCTCCCACTCTATCAGAAAGGCTGGTGGCCCAATCCGGCAGCTGCTCATACCAACCAGGTGGCTGGCTGTACCACCCCGGTGCATCTGACGGTGCTGGTGTTGGTGGCGGTGGCTGCTGTGTAGACCATGGTGGTGGAGCTCCGTACCACGCAGGAGGGGTCTCCATCCAAGTGGGCCTCTCGCTCACGCTGGCGCGGCGAGAAGATGATCCTGAAGCTCTGGCGGGATGTGGAGAACGTCTAGGCATATCAGGAGCTATGTCCGGCTGATCCGGAAATGTGCCAAAATCCTGCTCAGCTCCTCCTCCTCCATACTGATCTCTCATCTCCTCCTCCTCAACTACAGGTGGTGGTGGGACATATGGAGGGGCTGCAATCCTGTTCGCATGCATAGCAGCGAACGTCTCCTTCCAGTTATGGCGTCCAGCCATAATGGAATACTCCGGGAGCCACTCAATACCTCTCCCCGTCCTGCTCTCCCATGGCATAGCTGCATAAGGTGGACCTCTATGGGTGGGGAAGATGAGACCTCTAGTCATGAAGGCCTGGAGTCCTAGGGGTACAGCAGGAATGCGTGTGCAGGCGGAGAAATCTACCCCTAATATCCTAGCAAGGTGGGTGACTATCCCACCATATCCAATGTTGTCAGCCCTCTTGTTCTTTAGCTTGCTCATGGTAGCAGCTAAGAGGGTGGCGCAATCAGTAGGTCGCCCATATAGCATGGAGTACAGAAGAAAGAGCTCATCCGTCTTGATCTTCTGAGGTGTCTCTGTCCTAGGGAAGAGACACTCAGAAAGTACCTGGTGAGCAATCTTCAAGGCTAAGTGATACATCAACTTAGTCTTGGTATCAGCTGGTTGCCAGCGGTCCTCGCTGGCATAGATCATGGCTACCTCCTCCCAGAAATCCTTGGCGTAAACGCCGCTGGGGAAACGACCATTGAAGGTCTCATGGAACCCAAAGAAGGCTCCAAACTCCCGGATGGAGAAATCATAGTTTCTTTCCATCAGACGGAAAGAAACTGTCCTATCAACATGGCTGTGCTCAAAAGATGTCACAACCTCTCTAGTAATCTCCTCGTAAGCGTCTTCTCGGATAGCCGAGAAGACGACAAGACCGGCTCTATCCAAGAGCCAAGTAAGGTCATCTATCACATGTAGAGGAGCTAAATCCTCCAACAGTAGGTACCTAGGTCCTATAACGGCCCTCTTATGGATCCTCTCTAAGGCGTCGAGATGATCCTCGTGAATGGTAGGGACTCTAGGGCTAGGAGGTGGTGGTGATGAAGGTGATGATGGAGGTGAAGGGGATGAGGGTGGTGGTGCTCTAGAGGAGGAAGAGGAAGAGAGGTTTCCCTTCCTCTTTTTATTCTTATCCTTCTCTTTGTTCTTGTCCTTATTTCTCCCGGACATTCTCCTCACAAAATCCATTTCTGGCAGAAACCACGGTCTGTTCTTGGTGTTCCAAGGCCGTGGAAGTTACAAAGACCGTGGTTCGTCTCGACTTTTCTCAAAACTCAACAATCAACAGGCAAACTCAGCAATCAATCAGTCCTAGACTAATTTCTTCCCATTCCAATCAGTTCTCCAACAATTTCTATCAAAATTAAGGCCGAATCGACAAAGATAGAGAAGAGCGAAAAAAACCTAGGTTTCGGATTTTAAAGTCCGAATTCTGCGTTCCTTGGTGATTTGCCGCTCGAATCGTTGCTTGGATCTCGTTGGTGGTTGGATTTGCTTCAGTTTGGGTCGAAGAATCGTTAAAAACGATTAACGAACGGAGAATTGAGGTGAAGGGAGTGGAATTGGCGATTTTGGGCGTAATTTGGGTTTTGTGTGTTGTGTTTTTGTGAAGAACGTGGTTTATATAGTGGCCGGCAAAATTTTTGAAAATCACGGTCTGTCGGGGGGTTCCACGACCGTGGAAATGTACGGAACCGTGGTTTTGGTAATTTTTCAAAGGCTTTTGGAAATTACGGTCCCTGTAGCTGTCACGGCCGTGGTTTAGGCCGTGGAACTCTTTGTAATGCTCTAAAGTCCAAGTTTCGTCACTTTTCTTCAAAATTACTCTTCCCCTTTCCTTTTCCACTATTCCTATATCCAAAAACACGAACATACCGGAAGGAATCAAAGGCAAAACAAAGCAAAAACGTCTAAACTAAGCTAAACTATGAATTGAAAACAAAAACGTAAATGCAATACCTTGGGTTGCCTCCCAAGAAGCGCTTTGTTTAAGGTCCGTAGCTAGACCAAATTCGCACTTATTCGAGTGCGGTAGGCGCGAACTCTTCAGCTTGGAGTTCCGGCGTATACTTCTTGAGTCGTTGACCGTTCACCTTAAAGCTTCCGCCCGCTTCACCCCATACTTCAACTGCACCATGGGGGAAAATACGTTTGATTAGAAAAGGTCCGATCTAACGAGATTTAAGCTTACCTGGAAAGAGACGAAGCCTTGAATTGAAGAGGAGAACTTGATCTCCTTCTTTGAAGTCCTTTGGAATGATATGCTTATCATGCCAACGCTTTGCTCTCTCCTTGTAAATCTTAGCGTTTTCATAAGCATTCAAGCGGAGTTCTTCAAGCTCATTAAGGTCCAAGAGACGCTTCTCTCCCGCTTCCTTCATGCTGAAATTCAACCACTTGATGGCCCAAAACGCCTTGTGCTCTAACTCTACCGGTAAGTGGCAAGACTTCCCATACACAAGGTTGTATGGTGTGGTTCCTATGGGAGTCTTGTACGCAGTCCGGTACGCCCACAATGCATCATCAAGTTTCAAGGACCAATCCTTCCTAGTCCTTGAAACCGTCTTCTCTAGGATTCCTTTGATCTCCCGGTTTGAGATCTCAACTTCTCCACTAGTTTGTGGATGATAAGGGGTGGCGATCTTGTGAGTAACCCCATACTTAGCTAGAAGAGCTTCAAAGCGCCGGGCAATGAAGTGAGAACCTCCATTACTAATGATAGTCCTTGGTGTCCCAAATCGTGGGAAGATGGTCTTGTTAAAGAACTTAACCACCACCATGGCATCATTGGTGGGAGAGGCAATCGCTTCCACCCATCTAGAAATGTAATCCACCGCCAAGAGTATGTATTGGTTTCCACAAGATGATGGGAACGGTCCCATAAAGTCTACTCCCCAAACGTCGAAAATCTCCACCTCTTGGATGTTATTGAGAGGCATCTCATTCCTCCTAGAGATATTTCCTATTCTTTGACAAGCATCGCAGCAAGAAACAAAGGTTTGCACATCTCTAAATAAAGTAGGCCAAAAGAATCCAGATTGCAATACCTTAGCGCTAGTCTTGTTCGAACTAGCGTGTCCTCCATATGGTAGTGAATGGCAATGGCGGATGACACTTTGCATCTCATCGTCCGGCACACATCGCCGAATAATGCCATCCGGACCTCTCTTAAAGAGGAGAGGTTCATTCCAAAAGTATTCCCGGACATCCTTAAAGAACTTCTTTCTTTGTGCGTAGGATAATCCGGGCGGTATCTCCTGACAAACCAAATAGTTAACAAAATCAGCAAACCATGGTTCGTTACCTTTGGAGATCACATCGATGCACTCCTCTATAATGTGTAAATGTTCGTCCGGGAAGGAGTCATCTATAGGTAAATGGTCGTCCTCTAGATGTGTTAGGCGACTCAAATGATCCGCAACAAAATTTTCTGAACCTTTCTTGTCGCGGATCTCTAGATCGAATTCTTGTAGGAGAAGAATCCATCTAATTAGCCTTGGCTTCGCATCCTTCTTTGCAAGGAGGTACCGGATCGCAGCATGATCCGTGTATACAATCACCTTTGCACCTACAAGATAAGAGCGAAATTTGTCAATAGCATAAACAATGGCTAAAAACTCCTTTTCGGTAGTGGCGTAATTGAGCTGCGCTTCATCTAGCGTCTTGCTAGCATAGTAGATAGCGTGGGTTCGCCCTTCCTTTCTTTGTCCAAGAACAGCTCCTATAGCTACGTCACTAGCATCGCACATAACCTCAAAGGGGAGGTTCCAATCCGGAGGTTGGATAATAGGTGCTGAAATTAGAGCTTCCCGGATCATGTTAAACGAATCCAAGCATTCCTGCGAAAACTCAAAAACTACATCCTTCATCAATAGATTAGTTAGCGGTTTTGATATTTTAGAGAAGTCTTTTATGAAGCGTCTATAGAATCCGGCATGTCCTAGAAAACTTCTTATCCCTTTCACCGAAGTTGGGGGAGGAAGTTTTTCTATGGTCTCTATCTTAGCTTTATCTACCTCTATCCCTCTATTAGAGATTAAGAGCATCTTCATCCCAGAAACTGTTTTTTAGTTTCTTAATTCATTTTCACAATTTTATCTCTCTTCCACCTCATCTAAAGAAACTCAATTCTCCATCCCATATTTTCATGATAGTTTCTTAACTTACACCCCTACTTAATTTATGTAGCCTATATTCTTTTATTTACTTGTATGTATCATTTATTATTATTATTATTATTATTATTATTATTATTATTATTGTTGTTGTTGTTGTTGTTGTTGTTGTTGTTATTATTGTTATTATTATTATTACTACTACTACTATTATAATTATAATTACTATTATTATAATTATAATAATTATTATTATCATCAATTGATATAACTAATATTATTATTATTTATTTATATATTATCATTTTTAATTAACAATGTAGATTAAAAGACAAGTTTTATTGAAAATTAACTTACAATAATCTTAAAAAAACATAAAAATAATTCAACATAAATTACTAGTAAAGTAAACCGACAAATGCTACTTAATCACGTGTTCCAAATTTTTGCCAAATATTTTCCACCAAATCGAACTTAAGACTATGACTTTTAGCCGTATTACGAATACGAGTTTGATTCTGAATGTAGGTCTCCATATCATTAATTCTTGTTCTTGAGTATGTCCACCTTGTTCCTTCGTCGGCAATGTTTTGATTTTCCTCCCATTGTGACGGGTCATGGTAGTTAGAATATGTATCTCGCTCATCTTCTACTATCATATTATGTAGTATGATGCATGCTCGCATTATTTTTCCAATAAACTTAGCATCCCATATCTTGCATGGATCACGTAATACTGCAAAGCGAGCTTGTAGAACCCCAAAAGCTCGCTCCACGTCTTTCCTCGCCGACTCTTGATGTTGAGCAAATAACTGTGATTTAGGATCTTGAGGGTGGCTAATCGATTGAACAAATGTAGCCCAAGGGGGGTATATTCCATCTGTGAGATAATATCCCATATCGTACTCGTGATTGTTCACATTGAAACGTACTAGTGGAGCTCTTCCTTCGAATAAATCATCAAAAACAGGAGATCTATCAAGAACATTTATATCATTACACGTACCCGGCGTTCCAAAAAATGCATGCCAAAACCAAAGATCGTTTGACGCCACGACTTCGAGGACAATTGTCGGTTTTCTTTTATGCCCACCAGCAAACTGCCCTTGCCAAGCAATTGGACAATTTTTCCATTCCCAATGCATGCAATCGATGCTCCCCAACATTCCGGGAAATCCTCTTTCCTCGCCAACAAGAAGTAGTCGACGTAAATCTTCTTCGGTTGGCCTTCGTAAGTAGTTTTCACCAAAAATTGATATTATTCTGGAGACAAATTCCATAAGACACAACCTTGTCGTACTTTCACCGATACGAAGGTACTCGTCAACTTGATCGAATGCTAAACCATATGGTAAAACACGTAAAGCAACAGTACACTTTATTAACGGTGAAATGCTTGCCCTTTCGGTTGCATCTACCTTAGGCTTAAAGTATGTTACCTCATTTTGTAAGCTCTCCACAATACGAAGAAAAACGTGCTTCTGCATTCTGAATCTTCTTCGGAATTGGACGTTTGTATAAGTTGGATGATCGGCAAAATAATCGGCAACTAACTTTTGATGGTCAAGCTCTCGTTTCCTTTCTACAAATGATCTTTTACAAACACGTTGTGAACTTTCCACATGAAGCTGCTTCAATAAGTCAAGTTTAACTTTCTTACGATTTTGGTGAGATTGCAACAAAGACTGCATGTATTTGTGGATTTGATTTTCATTATCGGACTCACTATCACTCGAATATGATATTTCACTTTCATTTGAAGAACTACCCATTTTTCACTCTCAAATGCGACAAAGAATGCAAGTTTAACAATAATACTAACCATGTATACACATATATACTAGAAATAATTTATAAATTGATATTTATTTTTTGTATATATATTTTAATGACCAATGCATGTACATTGACCATCCAAATAGCTTACAAGTCCTATATTATTTCAACCACCTATAGATTAACTATTTGCTAGTATCCGATATTGTTTCAGCCACCTAACTATTCAATGTATCTAATTAAATTCAACCACCCTAGCTAATTAATGTCGATAATGCAACTACTTTTGTAAAGAGGACAAGGGTTAATGAAGATGGGCAATATTCATCCGGTTCCGGATCTAATCCAACCACGCCGATAAGTATCGACGTCGAAAGTAGTCCTATTAACCGTCCAATGGGGTCAAAGATGGCAAAACAAAACCGTAGTAAAGGTAAGGGTAAATCTAAGATGAATGATAGTAGAGAAGACATTCTTCAAAAAATTTCTGATATCGAAGAATCGGAGAGTGTAACAATGAAGAATTATGAGTCATTGGCAATACGCAATGCGGAGGAGATGAAGATGCGATTGGGAATTGAACAAACAAAGGTTAGAAAACAACGTCTCGCAACACTCCGAATTCTCTTGAATAAAACCACGAGAACGAGCCTAGAAGAAAAATATGTCGAACGCTTAATGAAGATAGATTTCAAAGAAATGGAAGATCTTGCTTAACATGTTTTAGTTATTGTTATATTTATGTTGTTTATTTATATTTCAAGTTCTTTTTTTTTCTTCTTTCTTTTAAGCATTAATATAATAAATGTTGTTTTTAATTAAAAAAGTTTAAGTATAATAACTTTTTAATACCTTTTATTAGATAAATTTCTAAATTTGTATTTATCACTTTAAAGTATTAATATTTTAAAAAAAAAATTATTAAAATATAATCAATATTAATGTCTATAGATAGATAAAAATATTTTCTAACTAAACATAAAATTTATATTTGTATTTTCATTATTTTTATTATATATTTTAAACCT